>JANFCV010000114.1:1212500-1660478 GCA_024500475.1 Phthorimaea operculella
CGTCTGGTAGGTGGCCGGTCGTAAAATTCAGCCAAATCCTTTTGCAAAACGATTTTGTGTTCAACGAAACGTGTTGCGCCGACCCCAAGTAATTGGGATAAGGGCAGGAAGATGATGATGAGATCACATAACGAAAATTATTCATATAGGGGCCTCGAATCACCAATTTGAATAAATACCCGCTTGCCGGTAAAATTACATACATCTTTACTTCTATTTGGCGAATAAAATCTAATGGCGTATAATTTATGAAACATAAAACATTGTGCGACCTGTCTGGTTTGCTTGGGATATATTAGATTTGATGCAAATTCACCTTAGGAAATATGGTGTCACAAGGTTGCTTTCGAGTATTTTCTGAATTGGCAACATTTGAAGAAAAGTGGTAGCAGTGATATATATTAGGTAATCTTAATAGAATATTCCAGACATTCTAATGCTTTGAAATTCATTAATTTTAACTCGAATAAGCAAACCATGTGACAAAAAATATGTACACCGATATTGACAAACGATTACACACAGAGTATTAGATCGCATCCGCACCGTCACGCCTGACTGTGACGTGTATTGGATCAGTTTATGCTGGTTTTAAAGAAAACTTCGGGATTCCAGCTTTGCTTGAACTATACGAAAGCTCAAGTTACCCTGACTATTGAGATATTTTCTCTAAAGCCAACATAAACTGAACCACCCCGCGTCACAAATCACGTGTGATGTTGCGAAGGCCCATAGAAACCCCAGAACAAAAATCGCTGCTATCTTGTGAGTAGGCAAACCATTGTACATGCAAATAATAAACTCTAACACTCCGATCAGGGAAATCAAAACATATAATAGAAGCGATGCATGTTGGTTGAGTAGGGAGGGGTACTTAGTTCAGTCGACAAGTTAGTAAAGAATGTCAAAGATTTTATAAAATTAACAAGTCAAATATTTATATGCAGACTTTTGAAAAGCAATGTTTCGCATTGTATTCTATAGTTTTAGGTATCAAAGCAAAGTTATTTAAACATAGTGAAGGTACTAAATAAATCATTTTATCACCTAGCCCGTCACATATTTTTACAATTTTAGTGTTAAGTGTTAATCAACTTACAGCAGTTACAGCAATATAGACTGTGTAATCTCTTGTCGTTTAAAAATAAGATTTTATAAATGAAATATTTATTTTTTCAACTTTTTAAGAACATTCTCTATTAACTTGTGAATCCTAATTGAATTAGTAATGTAATGGGAACAGGCTATGATGGTGGGAACTCATAAATACCTATAGATTTTTATGGGAATTTCTCCATAAACATATCGCCAATTATTCCTGTATTGCCAATTCGGGCTAACAACATGTAAGGTAAGCACATAGAGGTTGAGATTGAGAAGTGGTAACCCCACATTATAAACATGTGGAAAAGAGTATAACAGTTCAAAACGAGGTCAAGGTACTCATGATACATCAAGATAGAAGCGTAAAAACAAATTGGGTATACCATACAAGTCAAATCTTTCAAAAATATTCGACGTATTAAGTTTCTTCGAGAAAGTTATTTTAGTTTCACGTGTACCTTGCCATATTATACTCTTTTCCTTATACGTTAAAAAAGTTGAAATATGTTAACCATTTGATTTATCTATAAAATGTCAAGTTCGTTTTAATTTCTGAGCGGGTAGTGAGAGAAAAGTGATATCATTTCGCGTGACGTGTAGTGCAATAGTGTAAGTACATCTTTTGCAATTATTGCAGTTGATAATAGTTTTGCAACACTGATGAAAGTTTAAAATAAAGATAAGTAAAATTTATTTTACATTTCCCTAGTTTTCTGTAAAGTAATTGATGTTAATGAAGTTTGTTATAAAAGAAAAAGCTCCTGAATTGAAGAGAAAATTTAAAATAACCCCGACTAAATTACTTTCCTCCCTTGTAAAACCCCGTTTTAACAACTTAAAATAACAAGAATATTGTTATCAAGATATTTTATTGCACAACATATTTACAAAAAGTAAAAAAGTTATATTTGCTAACATAGCAAAGAAAAACACATTTGCTTATATGTAGTTATTTCTACAATACAGCCTTTGGGGAATAGAAATTTTGTTATATTCAGTTCTCAAAATTTTCCCATTGGTAATCCTAATCATCATGAAAATAAATCCCGTGAGGCCGTCCGCTGCGTCAGGCAGACCGTACGCGCGTACCGGTTCGCGTGCGAAGTTACAGTCCAACAAAAAAGAGTAGAAATTAAATAAAATGGAACTGAAAATTTTTCATACTAAATTGTTGCCATTCATAGCCAATGTTGCTATTTAAATTTGAAATTTCATACAAAGTGGCGCCCTCATTTTTTGTCTACTCTTTTTTGCTGCACTGTACTTTCCTCCAGTGAACTTCGCACGAACGAGTCCTCGCATCACGCGGACAATACGCGTCACGCAGCGGGCGCCAGAGAATGAATGATACGATCCAAATGGTCTCTCACCCCTCCGCTCCGTTCGCGCCCGTCTGTTACGTACCAACCCCCGTAAAACTTGAAATCTACGTTCCAATAGTCTCTCTCCCCCCTTAGAGCCCCGGTCGATGCATGAGATTTTTCAGTTCCTTTTTATTTATGAGGCCCTGAAACTTGTCGCTCACCCCCGCTCTCTTCGTCTGTTACGTACGAAACCCCCCGTAAAACTTCAAATTACGTTCCAATACAGTCTCTCACCCCCCGCTCCGATCTTGCCCGCGCGTTACGTACCTCCTGACGGGGCTGGAAACGGCGAGCGGCGTAGGCACTCCCAATGCCTTGATCCGCTGCTGCATCGTGGGTGAAGGCCGCGCGCCGCCGTTCGCGCCCGTGTCGTAGCGTAAGGGTTCCATCACGACCCGGTAGCCTGAAGTGGTTGTGCCACCGTGACTGGAAGTTACAATTTAATAGCAATGTAAACAAATATCGCGAACTGGCTTTGTAAGAGAGAGCAGGATATCCTGACACAGGTATTTACTTAAAAGGAGGTCCTGGCCTAATGTTGTAAAGTTTCTTCTGGAAATAAAGAAACATTTTCATTTCATTTTCGGTATTGCAAACTTCTAGAGTCGAGCGGCGACAAAATCGAGTAGCCATGAGGCAAACATTGATTATGTTTGTTGAAAATGAAAAGGTCAGGTAGGTATGTGACGTGTATGGGATGGAAACCAGGGACCCGCTAAGCGCTTTATCGATGAAGCGCTTAATTTTTAAACCCCGTGATACAACACTCCCAGTTAAACGACTTACCACTTCAACTGATAACCCATTCATTTGCTTTAAGTTTATCGAAATGGGAACCCCTTGCTAAAACCCTTTAAAAAGCGCTTCATAGGGGTTTCGTGCGCACGCACTATAATGAAATCATTCGCAAGTTGAGCAAAATGCGGCTTCGCGGCAACTTCGGAGCTTTGACGGACCAGCTCGTCGTCTTGTGGTGCGCGAGCAATAATAGTCCGTATAAGTCACACTTTAGGGATTAAATTTATGTGAAAGCCGAAAGGGTAACCCTTTCAATATGGTTAGTGGTTTGAAGGGGTTTCGCAAGAATTTCGATAGCCTTACAATAGCGCTTTAAAAAGCCTTTCGAATGGGTTTTGGCGAGATTCGACTAGGGACAGCAAACCCATTCGCAAAACCCAATCAATAACCCCGGAAAGGCTTACCAGTCCGGTCCCTGATGGAAACACCCACTAAGTTACAGGAGTTGTAGAGTTTAATACCGTTTAGTTATTTTCAATACCGTACTTTAATTATAGATCTATATCCATGAGTCTCACACGGAAATATTAGAAATCAGGGTATCACAAATTCGACATTTTCGTGGAACTCCCCAGAAATAACCAAGGTGAGTCAAACTTATTAATTTTCTTAGCAGAATCTACTTAGTCGCTTTGTTACCTAGTATTTCTAGAGAGCGGCGACAACCGCGGGTAGCGCATGGGCCGTTATTGATGGTGGTGGGGCTCTTAGTTTAAACCAGCAACTTACCTACGTAAATCGTCATTGTCAAACCTAAAAACTTACTTGATAGTCAACTAAGTAACACAATTGGAACTAAATCTTACCTAGTATTTCTAGAGAGCGGCGACAACCGTGGGTAGTGCATCGGTCTCGGCGGCAGATGGTGGTGGGGCTCCGATGGCGGCGCGGGGAAAAGATTCGTGTTGGAGCCCCGCCGCTGCATCGGCGGGGGCGTAGGCTCGCAGTCGGCACTTTGCGAAGCCCCGGGGCCTTCCATTTCGCCCTCGTGGTCCTCCCGACCGGGAGACAGCTGTGGAATGGACTTTGTGAAGGAGTGCGTGCCTTTGCACGTTAGGCGGTATAAGAGGAAAAAAACTAAATGTTTTTGAACTATGCTTTTTGTGTAAGTACAGCAAGAAAATAAAGAAAGAGTAAGTAAGTACATTTATAAAATTAAAAGTGTAAGGTAATGTTGTGCTGTTTAATCGAAAATACTAGACTGTAGTTTATATTCATGCAAACACCAACCTAAACTATTACCTATTTTAATAATAAAATAAAACTTGCTGAAAAGCGTTAGTTGTTTTTCCAGAACATGAGTTGGTCTTTTAAAAAGTGAAATTATATGAAATTGCCATTTACTTTAGTTAGTAAAGCAATGGCAATATAATATGTTCTATATGATAATAACGATTATAGGTACGAAACCGAACTTTGAAAGATTTGATACATATTTCATTAAGATCTGATACAATTTCAATATAGTAACAGCATTGTTTCATAAATCTAACTTAAGCACAATATCTACACACAAACTAACACTTCAATCACCTGTTGACTCCTCGTAGAAAGAAGAAGAGAGCCAGACATTCATGTCTTCAATTCACATTTACAAACTCTTTTACCGAACGTGCAAGTGCAAAAGTAGACTTTATCGCCGTGAATTGAAGGTATGTATTTGCTCTACCAAGCGAAGTGGCTACATGTGGCCTAGGTTGTGAGAGTGAAGCGTTTTGAACTCTAAATAAGCATGAAATGGTACTAGCTAAAACTAATATGTATTTAGTATTTTTATGTATATGAAATGAATGAATACTAAATTTATAGTATACGTATGATTTTCCTACTTATAGCGAGTAAAATGCACGATAAATTGATCTATTACTGACAGCAATAAACTTGTAATTGATAATGAATAAAAATAATAATTCTTGAAACAATAATCGACAAGAAATACTTCACAATGGATAAAAAAAATATTAATCTCGATTTATATCTGAGATAAATTTAACTTTGTATTAATAATTTATATTATTTAACTTATTTTAACAACTGGCTAAGTTACTAACAGAGTTCTTCACATGATGTCTCCGTTATATTGAAAACAATTATTAGGACAATATAATCCTCTGTTAATAATCTCAACTAGTTTAAATTACAAATACAAGTCCAATAGTCATAAGGTTTTGTTACTTAAGGCAGGTCGTCTATAAGTGGATTTTCCAACTGGTTTAGAATGAGACTGCTCTCCAACTTTGTAGAGAATGTTGGACCATAAAAAGTCCGCGAAACTTACTAGAGAATATTGAATCTCAAAGAATTAACGTTGTTTCAATAAAAGTCTGTAGCAAAAGACTACAGCAGATTTGTGGAAGGTCCGAAGTAAACTTTTTACTACTGTTTCTGTATTTAGGACAGCCTCCAACTTACTACAGAATGTCGCGTATATCATTCATCTTTTTTATTAGAGTCTTGCTACTGGTAGTAGGCGGTTGTAAAACTCTGACAACAAGGTCGGGTCGTTAGACGCCTCGGTGTCTTACACAAAAAATCAAAGTATGCAGATTTTACATGGTCTACAACAAAATTGGACGTGTATCTGTCGGTATCAAGATGCCGACAGACGTAGCTATAAATCCGCTAGTGTTACTTCTCGACAGTCGAAAAACTTCTGTAAATTAATCATAATAAAATTCTACAGCTACAAAGAAACATAAAGAAAAAAGAGACTTATAGACAGACGCATATTTTCAGATAGCTCGTTGTTTCAGGTAATAAAAAAAGGAAAAAGACAAAGCAAGACGTTTATATTTTACCTGACATGGCAGTTTTCTGGAATCTATCGACTTTAAAATATCGAACGGCAACAACACTAGCGGATTTATAGATACGTTTGTGGGCACCCTCAGCACAAAATAGAGAAACGGCGCGCGAGACGCCTTTACAGATGACTCACTCAGTACTAGCGACGATTTTGACGCTTACTAACTTTAACTGGAAAAAACTGGAATGAATCTCAGAGGAGCTCAAGGTACCTTAGAAGATGGTTGCCACGAACGTCATATTTCTTGGATTAAAATTGGCTCAGAATCATTATGACGTTCTTGTATCAGATTTTGCTGTTTTGAAATTCTTTTAGTTTAAGATTTTTGACAGTAGCAACCCTGGCTATGTGACAGTGACAACCGCGAAAATCCTAAAGTCGAGTGAGCCTTCTGTAAACTCCCTATTTCGTGTCCTCACTCTAGCGATGTCAGCCCAAGCGTCTGGCTCTCACCTTGTTATAGTGCGCGTGCGCGCCGACCGGCCGATGCGCCGTCCCGTTGTCCGCCATGTACGTCTTTACCTGGTGCGTGTCGGTCGCTATCGTGGAAATAGCCGACGCGGAGTGAGGCGGCATGTCCCTCCGTTTCTTTCCCCCCTTGTAGATGTACTTCGACGGCCGCACTAAGCTGTTGACGCACGAATGAGGCTTTACAGTTTGGTTAGCTTATAGTGGCGTTCGGGCCTCGGACAATTTGGTTGGTGCGGCCGAAACGTGCTAGAATCCTAACTATGAAAAAAATATTGTGGGTACTACCCGTTTCACAAAAGAAAGGGAATATAAATGGCGGCCGGAGGTCATGCTTTCTCACTTGCACTAAGGCTCTTACATACACCAGGCGTCCATGCTTTCTCCCTCCGGAATATGGAACCGCCGCCATTTATATTCTCTCTTATTTTGTGAAACGGGTTATAGCAGGGAGATATACATTTTCCTAGTAACATTATGTCGACTCTTCTTGTATATAAAGATACATAATTTACCAAGTAAAAAAATCTAGACACACGGCAGTGTGTCCGCCAAGTTCGAGCAAAAAAAGCGACACACCGGCCGTGGGTTATATTACACGAACCATTTCGGGCCAAGTTCGACCCACCTATAACTCAAAATCTATTTTATCTACGCATATGAAATTTCTAGTATCTGTCGAGATCTACTTACTTATCTAAAATACAAAATTTCATTAATGTACCTATTGTAGGTCTTGAGATATTGACGTCAGAAAATCGCTATTTTTACTATACACTCACTGACTGACTGACTGACTGACTGACTGACTGACTGACTCACTCATCAAAAACCTAGACCACTTCCAATGGTCGTATTGACTTGAAATTTGGCATGGAGGTAGGTCTTTAGGTCAAGGTAAAGGAAAAAATCTGAAATTGGCCAAGTGTGAGTCGGTTTTAAAAATAATGAAGGTGTAAATTCATACCCCTAAGGAACTAAAACAAAAAATTTATCTATATCTTCCAATCGTCGTACCGAAATATAAAACTCGTTACGAAGGTTTGTATTTAGTCAAAGTAAAGTATAAATGAGATATTTCCTTACCTAACTATGATTAATCATAAGAAAAAAAGAAAATAAACCTTACAAAATAAATGAAATCCCACCCAAAACATAAATGTGAAAGGCTGCCAAGTTCGATAATATTGGAATGCTTCGCCTATAAAAGAAGTGAGATCTAAATAAGTACCAAGTTCCATACACAGACCTCAGTTAAAAATAGTTACAGGAATGCACACTTGATTTTTCGCAGTTTGGAAATAAGAATCTACTTTCCAAACTGCGGAAAATCAAGTGTGCATTCCTGTAACTATTTTTAACTGAGGTCTGTGTATGGAACTTGGTACCTATTTAGATCTCACTTCTTTTATAGGCGAAGCATTCCAATATTATCGAACTTGGCAGCCTTTCACATTTATGTTTTGGGTGGGATACATAATTTACTAGGTAACATCATCTTGTCTCAACTGAGGGGTGTGGTAGATTCATCCCAATATTTGGTCAGTAACTATCTATAATTACATTGATTCACCCAAATGCAACATAGCAGTGTAATGTTATCTGATTACTAAATTAGTCATAAATAACATTTGCACAAGTTGAAACAACTGATTATCTATCTACATCTACAAGGTCACCACGGTTATCTATCATTATTACACTTTCGTTGTCATACATCAATCATATTAATACAATGTAATCACTACTAGGAGTGTAAGTAATAAGATAACATATTACTCGAATTCAAACTAACCTAACTAGTAAATTTTTACGACGGTAGACGCTCTGCCTAGCCCACAAAGGATAAAGGCGTGATTTATGTATGTATGTAACTAGTTCCCCGATAATAAGTTACTTGATTATTCCATCCAAACCACCATTGAATAAAAATTTGCTTACATTTTGGTTCAAAGATTTCTGTTTTAAATAAATATAATGTCACCTAGATAGAGAACAAAACTCAAACCCGACTTACCTAGGATACTGCGGTCCGAACTGGGCATAACAGCAGTTATGCCAGCACCCCTTCGAGAAGGGATTGTAACCCCCTGTGAACTTTCCTGTCACCTGAAATGGAAGATAAAAATGTTACGGTTATTAACTACCTGGACTGTCTGAAGTGCTATTGCAGAACTAAGTTAGGATGGCATAACTTAATAAAATCCACGAAGAGATCGAATTTCTTCATTAGATTGAAAAATAAAATAAAAGCCAAACAACCAGCTGATCAATTAAGGGACCCAAGTAAAGCTTTCATCCATATTAAGAAATAACTTATGGCTTGAGTTAAGATGGTCGCCTACTAGCATTTAAGGGCAGAACACACCGCCTCCGCATGTGTGACGTGCACGTCATCACGCGCGTAACTATAACGTTGTAATGCATGAGATCGTATGAGACACGGCACACCACGGTACGCGCGTGATGACGCGCACGCATACGGAGGCGGTGTGTTCTGCCCTTTATTGACAGAAAAGTAGAATATGTGTAGGACTGCATATTATTATTTTATCACATGATTCTATCTCATATTTACCTGTTCGTTGGTGGTCCTCCCCCGGGAGACCAGCACCATATGGAACCCCGTCAGACCGAAGATTGGGATCGCTAACAACGCGATAATACCCATTATCACCATACTGTTACGAGTTAAGGAATGACAAAATTGTACAATCATTTATTTAATATAGATATAATTCATGTCAAAAATAAAATTCAATACAAATTAAAAATAAACTTAACTAAAAACACCGCCCCAGGACAACCCCGGCCTAAAGTTGCCCATTACACTACTGGCATTACCACGCTGTATTGCAATTGTACATGGAAGAAAACATCCTGCAACTAAGTTTCATAGCAAACATTAAGTCTAAAAAAATACCGTGTGATGGCAGCTTAGAATAAGTCGTGTCACCCCATTTCTTTACCGTGGATGTCGTAAGAAGCGACTACGGGATTAGAGAGTTGATGTGTGTTGCAATTTTAGGTGAATGATTCTCAAACTTTTGTCAGACGTGGTGTAAATGGGCGTTTTTTACAGCCGTTTACGCTCTGCCTACCCCGCAAGGGATATTGGCATAATATACGTATGTAAATAAAACAATCACATTTACAAATGAGAGCTGCGGTTATTTCGAATATTGACTGAAAAACTGATACTGACACCAGGGTTCATCGGGTCGTTGGACGACTCGGTGTCCCACTTGAAAAGAAGGAGATCGAATATTGGTTTCTTAAAAAAGAAATTTAAAAATAATTCTCTCATCGCATACATACACATCATCATCTTCCTGCCCTTATCCCAATTACTTAGGGTCGGCGCAACATGCTTTGCACACACTAAATCGTGTTGCAAAGGATTTGGCTTAATTTTACGAGCGGCCGCCTACCAGACGTCAACCCTCCTTGGGAATGCTTTTGTGGTGGATGAACCGCCACCATACGGTTGGCCCTGGCCGTTTGGGTCGGGTTTATCCCTCAGTAGCCTCCCACGGGAAGAGAGGGGGTGGTGCTATTCTAATCTGCCGGCACCACACGGCATACATACACATATCACGCTTTTATCTCTTGCGGGGCAAACACAAGTTTCTATAGATATTTAAAAAAAAAGGATACGAAACAATAGGCTCGACTTGCGTCAAAGTCTTGTTGTTGTTCATGATGAAGTAGAGGCTCAGCCCGAATATGCTCAGCATGTGGATGGACAGGCTGATGAGGAAGAAGAAGAAGAACCTGTAGTTCCGCCTGCCTATGCAGTTGTTCACCCACGGACAGTGGTGGTCGAACGTCTGGAAAAAACGTAAAACAATTTAAGAGATGCAACGAGTCGGCGACTTCGGTTGAATAGTCGATAAGTCGGCTATAATAACTATACAGGGTGTTAGGGACGGTGTAACGAAAACTTTGCAGGCGTGCTCAGACCATGAAACTGAACAACTTTTACTATGGAGCCAATGGTGGGAAATGAAAAAAAAATTCCGATCTCCCATACAAAGTCAGTCAGCTGATCGTGAATTTAGTATGGGAGGTCGGAAATTTTTTTTCGTTACCCACCATTGGCTCCATAGCGAAAGTTGTTCAGTTTGATGGTCTGATCATGCCTGCAAAGTTTTCGTTACACCGTCCCTAACACCCCGTATAGGGTGAAATTTTACTAGTGACCGATAGCGAAAACTCAGAACCGGCTAGTGATAAGGAACAACTTTCCCCAAGGAACATAGGTCGAAATACGAAAAAAAAGTTTGGGCCTCCCATAGTAACTGAAATCAGCTGATCGGTAAGTTTGTATGGGAGGCCCAATTTTTTTTCATATTTCGCCCTATGTTCCTTGGGGAAAGTTGTTCCTTATCTAGCTGGTTCTGAGTTTTCGCTATCGGTCACTAGTAAAATTTCACACTATATTGAATAACAAAAATATATGAACGAAGCAAGTGGTTTACAATTTCGCCGCCTGGGTAAGAGCCACCGTAGTGTAGCGGTCAAACACATCTGACCCAGCTTGTCAGAAGACGTGGGTTCGAATCCCATCTGTGGCGTGAATTTTATCCACTTGTTTCGTTTGTATTTACCTTGTAACCAAAACGTTGATATGGAATAAAAATAGTAATAAAAATGTTTGAAATGAAACCACAAAATGACAAAAGTAGGTCATTTTCATATTCGGCGACAAGTCGGTCGATGATTACTGATTAGTCTGCTGATTCTAAATCGATAGGTGACTACTCGTCCAAAACAATAGTCCTTGCAAGTCTAGTGGCGAAGGATCCATATATGCCGATTCCTAACATAACATCAATCTATTTTCATTCAGTACATTTTTCTTGCTCCGGACTACCTCCGTTGAAATGTCACCCTTGGTCACTGAAGTCTAATAATTAATTAGTTACTAATGTCTCTGGGTTGGTTTCTGCGCGAATAGAAAAAAAACAGCAGCCCTGCTGGTGATTCGTATGCAATCCATTTCATGTCCTAACTGATTAAAAGTTCTCATAGATACAAATAGCATAACCAAATACCTAGCATAAATTTTAAAACCATGGGGATTATAGGTGGTTGCACATCTAGCCGTACAGCCGTACCGCACGCGCCATACGCGCCGAATAATGCTGATGGGGTCGCAGCCAGTGGACCTATACGCAGCCAGGATATTAATTTGTTGTTATGATAGAAGCTATCTCGGTAACAATCTACAATGCAATCTACCAAAATACGTTAATATTTTATTTTGACCTATTTAATAAGCTCCTTTAGCTTACTAAATAGCTTAAAGCCTTAAAATCTGCCAACATATGTAAACTTAGCTTTTAAATCTGCTAAAGTTCTACTATTAAAAAAAATAAAACTGCTAAATATGGTCACACTAACCGCAGCGACCGCATGGTGCTGATGACGTCATCAGAGTCGGCTAGGGAATTCGTCAAAATGCGGTTGCGGTGCGGCTGTGCTGACAGATGTGCAAAGTTCCATAGAACTTCATACAAACAATTCAAAATGCGGCGCGTGCGGTGCGGCTGTACTGACAAATTTGCGTTCAGCTTATTTTATTATTTAAAAGCGAGTACCTACCTCTATACAATGATTGCACACGGAACAGTGCGAGCATCGCGGCGGTCGGTAGAACTTGCACGTGACGCACCATTTCATGCGTACGGTGATGCCGTTTATTTCAACGCTGCGGTACAGCGGCGCCCTGAAATCGTCCTCACGATCCTCGTCAGGTGGCGCTGGGGACAAGGATTATTATGTAGTCTATTAAATCAATTTCTAATCACTAAATTTTGTCCTTAACCCTTCGTCAGGTAACATCTTACGACATGTAAAAGAACGAATTATCTTTTCGGGGCCTACGCTGCGGCAGGCAGACCGTACACGCGTACCGTTTCGCGTGCGAAGTTCACTTTACTCCAAGCGGTGCAGATGAAGTGAGTGAACTTCGCACCAATCCTCGCATAGCGGTTACGCGCGTATTCTATTATCCTTGCGCGCGTACAATACGCAATACGCGTCACGCAGCCGAGGGCATTTTAAATATCGGACTATATTTCAATTACAAAAACTGTAGTCTGTTAGATTTACCGGTTTTAATTACAAACTGTAGATATGAAAAATCTGTTTAAGTTGGTCCTATAAAAAAGTATGTGCTACTGTTATAGTACCGTCATTCGAATAGGCCATATATGACAGCTGTCAAAATCATGTTACTGCTATGACATAAGGTCTATATTTCTTTGTTGACATGTTTCCTAGTATGGGTTTGACAGCTGTCAAATATGGCCTATTTGAATGACGATACTATAGTACCGTTTACTTCGGAAGAAATGGGGCAGAACATATTTCGTCATAAACGCAAAGAAAAACAGGTTTGTTATTATGCCGACCCGAATAAATTGAGAAAAGGGTTGAACTCCTTAGTAAAGGACATATTTGTTTAGTAAGTTGGTCCAAATGTAACAAAATCTATGTTATACTTGTACCATGCATGTCCAGCGGTGGATTTTTGTGGCTGTAGTAGTAATATACTTATTTTAAATAAGTTATTTGTCAGTGTCTATACTTGTTTTGTAATTTTTTTAGGGTTTCGTAGTCTACTACAGTGTTTTTCAAACTGTGGGTCGCGACCCCCAGGGGGGTCGCGGAGGCTTTCTAGGGGGGTCGCCGGCAAAATCCAAAAGTCAAGGCAGGTCGGGTAACACAATTTTAGTGACAAAAAATGGGCATGTTTGTTTTTTAAAATGTTGTGCTGTATATGCTCTTTACCTGTTTGTAGCGTGAAAAGTCGAGCTCGCTTCGCTCGCGATACGTGCACCTTTTTGCATGTTTGATACTCACGGCTAGTGTTAATGCTCCTCACTTGATTGTAACGTGAAAAGTCGAGCTCGCTTCGCTCGCGATACGTGTTTTTCACTAAAGTTTAAGCTTTTACGCTCGTTTTTAGCGTAAAAATTTTCGCTCGCTTCGCTCGCGTTACATGCGGGCTTCTTTTTGCCTGATAATTTCAGCCTACCTAGAAAAATATTCTAAAAATGCGGACTACGCTTGTAGTTTTCCTGTATCCGCCATTGAATAAATTATATTACTAATTTTATGTTTTTATGATGACCCAACAGGGGGGTCGCCATTGATTTTTTGCCTGGAAGGGGGTCGCGTATTCAAAAAGTTTGAAAAACACTGGTCTACTAGAAACCCTTAGATATCATTTCGTCAAGTCTGTCTGTTCTCTGTCTGTATGCCGCGCTCTCATAACTTCGTCAGTTTTGGAGCTATCGACATCAAATGTGGTGTGAAGATAGATCGTGTTGACCCAAATACACAAATGTTAAGAAAAAAATATTTTAATTGTTTTTTGGACCCCCTTCCCATACATGTGAAAGGGGTGCAAAACATTTTTTATTCTCCTGTAATCATGAGTAGGGTATCGTTGAATAGATCTTTTAAAACTAAGGGGAGGTTTCTTTAAAACAAAGTCACTGAAGTGTTTCTGTCTCGAGATATTTGCTTTTAAAGGGGGCATTTTTGAGCCATAATTTGTTCCAGCTGTAACTCCTAAAGTCTAAACGCTAAAAATTTGAAAAAAATATGGAATATAATACTCAATCTGAAGTTACCAAGAAAACTATAACGGATACTGTACCACTAAAGATTTTAGAAAAATAAACGATTTTTTATTTGCGGTTGGTAATCATACAGCTGCAAACAAACCAGCAACAAAATTAACTTTGTAACGCTGAATAACCTTATATTTAAACGTTGACTACGAAACCCTATTTGTGAGCGGGTCTGACACGCTCTTGGCCGGTTTTTTCGTTAGCGGTTTCAATATAAAGAATTATATTGAAACCGCTAACGGCCGCCATGCCAGTAGTCCTTTTTACGACCAGAGCTACGAATTCAACTAACCCTGAAAACTCGTTTGCTAAGGCAGAAAATCTTGTCGTTTGCACGAGAAAATTCGACGGAATAAGATTGAAGCCATATAGCGGAAAGGGAGGGTGTATTATACAGCCTAATAAGGTAATAACGCAAAATCGGGTCGGAAAAGCCTGGAAAAGTACCTGCGTGTGAAAATATCTTCGCAAAGGAAAATCTGTGTAACGAGAATCGCCACGCCACAAGGTACACACAAATCTCACACCTTTATCCCTTGCGAAGTAGGCAGAGCATACCGGCCGCAAAAATACGAAAAATAGAAATAGAATACCGAATACGGAGCTAATTTGAGGTAAGGAGAATTTATTTTCCGAATTAGGGCCAATATTTTATTAAAGTTAGGTAGAGAACATCAATTTCGTTGGATACGGATTCTAAAAATAAGCAACATCCAGGAAAATTTCCTACTGTGCTCAGAATAATATCCTAATTATTTATGGCTTTACCTACGTTACAAATATTGCTTTGTAAGCTAGAGGCAGGTACTTAAGCTTTTTATTACTTTTGCTGGAACTTCAGGGAAATACTGCTATGTCTAAGAAAAATGTTCGTAAGTAATTTAATTTCGCAGGTAGTATCTCGTAAGTAAAAATAAGAAATAAAAGAAAAGGCCGCCACACACCGGGCCCGTATGCGTGAAGTGCACGTAGTCACGACGTCATTACGCGCGTAGAAGATGACGTTGTATCGTATGGGATTGCATGAGAGGCCGCACACTGCCTGGTATATGCGTGTGCGTAATCACAGGTACCGTCCCACTGCTCTGCCACTGAGCTACCGACGCACCGATCGACTTTTGCTAAATAGTTCGTAGAATCTTGTGATATGAAGAGTAATGTGTCATGAAAACGATAACGTTTCAAAATTTTTGGAAACTGGCTACACTTTCTTCTGCTTATATTCTCTTCTTCTTTAGTGCGCCACAGACCGCCTCTGTATGCGTGACGTCCACGTCATCACGCGCGTAGCCATGACGTTGTATTGTACGGGACCGTATGAAACACCGCACACCGCGCTACGCACGTGATTACGCGCACCAATACGCAGGCAGTGTGTGGCTTTAGGCCTCTCATACAATCCCATACATTACAACCGGTACGCGCATCAGGCGTGACAACGCGCACGCATACGTCCTGCATACGGAGGCGGTGTGTGGCTTGCTTTAAAAAAGGGAGTGAGACTATTACCTAATAAACAGAACACATAATTCGTATAATTTACTTTCCATGTTTTTTAGTTATCAAAATACTAACGAAGCTTATCACAAAACCATAGGACGATTGCACCTAGCATTGATTATGATTTATGAATGAAAATCGTTATCGTTTTCTGCCTAAATGGATAGGGATTTATCAGTACAACAAAGATAACACTAAAATATTGGTTTCATGTTTCCATTTCCATACACGCCATAACAACAAAACATTCCCTATTAATCTCGGTTATCTTTATTTTGTCACCATAAAAATAATGTTACAAGTACTTATCCACCTCTTTACTACTTTAATAATGGACCAACTCTATTAAAAATAAGTACAAAGTACTTGTATATCCAAATATAGACATAGTATTTATAAGCACGTGAAAGAAAACACGTGAGGGAATTTATGGAAAATCCAATCATCATAAATAACCTTTAATACCTAATATAATAATATTTCAGTCAATGAATGCTTGAAATCCTTTATTTATAGTTTGTGTTTCAGGATCAATATGTGATTGACACCTAACCATCCTAAAAGTAGCAAATTGTATAACCATCCAAGTGGCCTTAGGCAAATAACTAAAAAAGTGAGATTTTGGTTTTTCAGCAGTGATAGGGTGATAGCTCCTGAAGCAAGAGTCCAAATCTCTGGTACTTTTAGGATGTTTATCTCCTAATGACCCTAAACTTATTTCTGTATAGATTAAACAGTCCCACGCTCTCTATAATAAAATCACTTATTGACTGGAATATAAACAAATGTAGGTATTAAATTCAATAAAATGCATGTACCTGTTTACTACTTATGTGTAGCAAAAGACTGATGTTGAAGAAGAAATTACTCGAAAATGGAATATCGAGATGCATCAATACTTCCACCAAACCGATTTAATACTAAGTAGTATGCATAATATTATGATTTTACATTTCCTTTTCCTTTTCAAACATTTAAGATCGTGTTAAAATGTAAAATAGAATCCAGAGTTTACAATAAAGTTTAAAAACAAACTTGTTTGAATGACGTAGTTTTCAGATGATAGTGTTGAGATCATACACTACAGTAGTAGAGAGAGAGAGTAGTGACAATTTGACAGTGTCAAATCGGTGTCAATTTGACACCCGTCGATTTCATACTAATAAACAAGCCTAATTATTTTTGCTGGTCCACATACTCATACAATATTATAACGACTCTAAACCTGTCAAATCGGGCTCAACATTACGGTCTTACTGTAGATAGCAATTAATGGTGAAACAACTGACATTCAATCATGGGAACTGAGACTCGACCGCAGCATTCTTCATACGATGCTGTTGGCTTACCTCCTATAAACTTGAGCAGGGGACTTCGGAGTACTATTTTAATGCACTGACAAATGAGATACCGGAAAAAGGAGCCCAACTAGCGAATACAGCGATAGCTTTCGTTCTTTTAAATAAAACACACAGAAAATGTTAAGCAGTCAAACTCTTAATAAGACTGTACAACGGTATAATTACTTTTAGCTCAGATTTAATAAACCTAAACAAATTAGTTCTTAATTTACTTAAAGTCTTAATCTCCTTTTCTTATCCCAGATAATGAGAATGGTTAATCTGATTTTTGAGCCTTAAATGTCAGCTACCGTTTTGTACTTTTTATGCTTTCTTCTTACTAAGATGTTATTAGGGCAAGGCCGCCAAAATTCGCGTTTTTTTCGTGATACGTTTTGGTCCATTTTTGTGCATAACCTTGTAATCAACTATTTGTAAAATAAATTAAGGCTATCTACATCAAATGTATAATCATTGCAATATTAGACGTGAGTCCTATGTTATGATAGTATTATTGTACCCAAAACTCGTGTTTTAACTAGTTTTATTGATATTACAAAATAAACTTATGCCGTTTTTAGCGTAACGTTATTTTTTGTGTTACGATTTTATACCTCAAAACTGCAGTTAAAAGAAATGAAAACAAAACTGCAAGGTGAATATGGCAGCACTTTCGTCGAAAAGATAAAAAAATAACGAATCGGCCATTTTTTTACGTCAGGAGAAGAATGCAAAGTCAACACGTAAGTTTCATCTCAGTGATGAAAAATATTTTCGAAGTAGTATTTCTACGGTAAGAGACAGTTATTTTAGTAAGTTCTTTCCATTATTGCTATCTACGATATTCAATGCGAAAATTACAGTGGCTATTAACCTCTAATTGTAGTTGTTAAGCGAGTTATAAGCAAAAATTGTCGAAGAGACTTTGCTTTCGTGTTACACTTGTGATACGTTTCGTGTTACTTTATCGTTACTTTCGTGTTACCGTAACACGAAAGTAAGCAAAAAGTAACACGTTGGATAAGTAAAGCCGCATTCATATTGGTTAACACATAGCTTTTCAAAATGTATGTAGGTATGTGTAGTTGATCATAATTCTGAGTAACATAAGCTAATTTTTACCCCAGGAAAACATCGTTTTCCTACGGGAAAACGGCTGCAATGGTTGAAACTGCTAAATTGTCCCATATTAGGAAATAAAATACTTTTCACGTCTAAAAGAGGTACTGAAATGGGTCCATAATTATCGTATGTAACTCACGTTTTTTATTGTTTTTTTACTCTTCTTTAACCTTACAGCCTTGTCCCTATCTAAACAATCTATTTAAGCTAATATTCAAAGAATTTAATTTTTTATAACATTTTTTTTTTAATTAAATTATTTTAGTCACCATTATGAAACGCGCCTTACCAAAAAATGCGTTACTTTCGCGTTACTTTCGTGTTACAGTAACACAAAATATTTTGTGTTACTTTTGTGATACAATCGCGAATTTTGGCGGCCTTGCCCATTAAACAACCTACGCTGGCCTCGACTCTCGCGTATACATTCCTTATCTAATAATTTGTTTTTTTCTATAATTATCTGTTTGTATTTTAGAAATCTAATGTAACTTCATAAGTTACTGTATCAAGATAGCTCGGAATTTGGCCAATCGCCCACAAAATAAGACAACTTTTTGACAAAATCGCCAGACAAACTTGTCATGGTTATAGTCCGACAGGTTCGTGCGCGACCTTCCTGCGGGGTACAGACGGTGGGGGGGCGAGTAAGCACGTCATTTTAATATGACGTGCGGCGCGGATGCGCGCGCTTCCCTTCCCCGCTACACCTTCCGCTACCCGCTGACATCACCCCTCCCAACGTCTGTCACCCCTAGGGAGGGTCGCGCACGAACTTGCCGGACTATAGTTACAAGCTCTACACAGTAGACGTGAGACGTCAGACGTAATGTAGCATATGTCAAATAAGGTGATCGTTGGAGACGTGAGACGTGCGACATCGCGATGCTTGAAACCGTACAATGCTACACTTGAGACGCGCGTCGCATCGATAACGGCTGACAATCGCTTTTATGACAGATGTCGAGTGGCGCGTCTATTCTGTGGAGCTGGAAATGGTTTTTACTTGTATTTGTTACCAACGATTTATTCTTAATACCTATACTAATACCAAGCTATATTAGGTATTCCTTGCTACACTACAGCCACTACTATAAGCCAGTCCAGTAGCAGTCAATGACATTGCGGCATTAAGTTAGATTAAGCTGTAGTCTGTCTGTAGTCTAGACTCGCTAGACCCAGGACGGAGCAAAGTATAAGAATATATTACATACAAATATCACGCCTTTATCCCTTGCGGGTAAGGCAGAGCGTTGACGACTGCATAAATATGGTCGATTTGCCACGTCTGACAAATATTTGAGGGTCGTTTCAGTCGCGTATTACTCAGGTTGTTAGCCTGTCGCCATATGAAACTCTCGAGTCCCTTAGTCGCCTTTTACGACACCCGCGGGCAAGAAATGTGGTAATACCTTAGAGCATATATAAGCAAGCTACCGAGTGCGCCTAAAAAGTTAGAACGGTAGGCACACACACAACCTCTATCAGTAGCAAAACAGTAGTGACAACACTGTTGAATCTCTATAACTTCTTAAACATTTGATGTCGGTATGTATGGAGCACTGCTAACATTTTGACAGTACGACGCGGGGCGATACGCGCACTCTATAGCTTGGTTATAATATAAGGGTGATACTATTCTAAGCCGGCATCACACAGCAAATGAAGGTCCTTTTATTACAAACCAATGTTTTTCAACAATACTCAAGCTAAACACGGATTGTTCGATATTAGTGCAAGTGCAAAACAATGTATCGCTGCAGGAAGTTAACAAACTGAGAAAATAGAGCAGAAACTTTATTTTCAATGTTTTTACCCGACTGCCTCAGGAGGGTTATACTATACAGCCCAAATGTCTGGGCTGATCTCTTCACATGTGAGGTTGAGGTGTCGTTAGATTTGTCTCAGTAGCTCGCGTGACACTCGCTATATTAAAAATTCATAAAATCAAGATGGCGGACTTTTATCCCAAAATAGTGCAAGTTTTACAAAACAATAAAACTTGTATTATGGTGCAGATATAGATGCACCGTATCTATTGAGAGTGCATCATTACTTATCTTTGAATTTCCTTAGATTTCCTGCCATTTTAGCTCCATTTCCGGTAGCTAGCTGGTCCAATAGCGCCCTCTACCGGAAACCATCTGTCACAGGAGAGTGGCGGCGGGATCGCCGCCATATTGCCTTCATAGAAGTCTCTCACCAGGAGCCCTTATCGGATACGGTGCATCTATATCTGCACCATAATACAAGTTTTATTGTTTTGTAAAACTTGCACTATTATAGGCAGTGATATAGATGCACCGTATCTATTGAGAGACGTGTTTCTAACTCCTGGTGACAGCTAACGACGCTATGTGATGGATAAAGTACCTGTATTTAAAATGTGATGTTAAATGACATCATATTTCATCTTATTAGTGAAAAGTAAATTAATGAATGACGTGTATTAACCCAGCCGTTAACAGGATACACAATATTTTAGGCATGTGTGTGTATTGTAAATAACATAACAAAACAGTTAGGATAATTCCGAAATATACTCAACTAACTACTAATTAATTAATTTAACTATCAATGAACTACAAATGAAAGTTTTTAAGATTTGATTGAGATAGTTTCATCAGTGTCAAAAGACGTTCGGCTTACGTATCGCTGAAGCCCCTATTGTCAACTGGGATTACTATGCTGTATGCTATGATACAGATAACAAATATGTTCAGCGTACATTTACAATTTTACAGGCCTTTTCTAGAAAAGAAGAGCTATCATGGAACAATGTTAGATATTGTTTCACCAGATTGAAAATAGCTGTTAGATCAAAGATCACGACAAGAGTGATGTAGTTAGCGACATATCTACATGTGCGTTATGGAATATATTCTCAAGCAAAAGTCATGGTCACTGCGCGACAGTGCAAAATAAATGTAATGTTTTAAACAGGTATGTCGCTTAGCTCACAACGGCTCTGCGCAGTAAGGGAACCGTGTTAGGTACCTACTTACTTATCAAAGTTACAAGATGGGTAGCTATTCCGCCCTTAGATATTGTATTCAGATTTAAGGGCTAACGTACTTCAGATGGATAAAATTTTCAGATATAATTCTTTACTCCGGCATGTTACATACATTCGTGCAACAAGGTACCTTGCTTCAAGGTGAACGCTCCAAAAATAAATTTATCAATAGGGAAGTACTTACAAAAAATAATAATTATTATACGATTCTCTGGTGACTGACTTAATTTGTAAGTTATCAAGGCATACGACTCCCATGTCCTGGACTTGTAGAGACAGCCTGGTAGAGCTAGGAATTATTACTTATTGAGTTCATACAACTTACGGCTCAAGAGAGAATTGACACCACTCACAATAAAAATTGTGAAATCTGGTTGGTGGTAATCAGGGTGGTCAAAACTGTACTTATTGCAACACGCACTAGAGATATATTTCTTTATCACTATTACATTAATCCATTTAGCAGCAAATAATAATTTACGGTATATGTAAACCCTTGGTGTAAGCCCCATCGCTAAATTCTGCTACTGTGTTCATACACGAAACGAATTTTTCTTTGTGGGTGGAAACTAGACAGCTTAACACTTTATACGCGGTAACTCTTCTGCAATGTAATGGCAATGGTTGACAATCAAGTCAACCTGACACTCACCTGTTGTTAAAGATAGTGGACAACCGATTGGATGATCAGTTGATAAAAATCAATTAAGTACCTTGAGAGTAGTTATAACTGGTAAAGTAAAAGGCGAGTGTACCTGCAATCTGCATCTATAAACATAAATATTTGTATAATTATGTAAAATGTATAAAAAATAAATAAAAAGAGGCTACTGGCACTGTGATTGTCAGACTGCATATCGCAGTGGCGGTGACGGCCGACTGTCTAAGCTGCTGGGTGCTGTGCTGTTACCGCTGCTGCGTATTCATGGGTGTGCTCCCCCCCCCCATTTGGATTACCAGATTTTCTTGTAAGGTTATGTCTATTTCTGCTAAGGGATCAGAATTCCTTTTCTTATGCCGGAAAACTCGATCACGCTTATGGCATTTAGATTACACAGGTTCAGATGCTGATGCTGCTGATGGTAGCACAGTCGTCTTTGTAGTCTTTCTTAGCGCAAGGTCGGGTTGGAAGCCAACTTCATAATATATATTATATCTCTTCCTGCAATAGTCATTCCTTTTAGGATCATCTATCTATATCTATATTTATCAGGCAGGTATGTCGGGTCAGTCCCTCGCTGTGAATGTGCTATGAATGAGGGGGAGGCAAGCCCAGTAGGTAATAAATAAGTAGATATTTCCTGCTTACCACCACTGTGGAAGTCTAAGCCGTCATCAATATTACGGTATTTGTAGAAATTTGATTGTGTTCGGAGAATGTGGTTACAAATCTTTTTGTCGCTCTCGGTCGCAGTTGAGCCTCTGGCGTATTAAATAATCGAGCGAGAAGAAACATTTTCTCATAAGTATTTACAGTATCATTTATTGGTATTTTTACAGCATTGGCCTGTGCTTAATTCTTTACATTCAGTTGTGCTCTGCTAGAGCTAGGGGTTTGAAGGTGCAAGACAGTTGCGCTGCCGTTAGTATGATAAGAGATTTCGGAACAACCAAGCTCATTGTCTCTGCTGCCACCGATTTATTTTCAACCTCCATCATTATGTGCCTAGCATCATGTTCGCTGCGGCACGATCTGATTAGGAGTATCAAGGAGTGAAGAACCCACTGTGGTGGCCGCACCAGCAGGGGTTGGAGGTAACTGGTAGGCGCATACGCAGAAGAAAAGGCCTACGAGGCCCACAGCGCACAAACCACTGCCCCAGATTCGCTCCGGGACAGCCTCCATAAAACCGGTTTCTTTGTAGATAGTAAATTTCATTGTAGGTACGTATTTAATTTGCATTTGCAAATGTATTATCTCAAGCAATGGCGAGTACCGTGATAGATCAGCGGTACCAGGATGAGCTGCCAGATTATAAGAAACAGCGGCTGTTTAGATAAGCTGTGTGCGATAGCGACAGCAGCGTATTATTATGATATACACGGCGACAAGCCGAGTACATACAGGTCAACTAGCTAAACAAAAGGGGAAAGAAAACGACCTGCGGAGATTTTATCCACTGTGTCAAGGCAGCAGCGGTAAGTAGTGATAACAGTTGAGTAAAGCTTAACAGAATGGAAGAAGTGTATCTTTGTGCTTTGTTCAAATAAGGCATCTGTATTGTAATGCAAGAGCCAGTTCTCGACGCCAGGAACGACGAGATTTACCACGATATGTGCGTGTTAGACTGAGCTTCATTTCAACGTACCGTGCTTGCGAGTATAATTATTAGAAATACAAATGCACAATTCAAAAACATTTAGCTAGTTAGGTACCAGTGTTTTATATAGAAAGAAATACGGTGTTTTGAATAAGTAGAAAGAAATACGCCTCGAACGTATTTTCACCACATACCTACATTGTAGGTGGAATGCAAGCAAGAATGTCAAGCAGACTAGTTTTCGTTCTCAGTTCATCACAGCAATTATTGAAACACATGATATAATTTTAAACTGGCGGCGGTGATCATAATCAAAATTTCAATTTTTAATATTCTTAGACAGACAGAACTACTTATTACGTTGACTTAGTACCTAGAAAGGGTAGGTACGTTTTATGGAGACGGTACTTACGCCCTTTCGATACGTAACACATATCATATTCTGAGAATGTTCTACAGATGTTGCGTAAACTTGCTTTATTTACTTACTTATATATTCCACAATTCACGTCAAGAACTTTAAGCGTATTTAGGGTTCAGTCGTAAAATTGTATGCAGGACAACGTAAAATTCTTTCTAATTCTGATATAGGCAGAGCTAGAATAACAGCCTTCTTCCTTCTAAACAGACAATGTTGATTTAAAGCGACGGACGCGATAGAAGCTAAGTTCTAAGTAGCAGGTTCCCTGGGCTAGTAGGAACCGGCCCTGGCTGAGCGGTCGCTCAAAAACTCCTCGACGAACGCGATGTGTGCGTTGATGAGCAAGGTCCTCTCAGAATCGAACTGATCGGAATCCGTACTGGGCAAGATTAGGTCAAGCTCAGGCTGAGCAACAGTTTGGTCTTTAGAACGTTCATATGCTGCGCGCATGAGACTTAGGTCTGTAGGTACATTGGCAAATCGATTGTATAACTGCACGTGAGCTTGACTGTACGAGCTGATCGGAATGGCTCCAAATCAGGTAAGGTATAGGTACGCGAACGTACCGTACGAACGATATGTATTATGTACGTCGGAAAATTTCGAAGTGATAAGCGAGGGTAGAATCACATTTGTGTAACTTTTCCTCATACGAAGTATTTAATTAGAAATTACTCACCAGGGTTGAGGCCTTTTTACCTCACATAATCCTGAGTGGCGGCGGCGCGGCAGCCGGGGCCGCACCGCCAGCCAGCATAAAACGGACATGACCGGTCACATGGACCGACCATAAAATGTTCCGCGTGTTAAGGACACGCGAGGAACTATCACTTCACGTATTTTCTTTACTTTCTAACTTTTTTAAAGCGAGAAATTAATAATAGGCAGAACATCTTTCAAAATCTCGAAAAAATTCGACGGAACTCCGTCGAGACGTCTTAACGGTAGAAAAAGTAACGACGCTATGAAGGCAATATGGCGGCGATCCCGCCGCCACTCTCCTGTGACAGATGGTTTCCGGTAGAGGGCGCTATTGGACCAGCTAGCTACCGGAAATGGAGCTAAAATGGCAGGAAATCTAAGGAAATTCAAAGATAAGTAATGATGCACTCTCAATAGATACGGTGCATCTATATCACTGCCTATAATACTACATTAAAATTACCGCAGTTGGGTTTTTGTATTCAATCTCTCTCTCTTCGTGTGGGACACCGAGTCGTTCAACAACCCGATGAACCCTTGTGTCAGAGTTTTTCCCACTGCAAGTAGCAGGCCTCTGACATGGTTGTGTAACGACCGCCATCATAGACAGCAACCGGGGCCGACGGCTTAACTAACGTGCCCATCCGATGGCCCGATGCACGGAACCAACTTGCTTTTCGGACAATCAGGCGTTTCAGCCAGACTGGGAACAAATTCACAAAGTGATTAATATCTACTTTGTGAGTGACCCCACCAGGAATTGAACCCGGAACCTTCTGCGTGGCAGGCAGTCATACTAACCACTGAGCCACATCGGCTGTCCCGAATAATTTGTTTTTAATACATCTGCTTCTTACTTAAATGAGTAACGGATATACCGATTGCCCACAATATATTTTGGCGTAAGCCGGTGAAACACTGGGTAGTATTACATCGCACTATTTCTTCCCAAGGGTGTCATAAAAGTCTTTCCAGGTAATCCCAAAAAGAATCGCAATTTAGGCAAGAACTTGGCTGCTGAACTTTGTGATGGTGAAGGGGATTTAATAGGCCGGTGACGACCTGTTATATTTTTTAATAGGCCTTATTTTGATACATACAAATTTATACATATTGCTTTTCGCTTTCGACTCGACAAAAAGATTCGGACTCTCAAGTCGGACAGAAAACATTCTTAGCTACCTATTCCTTTACAAATTTCAGATGTTTGTCACATCATATCAGCCCATAGCAGTAATATGTTTGACGAAAGCCTCTACCAGAGTAGGTACGCCATAAGGCGTTTTCGTTTTCTCCATCTAGCATTCACTAGCAGGCGTCTTTTGTAAGAATATAAATATATTTGGAATATTCTACTTTATTTGCGGTTGTAGTATTACTGGAAGGAGTTCTAGTAAGTTCCCCAGTCCCCAATTAATTGTATCACCGGGATTACATCTAGTTCCAATTAGAACAAATTACAAGTTAGGAGTCGGGCTCGCCTCTGAAGCTTCATGAAGCTTCTTGACTCTATTAGTTAAGGCTGTGCTTTATTTATATTTGTTTCCATGAATAAATAACCAGATTTTAGAAGATTGTAAAATTCGTTAGCGTCTGTCGGGACTTGACGTGGGGTACCGTCCCAATGGAGCTAGCGGCGCCTGGCCGATCACAACGAATTTTTCAATCTCTTGATTTTCGTTTCGAAGTGAAGTCTTGGAAGGCGGATTGGCTAGCGCAGAGCAAGATGTTCCATTTACAGGGAACGCTACTGCCATTTCCCGGATGATTATCCCTTAGTCGCTTTTTACGACAATCACGGTTAGAATTTTAAGTTTATTTCAAGTTGGCATCAAACGGTTAAAGATTATAACCGCAATTTTCCTCACTACAATTGTTTTGTAAAATGCATGTTCATTATACTACGCCCGAACTAATTGGTAACTTTAATAGTACGAAACTGAACCATTAGGTAAAACCTTTACAATTACTCGAAAAAGCAACAACAAATGAATGTTTCAAATATGTGGGGTGTAAGGGATGTTTTACAGGCAAGATCACACAGGCAAGAAACTTAATTAACTTTTTCATTTGGGGCTATGTTGATTGATAGATAAACGAGAAATAAATATGTAAATTTTCGACCTCCCATACAAAATTCCGGATCTGCTGGCTTCTTTAGGAAACAGATTTTTTCCAACATGGGCTCTTTTGCAAAAATTGTTCAGTTTCATGTTCTCTTTTTTGCGATATTTCGTCCACTCGGTACATCGTCCCTTACACCCGATAGGTATTACGTAGGTGAAATCGAGCATAAAGTAAAATAATACGAGTTTCTTACAAGTCACTTGAGTAACGAATTTCTCATAAGTCACTTGAGTATAAATATTTAACAAGTTACGAGAAACTTCACTTGTCTCTAACAGGTATGGAACGAGTTCGGATTCCCTGAAAACTGAAAATAGCTCAAGCTTGCGCATAAGTCAATAACAGGGAATTTGTATTCGGAGTAAAATTATAATTTTCTGTTATAATATAATGGTGTACAGAACAAAGGTCTTCCTATGATAAAGAATTTACATTAGAAATTTTTTTTTTGTACTTGGGTACAATAATGAAAGATTGAAAACATTCAAGCAAGTTCCAAGCAAAGCTTACGCTACTTCACCATATGGATACTTACCTGCCTTTATATCAACAACCACAACAGTCCACTGCTGGACATGAGCCTCTTACTATCGGGTATTGCTAGCAATGTGCCGTTCCCAGTAACATTGGTATTATACCCACCCAGTAACTTTCCCGGGCACGAGTAATATTCCCCGGTAACATAGAAACTTTGAAAAAATGCATTGATATTATAAAATTTTAAAATATGTCTTTATAAAATCACTAAATTTAGAGTTTTAAGTAACTTTACATACAAATACTTGAATAATATTAATGGGGGTAGTAAATTCCCAATATTTCCGGGAATATTCCCCTCAATGTTACTAGTAACATTGCCAAATCTAAAGTTACTCATAGTTTCTAGCAGGGTTTTCCAGAGTTTTAGAGAGAGGCGTGTCTAATCTTATACTTTTAATAATCTTATACCTTTAAACAAGCTAGAATTGGATTTCAGAAACAAAATAAATAATCACAATAAAATCTTAAACCAAAAGAATCCATAATTCATAAAAAAGAATCCATTATTGTTATTATTATGAGCTTGTGCTGTCCTGCTGCAGGGCAAAGGCTTAGCTCCGCTTTTTCCACGCCTTTCGATCTAGTGCCAGGTTCCGCCAGTCTTGTAGATATACATTAAGTTCATCGGTTCACCTTTTTCGAGGCTGTCCACGTCGCCTCTGCATATTGTTGGGTTAACCCATTAGGTTGTAATTTTAGCCCATAAAGCATTTGGCATTCAGGTAACGTGGCCCTGGCCAGCTCAATCCCACTTCATGCAATCAGCCTTTTGAGCTACATCCATGTTTTATTTTTGGGAACGCAGCACCGAGTTCCGAATCGTTCGTTCAGTTTGACTCCAGGTATGCTGCGTTTCATTCTACGTTACAAACCCCATGCTTGGACTTCTGAATGTCCAATACAGATCATGTATGAGCTCTGTAGGTAAGGATGGGGAGAATGCACATGTTCATAAGCTTGCGTTTCAAAGAAAAAGTCACCTTTCATGAGGTCTTTTATAGCCCAATAGCTTTTCAGGCATTCTCAGACCGTCTTTCGATTCCTTTATTTTGTCTCGCCTGAAACAAGATTATTTGGCCTAAGTACCTACTAGACTTGGACATTTGCTATTTTCTCCCCATCCACTTCCACAATTTGCTCAGTGCGATTTGTCATGAATGACCTTAGTCTTTGAAATGTTCATCTTCAGTCCATCCACGCGGCTTGCCTAAGTAGTTGCTAGTTATTATTCTGTGCCTAAGATTGTAAGAAAGAAAGAAGAAGAAGAAGATTGTATTGCATGTAGCATTTTTTGTAGCTCAGAGGCCGCTGAGGAAAACAGGATGATACCTTCTTCTTAAAAACTGCAAAATCAGCAGTCGCTTCGGGTGTTCTAATTGTTCTCGCTAGCTGTGAGGCAGTGCTGCAGGCTGCGGTGCTTACACACGTGGCATTCCACAGCAAACACTTGCTTTTTTTTCAATGGCACCAGTCATGCCATCAGGTCTTTTACCGTCCGAGGGTCCAGTAAACAGGGAATATTGGCTGTTAATAGAGCTCTCCGGACAAAAACGTTCAAAGCGTGATGACGTGGTAACCTCCCTGAGCAGTTACAGCAGCTCAAGGCGTGGTGGCCGTTGCTCTCAAACATGGAGCTACAGATGCATTGATGGCGTCTACAAACATCGCAGCCCAGGCGTAGAGCAACTGGCACGCGCAGTGAGCTGTCATCGAGAAGGGTACCCAAATGTGGCGAAGGCAGTGCATGCAGCCATGCTCCTGACTAAGGTTGACACACTGCCTTAAACCTCGCAAGATCTACCTCGACAGCACCTTCAAACCCCCTTAGCTCCCACATCGTCTCAGAAACGTTGGCTGTTCAGGTCATCTGGAGTGGAAGCGGAATGGCTTAGAGCTAACCACGCCGCCAAAGTTTTGCGGTTGGTTTACAATTTTTCTTCTGGTAACCGTGGTGGTAATACTCAGCTGACTATTGAAAAAATCCAACATAAATGTAGGGTGAAATTTTACTAGTGACCGATAGCGAAAACTCAGAACCGGCTGGTGATGAGTCGTTTAGAATACACAACTAATTGATAAATCCCTATGAGCCCGCGGGCTAAAGCGCGGGTAACAGCTAATTTTGAATAATTATTAAGGTATGTATTAAGAATTTGAAAATTTTGCGTGTTTATCAATGGCATATAGTTTGAATAACGGTCGACACACAAAGTTTGTTTAGTTTCGTGATTATAAACAAGTTTACCTATGAACAAGATAAGAATAAAAATTAAACTTGAAAAAATGTCCGGGGAATATTCCCAAAGTTTCCGGAAATTTAGAAGTTTACTGGGTATTTTACTCGGGGAATATTCCCAGTAAATTACTAAAACGGGAACGGCACATTGCTAGGTATTGCCCTCTCACCACGCTTGGCAGGTGAATTATAGCGAGCGTAATGCAAGACAGTGAATAACTGTAGATAACGCTGCTGCTCATTCTCTGGATGATTATCCCTTAATCGCTTTCTACGACGCTCACCGCAGAATTGGGGTGATCTTATTCTTAGCCAGCATCACACGGCACGATATGTCATAGATGACGGCATGACATAGAAACTACTATAGTTGCATTCGCCGAAAACCAAAACTAGCGCTATACAACTGTCTTACGGCAGCGATTGCAGCGATTGGCCGCCTCAAAATTACATTTAAAAAAAATCCACGTGTTTAAAAAAGTTTCAGGATAAAATGATAAATTGCCACCACTAACTTTTGAGGGTGTCGTGTGTACTACGGCTCGTAAAAGGGGTTGGTTTTCTACGCTATCATTAGACCGGGCAAGTAAGACGATGCCGCAAGTTTGTCTTGACCTTTCTTTGACGTGAACTCTTCTCGAGATCTTAAGTCACTTGATCTGGAGCATTTATCTTACAAGGAAAAAGTTGTTCTTGAAGTAAAGTGTTCAGATTTTTTGCAATATATAAAACTCTGGTCGAAATATTTCAGTATATACTTGAGCTATCGACATGAGAGAAGGCTTACAAATCTCTACCACGTAGTACTACATTGAGCATGGGAATTATTGTTCGGAGGAAAAATATTGTCAAGTAACTAATATAAACAGCACATCAACCTACACCTTTAAGGTGTGTTTCTTGGTTCTTTTAATTTGAATACCAGGTAAAAGGTAGAAGCTTTTAAATTAAATGCATAGGTCGATTTCCTGTCATGTGTGCTGCTGACTAACAAAGTGATCGGTATTTTAATTGTATTCACAAATATCGGCCCTTATATACATGTTTGTATTTTATAAAATTAATAAGAGAAGCGTAATAATGGTTTGAGTATCGCTCCTTCAATATTTTGCTTCTTGTATGTGAGTTGCCGTGTGGTGTCGGCTTAGAATCTATCCGTGGATGTCGTTTATTAAAAACCGACTAAAGGGATATTCATCTAGCGTTCACTGTGAATGATACATTTTGTACTGTGCTCGCGAATCTGCCTGCCAAGCGTGGTGAGCATGACAATACCCCCCGAAAGGCGAAAGCCCATGTTCAGCAGTAAACTGTTGTGGCTGTAGCACAAATTAGGGATGGTTCACTCAGTACTAGCGACGATTTTGACGCTTGCTGACTATAACTGCAAATTACTGGAATCTCAGAGGAACTTAAGGTAACTAAGAATATGGTTGCCACGAAGTAATATTTCTTGGATTAAAATTGGCTCGGAATCACATTTTTGTATCAGATTTTGCAGTTTTGATATTCTTATACTTTGAGATTTTTGACAGTAACAACCCTGGCTATGTGACAATCGGGGCGAAAATCCTTAATAGGGTCAAGTGAACCTTCTGTAAACCCTCTATTTTGTGGATATAGTAGTAGAATGAAAATTTCTTGGTTACGTCGTATACTTTAAATGAAACCTAGAGATCAATACGCCAAAAGCGAGTTTGGCTTCGTAATACGTAATCGTAATCGTATCGCATTGAGGGAGTGCTCACGCGTGAAGTTCATATTCGAAGGTTTAGACGGTATTGGAGGCGGTTACGTGAAAATATTACGTAACTAGCACATGTTTTAAGAACTCTCTCTCTCTTTGTGTGGGACACCAAGTCGTTCAACGACCCGATGAACCCTGGTGTCAGAGTTTTTCAACCGCCTACTACAAGTAGCAGGCCTCTGACATGGTTGTGTAACAACCGCCATCAAAGACAGCAACCGTGACCGACGGCTTAACGTGCCCATTCGAAGCACGGAATCATCTTACTTTTCGGACAATCAGATGGTTCAGCCTGCAATGTCCTAACGAGACTGGGAACAAATTCACAGAGTGATAAATATCAACTTTGTGAGTGACCCCACCGGGAATTGAACCCGGAACCTTCTGCGTGGCAGGCAGTCGTACTAACCACTGCGCCACATCGGCATTAAGAACAAAAACCTGACTGCGGTCATTAAAAAGAAATTCAATTTTAATGTAGCAATTAGTGTCACTCATGCTGCTGAGGCGAATCTAACGACATTTCAAGATCCGCCCAGCCGTTTGGGCTGTTTGCCTGTGAAAAGAATTTTCTTGTCCACGAATATACATACCCACGTCCCACATACATAATCTAGCCTATCATACATTATACAGTGCGCGAACGAGTTCATGACCATCCTGAAATATGCGCATCCTTGTCGCACACGCCAGTACCACTGCGAGTATGACAAGGAGGCACATATGTCAGGGTGGTCATAAACTCGGTCGCGTACTGTACATACTCTCGAAAAACATAACCCTCCTTCTGAGGCAGTCGGGCAATCATCGGGTAATAAAAAAAGGCCGACTTTCTTCAAGTAATGTACCTACAGTGTACACACTTAGCCGTTATCGCCATGTCTGACAAAATTTGAGGGCTGATTCAGATATATCATGTATCACGATTCTGACAGGTTGTCAGGATTGCCCATTTCTAAAAAACTAGACGACTAAGTACTATACTAAATTTAGTTCAAATGATTCAGAAAAACCAAACCAATCATCCTTTAAAATGCCTACAATCTACATCGATCCGCTGGATACCCTGTATTTCTACCGATGAATCGAGTTTTAGGGTAGTAGCTGTATAGGCAGGTTATAGTAACTAATTATACATAAAAGTAAAAAATCTGTGATTCCTCCGTGGGTGTCGTAAGAGGCGACTAAGGGATAAATTCATCCAGGGGTTCAATCCCTGGATGCATTTCGCAATCGCATTGCAACATCTTGCATTTCGCTCACCAACCCGCTTGCCAAGCGTGGTGAGTATGGCAAATACCCCCATACTAGGGGGAAGCCCATGTTCAGCAGTGGACTTTATTGTGGCTGTTATAGTAAAAGTAGTAGTAGAAGTAAAAAAATTGTACTGCTGTTAAGTGTCGCAACTTGTGGAGTTTCAAAGATCCCATCATCAAACAAATCTTAACCTGATGTCAATGGGCTCGCCTTTGTTTTGAATTGGGGGATGAATTGAGAACCTCTTCCTTTTATGAAGTCGTCGAATAAAATTTCTTCTGAAGTGTATTGGACTGGCCGTGTGATGCCGGCATAGAATAGCATCACCCCATTTCTTTCCTGTGGGTGTCGTAAGAAGCGACTAAAGGACTCGAGGGTATCATGTGTATTGCAATTTTAGGCGACAGGCTGACAACCTGTCACTATAGCGATACACGACAATAGCTAAAACGGCCCTCAAATATGTGTCAGACGTGGCGATAACGACCGTACTTTTACGGTCGTTGACGCTCTGCCTACCCCGCAAGGGATAAAGGCGTGATGTATGTATGTATGTATGTATGTATTGGACTGGCAGTGCTATATTATTCTCATAGAAGATGAAAATAAAGATTTGAAACAAAGATTTTCAACATATGGTTCGAATTCCACACGTAATGTGCTTTAACTAGGTAATAAAGTTGTAAATACTTTCTACTGGATGTCGCTAGATTGTCGCGTGGAGACAAGAGAGATCGAGCACCAAGAGATTGAAATTTGGCAAGCATCGATCGGTGCATCGATAGCTCAGTGGCATAGCGGTGGGCCGTCGACCCATGCGGCCCGTGTTCGAGCCCCGGTCGATGCATGTAATTTTTTCAATTTCTAATATTAATTTCTTCTGAAGTGTTGAAGACTAAAAACTAAAACTTACCTTTTGGTATAACCCCCGGGTCCATGAAAGTGGCCAGTGTAAAATTGGCCAAAACAAAAAACGTTATGACACCTTGGTATGCAGGCACCCATGGATGCCGCTGGAGGTAGTATTGGCAGCTGAAACAAAATTTAAATTGTGAACCAAAACTAATAAATCAATACATATAAATACATAGTATAAGCTTTCGTGAAATTCGCTAACTCCTCCTAAACAACGCAACGGATTTTGATGCCGGTTTTTGTAAAAGGTAGAGTGATTCAAAAGTAGAACACATGCCGGGAAACTGCCTTTTCTCGCGGTAAAATGAGTTGCAGCGGGTTAGACCGCTAACGAACCACTAGTTCTAAATAAATACCTACTATAAGGTGGGTACAATACAATGCTATAGGTTGTTGACTTGGTCGGCTGATTATTTTCTATGGGAAGTTCAAGTAATTTTTCCATATTTCGACCTATGTTTCGAGGGGAAAGTTGTTTAGTTTCATGGACTGGTTCACCCCTTAATATATTTGCAGTAGATTTTAAAAAAAAATGCGCGAATGCGTAAACATTCTTTAGCATCCATGTTTAAAGGTAAAAGTTCGTACTTAACGGCATCAGGGGGTTTTCAGCATTTGGGATGTAAGAGAGATATAGAGACGTACGAAAGAGAGGGAAGATAATGATTTAAGACGTGAGCATGGTCGTGTGAACATGTAAATGATTTCCAAATTAAATAAATTGTATTAGGTATATTAATAAAATAGGTTGTACTTCGCCACTCGCCGCCCCGCCTATATCCCGTCTTTATCCCTTGCGGAGTAGGTAGTGCTAAATTTTTTAAGCTGTATTCTTAGCTTCGGCTAGCAACAAGATCTGCGTCCACAACTGGAGCGCGACACCCATAACAAACGTATTTTAGCCTCGTTGCGTCCATCTGGCTGCGTATCGCGCTAATGTTTACATACTCCACTAGATTTGTGGGCCGAACAATCGTGCCGCATGCCGTGCATTCGTACAAAATAATTACTTTCTTTTGATGGTCTTTGGGAACTTACAATCAAATTTTTTTTATGTAGCCTGTGTAATGTCCCGTAATCAATATTACTAATACAATAAATATTTTAATATTTTGGGATTATACTATTAATAAAATAAATCCATTTCTTCAAAATTTTCAATGCTAGCCTCATAGCCTATGACCATTGACACTATGCATATCCCACAAGGAAGGGATATAAGCGTGATTCATGAATTGTATTTATTGTGAAGTATTTTATTAAAATGGTGTTGGAAATAATTATTCAACTGATATAGACAGTACACTGGCATCAATAAAAACAGTCATGTTCATTTTAAATTCACTATAATAATTTTCGGAAATCTTTAACGGTATTGATTCTGCCCGATATCCTAATTCTTTTCATGTCTTATAATAGAGTTAGCATCATTGTTGAAAAGAACAATGAAAAGAAAAGACAATTAGCATGGATCTCCAAAACAAGTTTCAAGGTGAATGTTTTCTATTGCTGTATGTAAAAATTAAAATTTAGAACTCACAGTGTTTATTCTTTAAGCACTGACAGCAACACTTTGAGAAAACACTTAGAGAAATCTATGGTTGTTCTAATTAGATTAAAACAAATTTAATTTGATTCCTTATCAATGTAAGTTGAGGTGGTCCTGACAGTATACATAGAGACAATAAAATGTGTTCTACTTCTGTAAAATATTACTATAACTTGTGTAACACAATACTAATTTAGACATCATTTGGTTTTCATTAATTAGGTAACTAGTGGCCCTTTAGCGGTTTCACCTGCTGAAACTAATTTTCAAAAGGCATTTCTCCGGCATGTGTTTGTTATGCATACAAGCCTTCCTCTTGAATCACTCTATCTATTAAAAAAAAAAACACATCTAAACTTGTTGTGAGGTTTAGGAGAATTCCGCGACAGACAGAGAAATGCAAAAAGCCACTTCATTTTATACTTTGTATTGATACATTTTTAACCGAAATAGTAGGTACAATAAAATGTAATGTTCAGAGATGGTTGATGGTCATAGAATGAAAGTGAAATCACAGTATTATACTAGATCAAAATGAAAGATAGAATAATATTAACACCACAGAACACTATGGTTTAATTAGTGGTTTTCACTTTTAAGGTGTATCCGTCACACATTTGAACTGGGCCATAGAGAATAATAAAAATTCTATAAACTTGTTCCTTCTACTACAGCTACAACAGTTCACTGCTGGACATGGGCATCCCTCAGTTGGGGGGTATTGCCATACTCAAAATGCTTGGCAAACGGATTGGTGAGCACAGTCCTAAGTGTTGGAGATATTCACAGATAATTCTGCTGCCCATACCTTGGATCCTTAGTCCGCTTTTACGACACCCATGGGTACAAATGGGGTGATGCTATTCTTAGCTGGCACCACATAGCTTGTTCATAAAATAAGGCAATAGGTATGGTAGAATTGTTTTACGATACCTAATTAATAAAATAAAACCTTCAACAATAAATCTAATAAGAATCTTTTTCAAAGAATCTCTGTATGAACGTAAGTAAGATGTGATGTAAATGGCTCTTTTTAACACCTATTTACACTCTGTCTACTCTGCAGGGGAAATAGGTGTGATAAGTGTTTATATGTAGATACATTTATTTACCTAAAGATCACAACTATATGGCAAGTAATTAATGCCACAAATTTAATTAGCAAGTTATCAATAACAAATACAGAATCAATAATTAATTTCTTAGTGTTAGGCGCAGACCTTTTTGGACAAAATAGTGGCCTGTGCATAGAGCTCATCTGTGTATGACTTTGACTGTGTCAAGTGTTGTCGTGTCACAGGGATGTGAAAAAATACTGTCAACAAAAGTCTCTAGGTGAAAACACATTGTTGTAAATAAACTCGAGAAAATAAAATTCGCCAGCGCTCTTTTGATATTATAGTTATATTTTATTAATAGGTCACGGACCCGCTAATATTTGGGCGAAGAGTCGCGAATAATTTTTTCGAAGATGGATTTTACGACAAAAATTGATATTGGGAAGCTGGCCGGGAAATCAAACTGGACGACGTGGAAATACAAAATGTCAATAATGCTGGAAGGGACGGAGAATGCAATGGCAGCCGTCGAGGGCAAATTGACTCCACCAACTCCTGTAGAAGGCCCAGAAGGTGACGCCGCCGTAACAGCTTATAATGCGGCTTTGGCCAAATTTAAGAAAACTGAAACTGGCGCTCTTCTGATGCTGACCACAAATATGTCAGAAGACACCTTAACCAAAGTAATGAGGTACAGGAAGGCATCAGAGGTATGGCAGGAGCTGCACAGATTATTTGACGGGAACACGGGTGACAGGGCATACACGCTGTGCATGGAATTCTTCGGCACAAAACATGACAAGGCAGATGACATCGCGACACATATGTCAAAACTGAAAAACTTGTGGAACGATTTGAAAGCTGAAGTATCCAAAACAGACGCAACTGCTAAATTACCTGAGATGTTCCTAATATGCAAGGTTCTTGATACTCTAGATGACCGGTTCGTCAATTTTAAATCAAGCTGGCTCATGCTAAAGCAGTCTGAAAAGACAATTGACAGTCTGACGAGTCACCTCTGCACCTTTGAAAGAGACTTAGGCAGTCAAGAGACCACTAGAATGGAAGCCCTAGTAACTGCACCGAGTGGATATCGCAAATGCAAGGACGAGCACCTGATTTGCAACTATTGTCATGCAAAAGGACATAGAGTTCGCAAGTGTAAGAAGTGGATTGGAGATGGGAGGCCACCCAAACCAGTACAAGGCACGTCAGGCAAAAGCTCAGAATCCAAGCAAGTGCAACAGATCTCACTGATGGTGAACGCTTGCTCCAGTGCGAAAGGTCAAACTCAAAATAGAGACAATTGGTTTGTCGACAACGGAGCAACTACACACATAGCTGTAAGGAGAGACTTCTTCAAAGAGTTCCATGAATTCGACAAAGACCACACTGTTACAACAGCTGACGGAACCATAATTCCTGCCGTAGGAAAAGGCTCTGTAGAGGTCGAAGCGAAGGTCGATGGCAGGAGGGAGAACATAATGCTCCGAGATGTGTGGCTAGTACCAAACTTGACGAAGAACCTTTTCTCGCCGCTCGCTGCACATGACAGAATGCAGAATAGTGAATTTACGTCAAAGATTAGAGAGTGCAAGTTTGACGTAGAAGGCACGACAAGAATTGTCGGCAAAAGATCGGCGTTTGGTGGACTGTATGAGCTAGAAATGAAGACAGTCACGTCAGTCAAGCGAACCATAGAGGTTAACGTACCTAAAAGAAACGTAAGAAGATGAGCAAGAAAGCCTCAAGGGCATGCTCATAGGCTACGAAGTGTTCAAAATCTCCACTAGTAGGTATGCCCCTACAATCAGAGGGAGCTGAGAGCGGAGATTGAAACATCTCCGAAACAGAGCCTAACGTGAAAACTGAAGACCATGAACTAGCTCTAGAGGGAGATAGAGTATTAGATCAAGTTCATGAAGACGAACACAGCATTGAAGATCCAGAAGCTTCAAATGATGTGATCATAGAATCAAATGAGGAAGAGCTAGAGATAGCGGAACCTCGCTATAATTTGAGAGCACTCAATCAGGGAAAGTGGATGCAAAAGAAGCACACTTCCCCTACCGTGGAGCCGTTGAGTCAATTGATTACTTGATGGCGGGAACGCGCCTAGATATCGCTTATGCCGTTGGAGTTGCATCTTGTAAGCTAGAGTCTCGAACTAAAGAAGACTGGCTTTTAGTAAAGCGTATCATGCGCTATATCAAGGGCACCAGCTCCTATGGAATCAAGTACAAGGCTCACCAAAAGAACCCCTTACTTGAATGCTTTAGTGACGCTGACCATGGAGGGTGTCAATTAAGTGGAAGATCAACCACAGGGCTGATATGCCGTTACGCAGGAGGCATTGTATCATGGCTAAGCCAAAGACAAGCGTCAGTCGCCATTTCTACAACAGAAGCAGAAATCGTTGCTGCTAGTGAAGGAGCCAGAGAAACAGTATGGCTCTCAAGGATCTACAAAGATCTTACTAAACTGAAAGAAGTTCCAGTACTGCATGTAGACAATGAGGCTGCTATACGGCTGGCGCACAACCCTGAGTTCCATAAGAGAACCAAACACATCAGAATAAGACACTTCTTCGTCAGAGAAGTTGTAGAAGAAGGCTGTCTGGTAGTGAAGAAAGTGAGCTCAGATGAGCAACTGGCTGACTTCTTGACCAAGGCTGTTCCGAAGCCGAAGCAAGCCAGAACGTGTGCCCTATTAGGTGTTTGCAGTAGAAATACCTAAAGTGCAAGGGAAAGTGTTAGGCGCAGACCTTTTTGGACAAAATAGTGGCCTGTGCATAGAGCTCATCTGTGTATGACTTTGACTGTGTCAAGTGTTGTCGTGTCACAGTGATGTGAAAAAAATACTGTCATTGAAAGTGTCTAGGTGTAAACATTGTAAAATTATCTAAATCGAAAATAAAATTTGTTAGTGCTCTTTGAACCCGAATATCATTCCACTGTTACTCTGCAGAACGAGTATAAAACTTAATACTTAGAATGCTATTTACAAACAACATCAAAAATGCATTAGGACATTGTCTGGTACTGACTCACTTGGATTATGGGCTACTCATCTTTTGTTGTCACTAATTTGGACATGCAATTAAATGTTTAAATGGTGTTGCAGTGCAATGGCATTAGTGAGAAGGTTCTACTGATGAAATGGCTTACAAAATTTGACTATTCACACAAATATTGATGTAATGCTAATGTAAATATGACATCAAATGGCCAAGCAAGGTGGGATCATGGGCAGCTAGAGAACCAAACAGAACAAGAGCTGAAGATGAGAATATGCACCTATTCAAGCGTGGCGCAAGGCAGGATGGCCCAGCGATACACAAAGTCACACAGGGCAAAGGTGTAGCCCCAAGATATTAATAGATACCATCCAACAATCCTGTGTGAAAGTTGTCAAACCAAAAATGAGATTTGTACTTTATCGACATGTTGTGTACTTACGGAAAATAAAAAAATAGGGACGTCGTGCCCAATAGTAGCGCCCAGGCGAACGTCGCAGGGATGTATCTCGTTTTGAGGTCGCATTTGGGCATATTGTGTCAGTTTTATTCCCCTAAAAGCAAAAATAACTCAATTTTATTCACTACAGATCAACATGGCCGCACCTAATAATTTGACATTAAACAACTGTACCGCTATTCGAAACATAAAACAAAATATGAAACTTTTATGTTTCGAATAGGGTAAGTTATTTAATAAGCGTTTTATTGATAGGTAAAACGCTGTCATTAAACAACTGTACCGCTATTCGAAACATAAAACAAAATATGAGAGCGGCGATGCTTTTCCTTTTTAGGACGGTCGGTAGCGGCTATATCTGTCCCTTTCTAACACTGACATCTCTTTCTCGCATCCCCTCCGATTGCGACACGAGGCAGGCGCGCAGCGCTCTTGCCTTCATTGGTGATGTGTTTCCCGGCGGGAGCGGTCGTGGTGAGAAGAGAAAATAATTTCAAATCTTTTATTTGAATTATTTTCAATAACGGTTTTTTCCGTTCGAAAAAATTATCGTTTTCTTATTCGAAAATATTAATTGGTCTATATCTGTTCCTTTCATGAATTTTTATTTTATTTAAGTGTAATTTTATTCCAGGTTTTCTTTCAGGTTTTATTTTTCAGCTTTTAATGATTGTTGCTTACGAGCTCGACATACATTTCTTATTTCCGAAATACGGAAAAGCCAATGTGCAAAAATACCAGGTGGATCCAATCTACATAAAAAGGTTAGTCAAATACCATACTAAATTGACAAATCAGTGCTTTGATTACGCCATATTTGTGAAAACACGTAATTTTCATACGTAAATAACAGTCAATTGTCATGCAATTGTCTGAATATCTTACGAGTTTTTCGTTAGCTGACGAAAACTTATTTAAAATGTGCTTCCATTCGAACACAGCCCTTGAAAACGCTTGGACCCAAAAATATGAAATTTATAATATAGCTTTCAAGTTCTATACCGTAGTAGCATGATTAGCTATTATACGTAAGGTAAGCAACAATGTAATTTGAAAGTGTGACCTATAATATAATATTACGAGTGGGTTGTTCTTAACGTATCGGGTTTTCTATAAAACCTAGAAATCAACTCCTGCGCAAGGAGGTTTTCAGTGTCTAAAAACTCATTAATGGGTGCTAAGCTTTTGTCCTCGCAAATATTTTGCAGGGTCACTCACATGCTGAAGCTAAAAAGTCCAGCATAAGTATGTAAAGTACATTTCGATGCATTCCTCATCTTAAAAATATTCGCCACATTGGGCACCAATATTTATTCTTTCTCTAGTATCTATGTACCTAGAGAATGACATACTCGCGATCTCACTCAGACGTGGTCGCATAATTTCTAATTCAAACTAACCTTCAAGTACCTAACGAGCTCAGCTCTACAGCAGCGTTGTGGTGCAGTGCAGCTATAATACTTTCTCTAAAGTTAAAGCTCGTCATTATAAAATGCACGGCAAATCCGTTTGGTACTACAAAAGTGCTAAACCTAAAATATCTAATCTTGCTTTTTATAAAGCTTCCAATTATTTTAAACAATGTCTAAGGCTAAACTACAAGGAAATTGCATGATTTTATTTAAAAATTGCAATACCTTTTGCTGCTAAGCAAAATAAGATGCAATAAAATTAATTTTAGTTGCAAAACTGCATAAAGAGCGCCTGCAAACTCAGCGCCTCAGACGAAAATACCGTCTACGCGAGCCTACGGCCCGCGCCATACCTACACGAACCATGTTCCTAAAAAATTACTGGCAGCGCGATACGATTTAGTCCTGCTTAAAATACTCGCACATTTACGTAATAAAAATCATAAGAAGATGTAAATGCGAAAATTGAAGTCGGTGAGTCATCCCAAACTTGTCCAAATGCTCACCTACGAAATTCTACCTGCAGTACGTCATGTTGCTAAGAGCCAACGCAAATATTACTGATTCTATGTCTTAACATTTATACATGCCCTTCGGCAATTTGAAAAAGATTCATGATTGTACAACCTACTAGCGCAATCAATTCACTAAAATAATGATTCATTTCGTGCTTGCTTGCATGTCAACACGTGTTCTAAAATGAACATACACTGTGATATTTCACATACTACCCACTCACGTAAGCACTTATCATGTAACATTATACATGAAACAGACAAAGGGTAAGGAAAACATTACAAGCGGCTATAATATAGGTAATATTGGCCTGCCTGTCGTGGGTACTCGGAAAACCTCTGCCATTCGAAACTATCCTGAGGGATAATCAAATCTATTCCGTTCTCAAATCTAACGGATATGCAAAATTAATCTGTATGAGCATATTGTGAAAGTACCTAGTTACGTCACAGCAAAATAATTCACTGTCCTGTCACCTTTAATTTGGTAAACCAACTACATTTTCAAAGTTATGCGCAGATATCTAATCCCGCAAAAAACATAATACGAAGCGTTCGAAACGAACCTATATCTAAGCTAACATACCTATATAGATGCAGGTCCCAATAAAGAGAAGACCACTCTATTGCTTACACTCAAATCGGATACAAGATATGTACTTATTACCCATAGTTGCATTACCCAATCCTTAACCAACTGAGTCAATTCTCAAAGAGTTGACAACTATGACAAAAACTAGGGTATAGCTACTGAAATATTTCCATACTAATCTTACTAGCAAAATACTTGTTCATAAAGTTGACATGCGATTCAGAAGAGTCAGAACTGCTAAGGTTGCGAAGAAATTCAGATTATCGCATCTGAAGGCAATTTCGGTCACAAAGTACCTAAACAACCTAATATATGATGCGTAAAGTAGGTACCAAGACAAGAAATGTGGCCCCTCCAAGACTGAGTTAAATTGTTCAGTTTAACGTTAATATATGCCGTTACCAATGGTGCCTTTGACAGGCGTTCCATAATTTTGACACAATCACATAAAATCATGCCGTTTACCCTGTGGGATAGGCAGAGCGTAAAAAACTTTTTAATGGCAAGTCGAACAAATATTCAAGGAACATTGTAACAAAATCGCATTGATGTCGTCGTCACGTTCGTTGACACGTGGTCAACCCATTGATTTAAATCCTTATAGATACACATGGTGCTCACAAGGACATAGTATAAATGGAATAACATTTATCAGCCAAGTATTTGTAGCAAGTCAAACTACTTTACCCCGTCTGACCGTACAAAGCCATGTCTGGTCAAATACGACATGTCCGGCCTGACCGAACTTTTAGCTAGGCCACGCACTTGAGGAAACATTCTCAAACAAATGTACAACCCACAAATTCACGGATATGTTAAGTGCAATCGCAAATTTCAGTGCGTGCAGTGCAATCAATTTCTATACTACTCGCTCGTGTTTATATTTCTATGCATGTCGTTGTTCAATCTCGTAAAAGAAATATGTTGCAAGCATACATGCTAAAATAACATGCGGGCAGCGTACTTTTGTACCAGCCTACAAGTGTTGAGATCTAATACCTACATACTTACATACATACATACAACGTGTTACAAAACAACCAATAAATCTCCCATACAAAGTGAGTTCATTTTGTATGGGAAGTCCAATTTTTTTCATATTTTGACCCATGTTCCATGGGGAAAGTTGTTCAGTTTCATGAGTACCTTGACCTCCTTTCAGCTTTATTGGTTGTTTTGTAACACCCAGTATATCACGCCTATATCCCTTGCGAAGTAGGCAGAGCGTAAAAGGCTGTAAAAAAACGGTCATTTACACCATATCTGACAAAGGTTTGAGAATAATTCAGAAGTCTGTATATCAACATAGTGACAGGTTGTCAGCCTGTTGTATAAAACTGCAAGTTAATGAGCTTTCGGTTTTGGTTGGTTTCGACACGATGTAAGCCCGGATTTTCTACGTATATACCGCTATGGCTTGGCAACCCTATTCACGGACAGATTTATATGAAAAACATTAGTCGATATGTGAAGATTGCCTTTCATCCATCCATACCTATATGAAACATCGAACTGTATTCCAACAGGAGTCGTTACGTATAAAATCTATCTACCCTCAATAATGTTTATGATTGGAATATAATCATGGAATATGTGTGTAGGTACTTGGTAAGTACCAACTCACACGTTTTTTTAATGTCACGCACATTGTACAATTGTGTAAGAAATATCGTTGATGTTAATTTTATGTGGTTTGCTGGTTGTTATACGGAAGGAAATCACTATGAAGAAAGGCGTCAAATCCGAAGTGCGTCTAATGTCAACACTGAAGTAAATTGCATAGTGTAAGTAGTAATGCATGGTGATAAGTGCGCGATCAGCGCGTTTGTATGAATCGCACGAATACGGAGTCTTATTATAAAGGACCTCACAATAATGTCGAGTTAGCTTGTACATACACTAAAGAAAGCTTCAAATGCTGAATTCCTTAGAAATACTTAATTCTTTAGATAAAGGATCAATATCAATACAAATATATTTGACGTTTAAAATCAGAATCTGTCTCTGGTGATTCATTAATCCGACTCGGGTTCTTGTCGATATTTTCAACCTATTTCGTTGCAAGAAGGATGCAGAATCATGTTCATAATGACGATGACCTAAAGTGGAAATGAGATAAAATTTTATAAATTAAATGTATCAACTCTAAAGCTCAGCTTATGCATTAAGTATAAGCGTGTGAAATAAAACTTCTAGGCACATATACTTTGCTTACGAGTGTATTATGCGTAATTCTGCTGAAATCTCATTATCCTTCGTCTAAATTTTGTTTTCTTGTCTCATGCAACAAAATAAAAGTTTGCCATACGTCAAATACGACACGTATCGTATAACGACTACTATGTTATGATATGAACGACTTATGACCGTAATTGTGGTATCTAGTGTCTAGCTGATATATTTCTGTAGTTTATCCTGATTATACCATACTTCACCAAGCTAGAATAAGTGGTTACACTAAAGGGCAAATCCTTCAAATTGCTATCATGATAAGACAACATAAATACTGTTCTTCTGTCATGCCCGTCACCAACCCCAGGGGGTTCAGGAGTGACTTCAATAGCATATATTTCAAGGTAGGGTAGAGTGATCTTAACCGAAGCATGCACGAGTGCACTCCAAGCGCACTACCCTATGACATCGTACTTGTTCTCTTTATAATTATAACTTAATACCTACTTCTAAGTAAAACCCTGCTAAAGGCAACTATCTTTGATAAATATCAATTCCTACTAATATTTACAATTGTGTAGCTGTTGTAAGAAGAACTTAATGAATATGGTTGCATAAATCATCTTAATGATAAAACAAATGTGTACTTTCCTATACACTATATCAATTGCTGTTTCAAATTTTAAATAATGTAATAGTATTACATATCTTCCTATCCTATAATAAATAAAAGCACATTCATGAAATATAAATTATAAAATATAAATAATAATATTTATATTACTTACTTAAAGCTTATAATTGTTTCCTCTTTCTCCTAATAAAATAGGTCATTTTATTATTTATCTGTCTTTCACATTGGTGATTGCTCCACCAGGCGATAACAAACAGGTCTCATATTTTGTTTTATGTTTCGAATAGCGGTACAGTTGTTTAATGACAGCGTTTTACCTATCAATAAAACGCTTATTAAATAACTTACCCTATTCGAAACATAAAACAAAATATGAAACTTTTATGTTTCGAATAGGGTAAGTTATTTAATAAGCGTTTTATTGATAGGTAAAACGCTGTCAGTTTGACAGCTGGGTGTTGCCAGATCCTTTGCTTTTGGCATGGAATCTAGTTGTTTTAGCTAAAGGCTCGGGCACACTATGTATTCACGTGGCGCGCGTAAACTAGCATGTGTTTGTTCGTCTCGTAACACAACAAGCATTGCATGAAAGTTGTTAGCTATCCAGCAAAGTTGTTAATCTCAATGGATTCGTCACGCATCGTCGCATCACGCAACTGTGAACATAAATTTTCATGCTGCAAGCTCGTCACGCACGCACAGACCGTGTGACCGGGTCTTAAATAAATCGATAGTTTATTTACCGGTAACACCGGTTGCAGCGCAGCTCTAGTTAATTTCCTTTTTTTTTTGTTCCTTTGTTGCTATTGGACAAAATTCAAATAGCTAATCCAAATTATTTTTACTGCTCATCTGATTGGTTTGAAACGTCTGTTGTCAAATTTAACTACATGTGATTGGTTCTTTATAGAGACTCCTCGTGCAGTCTCGCGGATAAAAATGGCCGAGTTGTCTGCGTGCTGTGTTGCGGTTTTGTGATATTCTTTTTCGTAAAACTTTCCCCATAAAATATCAGAGAACTTTTGTGTATTAATATTGAATGATATTGCTCGTTGCCTGAGCGGGCTCTTATCAAGATGCAGCAAGGCAATAGCCCTAGTGTGCTAAGTCATTTGAGGCAGTATAGATTTCAGAGGAAACCGAATGCTCAGAGTTTCAATGGAACGGTTATGCCTGTGAACAGTGTACAAGCCTGTCCTTCTGGATCCCGTAAGTATATTATTGCCGTTAATGGCCTACTCCTCAGCTAATGCCTTTTTATACATAACAATTTCGGGAGTCAGTGAAACATGAGGAGTTACATGAGTTTGCTGGTAGGTTGCCCCAAGGTCTGGTTTTTATGGCAGGTATGCTTCCGAGACTAACCTTGACCATGTTTTTTTAACCGTATTTATGTTAGGCCTAATTAAATTATACCAAGTCTATGAACAATGTAAGCTAACTATACTAGATGTCTTGAGTCCTCTGTCCTTCATTGTTGAGAGCCATTTTACCCATCTCCTTGCCTGTGTAGTCTTATTATGTTGCTCAAATTATCCTCAGATGATAAAAGGTATGACTGAAGAAGTGTTTATGAAGTCTACACTCATAATTTTATGCTGATGTAATCATTACTTCATTTTTAAGACCAAAACCTTTGATCAGGTTATCAAGTTTTCTATTCATATGAAAAAAGATAAAATATAGGTATTTACTTTATTGCTCAAAAAACAAAACAGCCAGAAATTAGAATGAATTGTATTCTGTTCTTCTGTTTGATTAACCTACAGTTTCCCTAAATTCACTCTTATGTTTCTTTTAGAAACAGTCCGATTGCCAGCACCAGCCAATGTACAAGTCATTGGCAACCGGGTGCCCGTGGTTTACAAACGGATCAGAATGGCTAGTTCTGACTCCGATGACAACAACTCTCCTGTGAAGCGACCAGCACCGACTCCTACCACATCTCAGCAGAGTCTCATCGGACAGAGAGTGCAACCGAAGCCTCCGGAACAGAAACCGCCAGAACAAAAGCCGCCTGAGTTGACCCCGGCTATAAGAGAGAGGAGATTTAGAAATATGCTAGAGATGTTTCCTGAAATATCACCTATGGTAAATTGTTGTTTTACTCATCTAATGTAGATAGGCTTAAGTTAATTTTTGAAATTAATTGAATAATACTTACTTTTAAACACCTCTGAATACCTACTTGTAGTGTCTATTAGTAAACAAATCCTCTTTTCATATTTTTTGGTTTGTACTTATATGATTAGCCACGTTCTGCCCAAAGTAATATCTAATCAACGTAACTGCATTCACAGATGATAAAGAATGTACTAGTTAAACACGGTTGGAATGAAGAACGTACTAGAGATGAGCTTCTCCGACACGATCCGGAGAGTAAAGAGACTATCAGTACCCACTACTTTGGGTCCCGCCCTGGCGGGTCTAACTCTGGCCAGACTGTGGTGCGTAACGGCACCAACATGATGCGGGTCACAAGTAGTTCAACTGCCACAGTCCGGAAGCCAACGCTGGCGTCTCAAGGTGGCCGGGCCAGGAGAGGCAGCAGCGGTAGTGAAGATGATGATTATGGAGTTAGGAAAGGGAAGGATGATAGAGTATACGACAGGTCAGTTATAGCTTGCATTTAAAAAATTGTTAAAAGATCTCTATTTTCTTCTTTTTCTAATTTTTCCCAAGTTGTCTTGATCATAGGGTCTTAAATAGTTAGTTTTTTTTTTATAGAAGGTTCTTTTGTTCATAAAAGCAATTTTTTAACTGTTTATATTCAAAATTCTCATGTTTTTTTATTTTTTCAGTGATGATTCAGATAATGAAATAACAGACGACTTGGTCGGCGACAAACGCAAAGTGTTTGAGTTCCTTAACAATAGTAATATGAATGAGCTATCCATGTTGAGTGGATGTTCACAGAAAAAGGCTGAAGCTGTAATAGCTCTGCGTCCGTTTAAAGGCTGGTTAGATATGGTAAGTTTTATTTTTTAGACGCTTCATGAATGTAGTCTAAGTTTTCCCTCTATTTTGCAGAAAGAGTAAACAATCATCAAAATTCAGAATATGGGCAAATTGGTTGCTCATATGCAGGTGAAACATACTGAATTTGATAACAAAGCAGTCTAAAATAGCATTTGATTATTTTAAGATCTTAGTTTCTACAGAAAAGAATCGATAACAAAATATTTAATTAACCAACAGGTAGAAAAATTCAACTCAAACAAAGCGCTCAGCACAGACTTGCTAAACTCTACGCAAGAGTTACTAGCCACTAGGAACAATATCCAGCGACTGATGAAGAAGTGTGTGGGCCTGGCTCAGCAATTAGAGTCTGCAGTTGCTGCCGGGGTTACTAAACTACAGCAGCCATCCATTATGGATCCCAGGTAGGCAAAGTTTACAAAAAGCAGGTTTGCGCGGCGAATTTACTTTTGTTGTCGGCGGTTTTTTCCAAGTTTATAAAAATTGTGTCTACAATATTTAAACTAGGGTAGACGGCGTATGTTTAGATACATTGCTTAGCAATATTGAAGTGCGGCAACGAATGCTGTGCAGCTTTAATTTATAAACACTGTTGCTAAATGAATACATGCCTAAATTATATGGATTAATTCTTAAAGGAACATAATGTTCGTTTCCCATTGTTCTATGGTGAAGTATCTAATTTGTGGAGATGTATGGCTGTAATTTCACTAAAAAGCACAAAAAAACAGTTAATAGTAAGTTTCGTGTTATGCCGGCTTAGAATAGATCACCCCTATTCTACCCATGGGTCTCGTAAAAAGTGACTGCTTTATTTATTATTATGTTATGTATGACCCAACATGATGCACGCTTGCGTCGTGACGGGACGAAGTTTGGCTTAGAAATGCGACGCACCGCACTATTTCAAACAAACAAAACAGAAACCAAATATAAAATCACAAAAATATTGGTCTATTTTGTGTCGCTATATCCTAGAATATCATTTAAAAACCCCTATACTCACAAGAAAATCCTTTATTTCTAGCTTAAAACTCGCCCCATACCAACTCCTCGGCCTGAACTGGCTAGCAGTGTTACACAAGCAGGGCGTGTCCGGTATTCTGGCTGACGAAATGGGCTTGGGGAAGACGGTGCAAGTGATCTCCTTCCTGGCTCACTTGAAGGAGACCAACCAGGCGAAGGGAACGCATCTGATCGTCGTGCCTGCTTCTACACTTGGTAAGTTATTTACCATTACCATAGGAAATGTCAGTTTTGAAACCAGTTATTAGGTGCGTCCATACTAACCGAGGCTGCTCGCTGCCTCACTGCCTCGCAACGCATACGCTAGTGCGCAGGCGAGACAAGATTCGGCCCAATTTGGACGCCTAAATAAATTGTATTCAAACTTCAGAGGCGCGTAGATTTTGGTTCGGCCCGCGCGCGTTCGAGCGTGCGTTGCCTCGGGTGAGGCACGTAATTTTTTGGTCGTTTGCCTCGCGAGACAAAGAGGCAGCGAGGCTTCTCGCTTGGTGTAGACGCACCTATTCTCTCATGCTGGGCAAGGCAAGTGATATCTGGTTGTTCTTTCACTTAAACTTACTGTGTATTGAGTACTGCGTTTCTTTCAAGGGGTGAAGCAACCCACGAAAGTAGACATTCCAGTAGGAACATGGGTAGATCGAAAACAAAAAATCTATCTTCCTTAAAACTGCTTTAGTCTAAGCGGGTACGGTCAAAAATCACCCGAAAGCTGTTTTGCCGGCACAGTTGATGCCGCTTTGCTCAGTGATACTAGGGACCATTGTGAATGATTCCATCCGAGGAAATGAAAAATCCATCCACTGGATTTCAAGATGGCGGACCTTCGTTTTTTTGTATGGCACTAAAAAAATAATTCTTCTGGAGCCCATCGTGTGGGGTATCAAATGAAAAGGCTAGACGAGACGATTTCAAAAATATATCGTTTTAATACATTTCAGTTGCCCTCTTAGAAAAAAACCAAGTTAAATTTTTAAAAGTAGTTAAAACATGCCAAGTTTGAGGTCCAGTAGGTACAAAATGGCTGACATATAGTTTCATAAAAGTATGCCAAATGATCCACCATATCCTCAACTCTAACGTGACGAAAGGAATTTTGAAAATAATAAGATTTAATGTATGTTTTGCAATGGAAAGTAGATCATTGGAAACTGCAGTAGGTTAGTAAGAACTGCTTGTGCGCCTTCGTAAATATTTAAGATGTAATTCTTCTCAAGATTGCTTTTACACTTAAAGCTAGATTATGATGTGCCGGATCATTTTGAATCTGCGGGCACGGTTGTGCCCCCGCCAAGTTGAGTAAAAAGCCATAGGTACCATGTTGCTTTACTCATGAATGCTATCTCAGTTTAGTAGGCCTGTAAGAAAAATTTATGTTAGAAATAAGTAGTGCCTGCTGTACCTTTTTTATTTTTGTATTTGTCCTGTATTTGTTTTTCATTATATTTTTCAATTTTTGTGTAGGTACCTACAATAAATGATTAAATTAAATAAAATTGTTTCTCTCGAAACAGTTCAGGCCAATTTCAACAACAACAAAACAACGATATTTTGGATAACATGTGAAACCTGTGTGTTAAGGACCCAAACAGTCAATAAATAAACATTCAATATTTCAAAAGATCATTGAATTCCCTTAAATCTGTCACCCATTCGACGGACCATAAAACTTCTAAAGCACTTTTAGATTACATGTACCTAGGTATATGAATGAAGTGAGATCAAAAAGCCTTATGTAAAAATATGAGATAACATCAAAACACAACGCAAAAAAAGCAAGTCTCACCACTCATTAGGTACATCTACCGCAAAAAAATGAGAGTTTTCGTACATAAAATATTGACTTCGAGTACGGTCGTTCCAATGGGCCATATTTGACAGCCCATACTAAAAAACACATTATCAAAGAAAAATAACCTTATATCTGAAAGTTGTCAAATATGGCCTATTTGAGCGACCGAAATTAAATAATTGCAAAAACAAATAATCATATACTTACTACTTGCAAGATATATTTTGTTAAAGACACCGCCACTCCACCAGAAACGTTGTGCAATCCACGACGTCGTCGGTACAAAATAAATTTAGAATCATTGTATTTCATATCTATACACTAAACACTAACATGATTCTACAATTAAAATTGCAATGAATGCTGTTTCGCTGTAAATTTAAAATGGTAATCCTGTGTATTCACATAGAATCTCATAGTTAATTGTTTTTTTATTCTTAAACTTAAGTATTTTACTCCATTTAGAGCTTCTATATCTGCTAAATTAAATATTTCTATTTTTATCCTACATATCTTTAAAAGGGTCTCAACTTTGGCCGAAACTGCTTTAAGAGAAATATGGTACGGCAAAGCCACTTTTTACTCGACTTGGCGGGGGCACAACCGTGCCCGAAGATTCAAAATGTTCCGGCACATCATAATCTAGCTTTAAGTGTAAAAGCAATCATGATGAGAATTGCATCTTAAACATTTATGGAGGTGCACAAGCAGTTCTTACTAACCTACTGCAGTTCCCAATGATCTACTTTCCATTGCAAAACATACATTAAATCTTATTATTTTCAAAATTCCTTTCGTCACGTTAGAGTTGAGGATATGGTGGATCATTTGGCATACTTTTATGAAACTATATGTCAGCCATTTTGTACCTACTGGACCTCAAACTTGGCATGTTTTGACTACTTTTAAAAATGTAAGTTAATTTTTTTCTAAGAGGGCAATGGAAATGTATTAAAACGATATATTTTTGAAATTGTCTCGTCTAGCCCTTTCATTTGATACCCCACACGATGAGCTCCAGAAGAATAATTTTTTTAGTGCCATACAAAAAAACGAAGGTCCGCCATCTTGAAAACCAGTGGATGGATTTTTCATTTCCTCGGATGGAATCATTCATAATGGTCTCTAGTATCACTGAACAAAGCGGCATCAACTGTGCCGGCAAAACAGTATTTTTTTGCTAAGGACCATGACTACTTCATTGATAATAAATTGTAAACTAAAGTGGGAGAAGTAATTATTTGAAATATTTTTCCTGTTTAGTTCGCCGTTGAAGAGAAAGAAAAACAAATCATATAGAATCAAAATTAAAAATATTTTTCCTAATATTAATAATCTGATTGATTGATCCTACAGATAATTGGAGCGTCGAATTGGCTAGATGGTGCCCTAGCCTGGTAGTTAGCAAGTACTATGGACCCCCTGAGGACCGCCGTCAGCTGCGTATCGAGTACGCCAAGAATCTAAACAAATATGACATCGTACTCACCACGTAAGTTGCCTTTTTAAGCTAATGGAAATAAAATTATCGATGTGTAGTAGGTGCAAAGAATAATGTCACCCCTAGCCTAGCCCACTCAGTGTGTTTCGTAAAAGGCTACGTAGATTTTTTGACCTTGGCTGAATATTCGTCATCCACATGGCGGTGATACCAAAAACAATAGCATTATCAAAGAGGGAGGCAGGCGGCCGGTTGTAAAATTAAGCCAAATCTTTTTGCAAAATGATTTTGTGTTCAAACAAAAGAGGTTGCGCCGACCCCAAGTAATTGAGATAAGGACAGGATGATGATGATTATGTTATCCCCCGGCAGGTACACGATGGTGAACAGTTGCCCGGAAGAACGTAAGATGTTCCGCATCACCCCTATGCACTACGTGATCTACGACGAGGCTCACATGCTCAAGAACATGAGCACGCAGCGCTACGACAACCTGCTCAAGATCAAGGTAACAGATATTGTCAGCTTGTGTCATACGAGTATGTACAAGATGTTCCGCATCACCCCGATGCATGTGATCTACGACGAGGCTCACATGCTCAAGAACATGAGCACGCAGCGCTACGACAACCTGCTCAAGATCAAGGTAACAGATATTGTCAGCTTGTGTCATACGAGTATGTACAAGATGTTCCGCATCACCCCGATGCATGTGATCTACGACGAGGCTCACATGCTCAAGAACATGAGCACGCAGCGCTACGACAACCTGCTCAAGATCAAGGTAACAGATATTGTCAGCTTGTGTCATACGAGTATGTACAAGATGTTCCGCATCACCCGATGCATGTGATCTACGACGAGGCTCACATGCTCAAGAACATGAGCACGCAGCGCTACGACAACCTGCTCAAGATCAAGGTAACAGATATTGTCAGCTTGTGTCATACGAGTATGTACAAGATGTTCCGCATCACCCCGATGCATGTGATCTACGACGAGGCTCACATGCTCAAGAACATGAGCACGCAGCGCTACGACAACCTGCTCAAGATCAAGGTAACAGATATTGTCAGCTTGTGTCATACGAGTATGTACAAGATGTTCCGCATCACCCCGATGCATGTGATCTACGACGAGGCTCACATGCTCAAGAACATGAGCACGCAGCGCTACGACAACCTGCTCAAGATCAAGGTAACAGATATTGTCAGCTTGTGTCATACGAGTATGTACAAGATGTTCCGCATCACCCCGATGCACTACGTGATATACGACGAGGCTCACATGCTCAAGAACATGAGCACGCAGCGCTACGACAACCTGCTCAAAATCAAGGTAATAAACTAAGTAACTCCGCTGACTCAGCGACCCAAAGAGGATCTTGGCCTCCGAAACGAGCTCTCTCCACTGATCCCTGTCCCTGTCAATTGCTGGCTCGAAGATCGCGCAGGTCAGCCTCTACCACGTCCTTCCAGCGGTACCTGGGGTGACGTGGTACGGCGTGAGGTAACAAACAGAAACTCGAAGTAACAAACAGAAGCTCGAAAAGTGCTGGCGTACCGACCTTGGGGCAATAGAAAATTTTCTTTTGAGAGTTCTGAGTCAGCGCCTAAATGTTACATCAGTCAGCAAAACCCAATATGGCTGGCGGCAACCACGCTTTTAGCACGTGTCGTTTAACGTTGCGTTCGTAATTAAATATTTTCTGACTGTGCGATCGATTTGTTACATTGTTATTTGTCTTGCTATTATTTTAAGTCTCATTTATGTTAGTGAACAGAAAATCAATAAGAAAAATTTAGAACAAGTCAATAGGCGCGTCCACACCAAGCGAGCAGCCTCATTGCCTCGCGAGGCATCCGACCAAAAAACTACGTAGCTCATCCGAGGCAACGCATGCTCATGCTCCGGCTAATGCACGCGGGCCGAGCCAAAATCAACGCGCCTCAGGCGTTTGCCTATTACTTTATTTAGGTGTCCAAATTAGGCCGAACTTGGCTCGCTTGCGCACGAGCGTGTGCCTCACAAGGCAGCGAGCAGCCTCGCTTGGTGTGGACACGCCTATTCACTTAGTCAGCATTTAAGCAGAAGCGATGAGTGTTATTGTATTACCATTTTAAAGAGTATAAGATGTACAAATCTGTGTATTGTTGCAGTCAAAACACCGTCTGCTGCTGACGGGCACTCCTCTGCAGAACAACCTGTTGGAACTGATGTCATTACTCTGCTTCGTGATGCCCCACATGTTCTCCGGGAAGACGGACGACCTTAAGAGCCTGTTCCAGAAAAACGCTGTAAGTATACAAGTAGTGTATTGTGTTTGCAGTCGAACATGGACTAATCAACCTCTGGACACGACTCGATGACATTTTACCCCTTTTCCCAAGTAAATACCAAAGTAAACAAACCGTAACCGTCTCTATAAAAAAGGTCATATTCTTTAATACATATCAACCAGTAGATTGTAGTTCTATACAGTCAATTTAGTGGTTCAAATTTTAAAATATCAAAAGTGATAAGATATTATATTATGAATTAGGTGTTTTTTCAATTTAGTAGATTATTATCTGTCATTACATCCCCTCCCCCTCAATTTCTATAGGTTTCGTGTTCGTGAAAAGCGACTAAAGGATATTGATTAAGGAAATGGGCAGCAGCGTTCCCTGTAAATGCAACATCTTGTACTGGTCGTGGTGAGTATGGCAATACACTCCAATATGGGGGAAGCCCATGTCCAGCAGTGGACTGTTGTGGCTGTAAAGGTAAGGTATAGTGTTCCCAGTCAAAACACCGTCTGCTGCTGACGGGCACTCCTCTGCAGAACAACCTGCTGGAGCTGATGTCTTTACTCTGCTTCGTGATGCCGCACATGTTCTCCGGGAAGACGGACGACCTTAAGAGCCTGTTCCAGAAGAACGCTGTAAGTATACAAGTGGTGTATCATGTTTGCAGTCGAACTTGGACAAATCAACCTCTAGACACGACTCGATGACATTTTACCCTATTCCCATCTAGCTTTGAACTTTGGTAAATACCAAAGTAAACAAACCGCAACCGTCTCTATAAAAAAGATCACATTCTTTAATACATTTCAACCAGTAAGATGTAGTACTGTAAATTAGCCGGTTTTTATCTGTTAGTTTTATAATTCATTCACCAATGTCAGTCAATTTAGTGGTTCTAATATTAAAATGACAAAAGTGAAGAGATATGATATGAATTAGGTGCTTTTTCAAATTAGAAGATTATCATCTGTCATTCATTACCTCCCCTCCCTCCCAATTTCTATAGGTTTCGTGTTCGTAAAAAGCGACTAAAGGATATTGATTCAGGAAATGGGCAGCAGCGTTCCCTGTAAATGCAACAATCCGCCTGCCAAGCGTGGTGGGTATGCCAATACGTTCCGATAGTGGGAGGCCCATGTCCAGCAGTGGACTGTTGTGGCTGTAAAGGTAAGGTATAGTGTTGGCAGTGGAAGCACCGTCTGCTGCTGACGGGCACTCCTCTGCAGAACAACCTTCTTGAACTGATGTCTCTACTCTGCTTCGTGATGCCGCACATGTTCTCCGGGAAGACGGACGACCTTAAGAGCCTGTTCCAGAAGAACGCTGTAAGTAAGACGGACGACCTTAAGAGCCTGTTCCTGTAGCTGAACCTTTAGAAAGATGATTTGAGTACTAGAGCAGTTGCTCAAAATCCAGTCCTACCTGCTGAAGACAGAGTCTGGCACGTTTTTGTTCAATTTCTTCGACGTGTTCCAAGACTTGCCTGTAATCTTCACTTTAGAGCTCTTCAAAAGCTCTAATAATTTTGTTTTGAAGGTCCTGCCGACTTCGCGGCTCCTCATTGAACACCGTTTCACTTCACCCAACAAAAAATTCACAAGGGGTCAGGTCAGGCGACCTGGCCGGCCGTAACATTCGAAATCGCGAAATCAGTTCGGGATTACTGGCGGGAAATGTAGCGTCACGAAGGTGCGCGCCCGCCCGCGACGGGGTCAAATCGAGAACTGAAACTGACTGAATGAAGATGAAGGATGCGCTGCGCGAGCGCTGTTGCCATTTTCACGCACCCCCGATTGAAAAGTAGTGTGTCCATGATTTATTTTTTTATGAGGCGGACAAAAGACAAAAGTAATTAAAAAAAAAAATTATTTGCGTAAAATGTTCTATTAACGATTCTGATATTAAGTATAAGTTTGCGCACTGACTAAAAAATAACCCTGTATATTCTAAGGATAGATATACATAGAATCGATACTTTCGGTTGTTTTTAAATCGATAGTATCGATAGTTTTGCACGATACCATCTTTAATCATTATCATCTTCCTGCCCATATCCCAAATCAATTGTTTTGTTAGATAATAAATAAATAGAAGTTAGAACTTGTTTGCTTATGTTTGTAGTTTTGTACAAGTAAGCGTTCTGTCCAACTCATTACAAATTTCAAAATTTTTTTGAAACCTTTAGCTAACTACTGCTTAACTAAATCAATGCGAAATAAACAAATCAATACATAGTATCAAATTAAATACCGTTTTGCTTTTCTCTGCCTGTCTCTTACTCCTCCGAGTGAAACCGCTAGTAAAATGTTATATTGACGTTTATCATTATTCTAATTTTTCCCAGAAATACAAAGGCACGAAGAAGACCGAAGGCGACGACGACGTGCCAGCGTTCGAGAAGTCCCAGATTACGCAAGCCAAGCGCATTATGAAGCCGTTCGTGCTGAGGAGGTTAAAGCGGGACGTGCTACAAGACCTGCCCAAGAAAACCAACCATACAGAGCTGTGCAAGATGTCCGCCAAACAGGAGCGGCTGTACAAGGAATTGTGCGCCGGTTTTGCAGCTAAAGATGGCACGGTGAGATTCTGTTCTATTCCATTATTAGGACAGGTATAGTCCAGATGGACTATGAATGCGAATCTGCGAGGCATCGCCACACGAGTGTCTTGCAGCAACTCTTGTGAGTTTCGTCCTCTAAGATCAGCTACTATTGTATTCCATTACACTACAAGACTTGCCCAAGAAAACCAACCATACAGAGCTGTGCAAGATGTCGGCTAAGCAGGAGAGGCTGTACAAGGAATTGTGCGCCGGGTTCGCGGCTAAAGACGGCACCGTAAGTTACTGTTACGCAGTTGCTATACTGACTACAGTAAGCAGGTCAATAGGCTAGTATATACCGCGTGTAAAACCAACCATACAGAGCTGTGCAAGATGTCGACCAAACAGGAGCGGCTGTACAAGGAATTGTGCGCCGGATTCGCGGCTAAAGACGGCACCGTAAGTCACTGTTACCCAGTTGCTATACTGACTGCAATAAGCCCAAGAAAACCAACCATACAGAGCTGTGCAAGATGTCGGCCAAACAGGAGAGGCTGTACAAGGAATTGTGCGCCGGGTTCGCGGCTAAAGACGGCACCGTAAGTTACTATTACCCAGTTGCTATACTGACTGCAATAAGCAGGCTAGTAGGCTAGTATATATGCTACAAGACCTGCCCAAGAAAACCAACCATACAGAGCTGTGCAAGATGTCTGCGAAACAGGAGAGGCTGTACAAGGAATTGTGCGCCGGATTCGCGGCTAAAGACGGCACCGTAAGTCACTGTTACCCAGTTGCTATACTGACTGTAATAAGCAGGTCAATAGGCTAGTATATACCGCGTGTAAAACCAACCATACAGAGCTGTGCAAGATGTCGACCAAACAGGAGAGGCTGTACAAGGAATTGTGCGCCGGATTCGCGGCTAAAGACGGCACGGTGAGTTACTGTTACCCAGTTGCTATACTGACTGCTATAAGCAGGTCAGTAGACTAGTATATACCGGGTGTTAAACCAACCATACAGAGCTGTGCAAGATGTCTGCGAAACAGGAGAGGCTGTACAAGGAATTGTGCGCCGGGTTCGCGGCTAAAGACGGCACCGTAAGTTACTGTTACGCAGTTGCTATACTGACTACAGTAAGCAGGTCAATAGGCTAGTATATACCGCGTGTAAAACCAACCATACAGAGCTGTGCAAGATGTCGACCAAACAGGAGCGGCTGTACAAGGAATTGTGCGCCGGATTCGCGGCTAAAGACGGCACGGTGAGTTACTGTTACCCAGTTGCTATACTGACTGCTATAAGCAGGTCAGTAGACTAGTATATACCGGGTGTTAAACCAACCATACAGAGCTGTGCAAGATGTCTGCGAAACAGGAGAGGCTGTACAAGGAATTGTGCGCCGGGTTCGCGGCTAAAGACGGCACCGTAAGTTACTGTTACGCAGTTGCTATACTGACTACAGTAAGCAGGTCAATAGGCTAGTATATACCGCGTGTAAAACCAACCATACAGAGCTGTGCAAGATGTCGACCAAACAGGAGCGGCTGTACAAGGAATTGTGCGCCGGATTCGCGGCTAAAGACGGCACGGTGAGTTACTGTTACCCAGTTGCTATACTGACTGCTATAAGCAGGTCAGTAGACTAGTATATACCGGGTGTTAAACCAACCATACAGAGCTGTGCAAGATGTCTGCGAAACAGGAGAGGCTGTACAAGGAATTGTGCGCCGGATTCGCGGCTAAAGACGGCACCGTAAGTTACTATTACCCAGTTGCTATACTCTCTCTTCGTGTTGGACACCGAGTCGTTCAACGACCCGATGAACCCTGGTGTCAAGTGAGTTGCTACACTGTCTGCAATAAGAGGCTAGTATATACCGGGTGTAAGGGACGGTGTACCGAAAACTTTGCAGCCACGATCAGCCCATGAAACTGAACAAATTTTATCTGCTTGATTTTTATGGCACCCCGGTAAAAGATTTTCGTTTCCCAACATAGGCTCCATATTAAAAGTTGTTCAGTTTAATATTCGGATCGTGCCTGCATTGGAGAAGTCCCAGATCACGCAAGCCAAGCGCATTATGAAGCCGTTCGTGCTGAGGAGGTTAAAGCGCGACGTGCTACAAGACTTGCCCAAGAAAACCAACCATACAGAGCTGTGCAAGATGTCGGCTAAGCAGGAGAGGCTGTACAAGGAATTGTGCGCCGGGTTCGCGGCTAAAGACGGCACCGTAAGTTACTGTTACGCAGTTGCTATACTGACTACAGTAAGCAGGTCAATAGGCTAGTATATACCGCGTGTAAAACCAACCATACAGAGCTGTGCAAGATGTCGACCAAACAGGAGCGGCTGTACAAGGAATTGTGCGCCGGGTTCGCGGCTAAAGACGGCACCGTAAGTTACTGTTACGCAGTTGCTATACTGACTACAGTAAGCAGGTCAATAGGCTAGTATATACCGCGTGTAAAACCAACCATACAGAGCTGTGCAAGATGTCGGCTAAGCAGGAGAGGCTGTACAAGGAATTGTGCGCCGGGTTCGCGGCTAAAGACGGCACCGTAAGTTACTATTACCCAGTTGCTATACTCTCTCTTCGTGTTGGACACCGAGTCGTTCAACGACCCGATGAACCCTGGTGTCAAGTGAGTTGCTACACTGTCTGCAATAAGAGGCTAGTATATACCGGGTGTAAGGGACGGTGTACCGAAAACTTTGCAGCCACGATCAGCCCATGAAACTGAACAAATTTTATCTGCTTGATTTTTATGGCACCCCGGTAAAAGATTTTCGTTTCCCAACATAGGCTCCATATTAAAAGTTGTTCAGTTTAATATTCGGATCGTGCCTGCATTGGAGAAGTCCCAGATCACGCAAGCCAAGCGCATTATGAAGCCGTTCGTGCTGAGGAGGTTAAAGCGCGACGTGCTACAAGACCTGCCCAAGAAAACCAACCATACAGAGCTGTGCAAGATGTCGGCGAAACAGGAGAGGCTGTACAAGGAATTGTGCGCCGGATTCGCGGCTAAAGATGGCACGGTGAGATGTATTCCATTACTGTTTAAAATAGCTTTTGTGGAAGTATGTGTCTGCCGGTACCACTTAGTAAAGAAATAGGTATTTAGCCAAAGTAGGTGCCAGTAGTGTAAGGTTCTTGAACATGGTGACTCCCATGGAATTTCCTGTTAGACATTTACAAATCCATACTCTCACATCAATCGACCTTCATTTAGTAGGTAAATTGTTAAATTTTTCGTAGATACGAAACAACTTGCATTTAATCTTTTTATTTTCTTTATCACCTCACTACGAAAAACGATTTGTTGGTTAGAGCCGGTAAAAATTTTCTATTTTGTATCTAATCGTCTCATATTTATCTTTTATCCAAAAAAATCTTCTTTCCCCAGATCCACTCGACACTAGAACAGAGCGGCATGTCGATGATGATGGACATGCGCAAGCTTGCCAACCACCCCCTACTCTTACGGTACCACTACGACGGGAACATCGTGCGGAAAATCGCACAAAAGCTGGCCAAAGATCCCGGGTATAAAGAGAAGAATGAACAGTACGCCTGGGAGGATATCATGTGCCTCAGCGACTTCCAGATACACCAACTCACTCAACAGCACCCTGTAAGTACTGTGGGAACGTAACTGGTAGGGTAGAGGCTTCAATAAATGCAGCAAAACGATTAAACTCATAATAACAATTATTTATTTTAAAAGTATGCCCGATGTTTTGAGTAAAAAGGCATGTGAGGAGACACACAGTCCTGCACCATCACTACACGTTTTGCGAGCGAAGCGAGCGAGCCCGACATTTCACGTGAAAAAGGCGGTATCCCTTTCATAGGCATAATTTTTTTTCCACTAATATGTTTTAGCATAACATGTTTCACATATTTTTTTTTCGCCTACCATTGATTTGACATAATAGTTTCTTGCCATAATATTTATCTTGGCATAATCATATTTTAGACTATTGTATTTTATACTAACAATATTTTGGCATAATTGCTTTTGTAATAATTTTTTTGGACTAATATAATATATGTTTGATTAAGTTCAAATGGCAGGAAATGTAAGTCAGTTTAGTATTTTATAAGATATATTAGGTTAAATTAGGTCAGTTTAGGTTAGGTTAGGTTACGTTATTTTTATACAATTTAGGGGTTCTTCTAATGCATCAGATTTTTATGCCTATTTTGATTATGGATATGACAATTTATGGTTTTGTATTTTAGGCCTATGTACTATTATGGCAATATTTTTTGTGCGTAAAGAAATTATGCCTAATCTGTTATGCGTACATGAATTATGCGTAAGTATCATTAGTTTAAATTACAGTGTGCCAAAATATATTATGCCAATCCTTTTTATGCAAATGGATAGAGAACCGAAAAAGGCATGTGAGGAGACACACCGTGCTGTACCATCACACTACACGTTTTGCGAGCGAAGCGAGCCCGACATTTCGCGTGAAAAATGCATGTGAGGAGACACACCGTTCTGCTCCATCACTACGCAACCGAAGCGAGCCCAACATTTAGCGATAAAAAGACATGCGAGGAGACACACGTACTGCACTATCATTACATTACACATTTCGCGAGCGAAGCAAACTCGACAATTTGCGTTAAAAAGGCATACGAGGAGACACACCGTGTTGCACCGTCACTACACGTTTCGCGAACAAAGCGGGCCCGACATTTCGCGTTAAAAGGCATGCAAGCAGACACACTGTCCTGCTTCACTACTACAAGAATTGCGAGCGAAGCGAGCTTGACATTTCACGTTGAAAATGCGTGCGAAGAGACACACTGTCGTACATCAGTAGGTACTACAAGTATTGCGAGCGAAGCGAGCTCGACATTTCACATGAGAAATAGTGGTAATAACCGTCGAATAACCGTGATGATATTGTATTATCAGCTAGGGTCATAACCCCATCGACCCCTCCCTCCCCTGTATACGCTACTGGATGGAATGGGAATGAAGGAGATGGGAATGGGATTGGGATAGGTCGTCGAAAAGCATCTTATAGAGGACCGACATGCATGAAACTTTGCGACAGTGTTCAAGGCTTTGAAGTTTACCCTCAACCAGCGCTGTGTCAGCAACGAGCTGGATATTTGGCAAATCCATCCCAAAGATGGTAGTAATACTACATAAATGACCGGACTTAAGCTTGGTATAATTGCATAAACTGTCCCGGCGTTAAGTACCGCCTGATCTTAAGAATTCCGAGCTATTTTGCTGCAGTCGTGGCCAAAGATTCCTAAACCACCGGCGCAAATAATTTACGTATAAATGTTGTTGCAGTGCATACAGCAATACGCTGTCCCCGAGGAGCTAATCCTGGACTCTGGCAAGTTTGAGAAGCTGGACGAGATGCTGCCTCGGCTTAAGGCTGGCGGGCACCGCGTGCTGCTGTTCAGCCAGTTCACCATGATGCTGGACATCCTGGAGCCCTACCTCGCCATCAGGAACTACAGATACCTGCGGCTGGACGGACAGACCGCTGTTGTGGACCGGTGAGATCTCTCCCTTTTACGTCTCTATTGACCAATTCTCTCTCCCCACTTCCTTCATTCGTCCCTTTTCTCGTATGCCTTTAAGACCGCTATAAAGGAATTTCCGAAAATTGCCTTTATAAACATGAGAGTTTCTCGTAAACAGTTAAGTAAAAAGAAAATATTACTTATACATCTAGTCAGACATATCTTTATCTAAAAAATTATCAACAAAAATATTAACATTTCAGTGGCTAACATAGAATAGAGAAGGGAAATCTAAGACAACAAACTCAAAATTCTGAAAAAAGGGCTCAAATCAAGCGCGAGTTTTGAAGTTTTGGTATACTGTATCAAAATGTTGATTTTACAAACAAATAGAGAATATCTTTAAAAACAATATTACCAATGTATGTTTTTCAATTTCATTCATAAATTTAGCTTAACATTACGTTTTCGCTGCCGTATCTTGACTGAACATCTTGCATTTTTAATGGCTCCTGTATGAAAAACTATACATAGTATAACTTCAGAAAAAAAACATATGTTGTGAGAAGATGTATTTAATCAAATGGTAAAATAATAATTATTTATTTTTATTTTGTAAATTATTCTAAAAATATTCAAAAATCCCTATATAATTGGTGCAACGACAGTCAGAGATTTAGTAGCCATAGAGTACTTTATATATTTGGGAGGTTTTTAGTAGCGCTTGTGCGCTTGTCGAGGTCGGGTCTATGTCACTCGTGCTTTTCCCGCCACGCGAAAAAATGACAACAGCTGACGTGACGTTGACCCCTGGGTATTTTTTGAAATATAGGGAAATTCTTCAATCATTCTGTAATTTATAAGCGCTAAGAGTAGCACAGGACCGTGAGGAGTCTCGAAATAGAGTGCTGGTATAGATACAATGGGTGGATGTGGGCTGATGAAGATGATGATGATAATGATGATGTGGCTAGCTGTCGAATACTGCTTCAGTCGTTGAAATTTAAACTATTTGAAAACAACGACCACAAAATCTGAAACGGATTTTATTTTATTTTATTTGTGCTAAAACGGACTGTATTCAATCACTTCTCGGCGTCTGTCGAGGTACGAAAGAGAGACATTTAGCGCCTTATGTCCAACATACCGGTCGATTTGCAAGTTGGCTCCCAGAGCTACATTCATAGCTAAGCGAGAGTCACCGGGACAGAAAAAGGAGTGATCAAAGTTTTGTCTACCTCTAGACCCTCACCTGGACATCACCCTACAAAAGAAAATCTATCACAAAATTGCATATACGAGCAAGAAAACGCGGAGTTCTACTAACCTGGAGCACTGTTATTGAATTTTCGCAAGTTTGCTAATGATTGTGCTTGTATCACACGTTCAACTATACTTACCCATTCACACATACCCCTGAAATAAGCAAATTCGAGTAGTATACGTAATACGGGTGGTTATTATATGGTTTTAGAAATTGGATCTTGCTCCAGGACCTTTTACTGAGGGCTGGAACCATTTTGAAAACAACTAAGTAGGCGCTAGTTATTGTAAGTAAATATAGGATGAAATTTTACTAGTGACCGATAGCGAAAACTCAGAACCGGCTAGTGATAAGGAACAACTTTCCCCAAGGAACATAGGTCGAAATACGAAAAATAATTTTGGGCCTCCCATACAAACTTTTGATTTCAGTTACTATGGGAGGTCCAACATTTTTTTTCGTATTTCGACCTATGTTCCTTGGGGAAAGTTGTTCCTATATTTACAATAACTAGCGCCTAGTTGTTTTCAAAATGGTTCCAGCTAATTTAAACTCAATTAAACAGATAATTTTTTTTGGGCGAACAAATTATTATTTGAGTGACAATTAATTGCATGTTCATCATCTACCTGCCGTTATCCCAATTTATTTTGGGTCGGCGAAACATGTCTTTTTCTTCCATTCATCTCTATCAGCAGTCAAATCCTCACTTACGCCTTTATTTTTCATATCGTCTTATATACAATCCATCCTAACTTTTTTAGGCCTTCCTCTTCTTCTGCGTCCATCCATACATTCATGTTCATTACTATCTTTGTTACATGCTCTTCATCCCTCCTCATGACATGCCCATATTGGTCATGTTATACCTACTTAAAAACGGGCATATATTTTATTCGCACAAATATCGGGTTGCTTGATCGGGCTTGTAAGTTAGTTGGTCGGGTTGATCGGGGTGGTCGGGTCTGTTGGTCAGGTCGGATTGGTTAGGTCGGGTTGCTCTGGTTAGTCAGGTGGGTTTGATCGAGTTGGTCGGTTCGGGTTTGTCAGGTTGAGATGGTCGGGTTGATTCGGTGGGTGAAAGTGATAGAAATTTATTTAGCTTCTTCCGCACTAATTATGGCAGGTTATGCTGCTGAGTGAACCACACGAACGAGCGCAACTTAATGCAAATGTACTAGCGATGCACTTTACTAATACTGCAATCACCGTTTTACACTCTGCACGTGTTTCGCAGACTCTGGGCACAGTTTAGCGGACATCCATTCCTATAAAGTTTTACATACTTGTAACAGGGCCGAAGACTGAACGTGTTGGAACAATTAGAAATAATACGACATGGGTGTACTGGAATCATCTTCAACGAGCAGGTGAATGTTTCCTCTTCACCGTTGCTACGAGTTTTTTAGAACAACGAAAGTAGTTAAGCGAAACACGTGTAGAGTGTAAAACGTTAGTTGCAGTGTTGTCGATGTTTCACTTATGAGACTTGTCGTAATATAACAGGCTGCCTGAAACCAACACCGCTTAGCATGCTGTACTCTAGCGGTACCTATTGGTCCACTGGACGTTCGGTGAGAATTAGCCTGTGCAGAAGAGATACACAAACAAAAAACTAATCCTCAGCACTCACTACACAGCTACTCAATGCCTCCTGAACGCCTGAAAAGCCGCAGAAGCTTTTTGAGGTGTACGGCTTCTACAGACAGTGTTCCGCAAGAGGCAAGGGAGCAGTTATGGAAAACACGTTGCCCAACTCCATCCGGGTTTATTTCACCGTTCGAGACTCTGCCGCGGGGGCATAAATTACCGTGGCAAACCTGGAAATCGCTCAACCGATTGCGTACTCGGGTTAGCCGGTGCAGAGAAAACATGGTGAAATTTGGCTTCGCCGACAGCAACTGTGGAGCCCTGTCTCAAACTATGGCACATTTACTGGCTTGCTCTCTGTTACCGGTCACCTGCAGTAAAGAAGATCTGAACTTGGCGACAGTACTGGCAGAAAAAAGTCTAGTTAGTAGAAGTGCATCGCTAGTACATAGTACATTTGCATTAAGTTGCGGTCGTACGTGTGGTTCACTTAGCCATCGTAAGTGCGGAAGAAGCTTAACATATTTCTATCACTTTCTTCAAGATGGAGTTCCGCAAAGTAACGCCTGATACTATTAGTCATTTGATTCGGTGGGGTTGGTGAAGTTTGTCGGCTCTTTTGGGTCGGGTTGGTCGGGTGAGTCGCATCGGTCGGGTCCGGGCGGGTCGAGTCGGGTTGGTCGGGTCTGGTTAGTCAGGTCGTGGGTTCGTTAGTTGTATTTTATTCACCCACTTCCTTTTTTATGCTTGTTTATTATCTTAGACGCCTACCTATTATTTTAGTCCTCCAATAATTATTTATGTCACCCACCCAACACCCACTTATTTTTGTTGTCACCAGATTTGGATTTATGCCACCAGCAAATTTTCGGTTTTAAGTCACTCGTGGTTTTCGCCATTGTAATAGTATTACAGTATCCCGAAAATTTATTCTATCCTTAAAAAAGTAAGCATTTATCAGACGGCGCTCGTTACAGAACTATGCTAAGGTTCATCGAATCGTTGAACAACTCGGTGTCCCACTCAAAAAAAGAAGATTACAGTTAATTACTAAGTAATAATTTGAAATATTTTTGATTGAGTTTATATTTATAAAGCTACAGCTAAACTCATGATGATGCCTGGTTCGCCAGTCTCGCATAAAAACGACATCTAAATATGCATGTGCCAGTTTCCAATTCCACCTTCACTTATAGAGCGTGCGGAAAGTCATGCCGCTCCCGTATCGGCTTATACAGCCATGAAAAATCTTGCCTAAGACACTGAATAAATCGTCTGCCACAGACGTATGAGGCCAATGATGATGATGATGACAGCTAAAATAGTTTAATTGAGAGGCGCGTTTATTGTGGCTGAGTTAGATTCTTAGAGGTTAATAATGCTATTCAAGAGAAGCTTGTCTGCTGTAAGTTACAATTGATCTAATATGAACGTGATTGCTCGCATCTTCGGGCGATGATGTTTGAAATCTTTCGCATTCAGTATAATTGTTAAAATTAAACAATGAAAAAAGACAAAAACGTGTTTTTTGAAAAAAGTGTTTTATTATAAATTAACATGAAAAGTCGCCAGTTCCCATCTACTCAGTACCGTTTGTCTTCAAGCAACATGTTCAATCAGAAAACAAAGCAATTTTATATAATATCTAGGAAGAATTTGAATATAAACTTTAACTTTAATATAACTTTAACTTAAACTAGTGCCTGGTTTTTATTAAAAACCTAATTTTATCATAATTCTGCGACTTATTGATTCATAATAATATATCGAATTAAAATAATAAAAATGAATTCATTTAAGTGCCTATGTCTTTTAACTATTTACCTTAATATTGGTCTCACCACACAATTTAAATCACTATTCAACACTTGATTAGCTATATGCTACAGGAAAGAGCAACTTATTCTATGATAATGTTACCTTACCTTACGTACACTGCGTTCGCAAATTTGTCTGCCCAGAGTGGCGAGATTAACATTTACTCCCAATAATTATGTTATCTTGTGGCGAAGATAGTATTATTCAGATGCACTTTATTTGTGGCCATGCTAATAATTCGGTAGCTGTGCTATATTTTTAGAGGCAAAAATGTTAATAAAAAGATGCTTGTTTAATTAGTACCCCTGAAAAAAACAGAAGGGATTGTACCTGATATGTTAAAGACCTCAATTATAAAACCCGTCCCCAAAAAAGGTAAACAAACTAATGTAGAAAATTTCCGCCCTATTTCCTTACTACCAACATTCTCAAAAATCTACGAAACAGCTATGGCAAATCGACTCTATAATTATTGTGAAAAATTTAAAATCTTTAGCGAAAGCCAAAATGGATTCAGGAAAAATAAATCAACATCATTAGCGCTATATAAATACATACAACAGACATTAAATATTATAAATAACAAAAACTATGCAATAGGAATCCTACTTGATATGAGCAAGGCTTATGATCGAGTTTCTCATAATATATTATTAAAAAAACTGTATGGAATTGGAGTAAGAGGAAGTGCCCATAAATGGTTTGAATCATATTTAAATCAACGACTACAATATGTAGAAATAAAATACACAAATGCTGAAACTGGTGAAATTTTACATATTAAATCAGCGACTAAACCCATAACAGGATCCATACCACAAGGCAGCGTCCTAGGGTGCATTCTATTCTTAATCTACATAAATGATTTACCCCGATCTATAGATATACCATGTACATTATTTGCTGACGACATTTCTTTGGTATTCCCCCACCAAGACAACGCCAATTCTAACTTAAATGAAACCCTAAATAAAACACTAAATGAAGTTTCTTACTGGCTACAACAACATAACTTGGAATTAAATTGCTCAAAAACCAAAATTATGCAGTTCAGACCATATCAAAAACGCGCTCTTGATATCAATTTCTCCTTCCAAAATATACCCTTAAATTGCGTAGACACTTCTAACCTCCTCGGCCTCGAAATAGATACTTACATAAACTGGAAACCGCACATTCAAAAAATTGCATCAAAACTATCACGGTTCACCTACGCTCTCTCAGAATTAAAAAAGACAACCAACCAAACAACTGCTACATCTGCATACTACGCCTACGCTAATTCTTGGCTTAGTTATGGCATTATTTTATGGGGAAATAGCACAGACGTGAAGGATCTCTTCAAACTCCAAAAAAGATGCATTCGAATTATTACAAACATCAGTCAGGACGAAAGCTGTAGGCCGCACTTCCGGCAACAAAACATATTAACTTTAACATCTATGTATATATTTGAAACAGCCAAATTTGTAAGAAAACATAAATATATATTCCCAAATGATAAAGACCCTCCAAACTCTCGACTACGACCGAGAAATAAAATGGCTATACCCTTTTCTAGAATGAAAATGTTTTGCTCAGGTCCCTATACAATGGGAATAAAAATCTATAACAACATTCCTAGTATGATTAAATCCGAAGAAAAAGACACAGTATTTAACTCTAGGCTCAAGACCTACTTAATTCAAAAATCTTTCTATACACTCCAAGAGTACTTTGATAATACTTTACATCATTAATTAAGTTAAATCTTTGTTTGATATAGGTATTTAAGTTTAGGATAGAATAAAATGTACCTATAGCTCTACTTACATAAATGTTAAAATAAGCTAAATATCTGAATTTTCCAGTTAAGAGAATACATTGTAATTAATTTATATAAGTCTCTAAATTAGCCAAATAGGATTAAACTGTGTCAATATAGATTTAGTATACCTACTTTAAAAGAAAATTGTAGTGCCCTACCAGGGTTCACGCATGGAGCTATGTATATATTTAAGACCTTTATAAAACCCGTGAATACAATAAACGAATATGAATATGAATATGAAATTAACTACCTATCTAATATTTAGTATCTTCTGCTCACTTACGATTATGAAGGGTGCAATAATCATACAATAGTTGTTCTATCTGTTGCTATTTACCTTGCTATGTGGTGCCGGCTTAGAACACTACGGCGTAAAAGATCAGGCTCTTAGTCTTTTGGAATCATATCTGAACAACAGAATCCAAAAGGTTGAGGTCAATGGTGAAAGATCATCAGGATCTAACATAAGCATGGGCGTCCCACAAGGTTCGATTCTTGGTCCTTTCCTGTTTCTTGTATACATTAATGATTTACCTTATCTTGTTAAAGAAAAACATGATATAGTTTTGTTCGCCGACGATACCTCATTACTTTTTAGAGTAAAGAGGCAACAACTCAACTATGACGACGTGAACAACGCTATAATCGAAGTAGTTAATTGGTTTACAGTTAATAACCTGCTATTGAATGAAAAGAAAACTAAATGTATAAAGTTTGTATTACCTAACGTCAAACCGAGCACAACAATTATTAAAGTAAAGGATGAAAAGTTGAACCTTGCAGACTCAACAGTGTTTTTAGGTATAACTTTGGACGCCTCGCTCCAATGGGGGCCACATATTGAGAAATTGTCGAAGAGACTGAGTTCAGCAGCATACGCAATTAAAAGATAAGATATCTCACTGATGTAGATACTGCCAGACTAGTTTACTTTAGTTACTTCCACAGCTTAATGTCTTATGGTTTATTATTATGGGGTCATGCTGCGGATGTGAAAAACATTTTTGTACTGCAGAAACGGGCTGTTCGTGCAATTTATAAATTAGGGCCTCTAGTCTCCTTAAGGGAAAAATTTAAAGAGATCAATATATTAACATTTGTGTCTCAATATATATATGAAAACTTAGTGTACGTTAAATCAAATATTATTGCTTTTGAGAAAAATTGTGATAGACATAACTTTAACACTAGAAATAAGGACAAACTTGTAGCACATACAAGCAGGCTTAGTAAAGTAAGTAAATCCTTTAAGGGAAATTGTATACGCTTTTATAATAAGCTTCCAAAAAATATCCAAGAATTACCCTTAAATAAATTTAAAGTAGTAATAAAACAAAAAATGTACAAGAAAGGCTATTATGAAATATCTGATTATATGCAAGATAAATCTTCATGGGAGTAGTTTTATATGTTTATATAAAGATTTTTTTTACGACGAAGCAGTTAGAATATTCTACTGTAATTTTTTTTTTCACTTTTAATTTAACGTCGAGCCGTTTTTCGGCTATTACCATTAATGCTTTTTTTTCTCAAACTTAGCTAGGGTAGCTTAGGGATTACAAAAATTGTAAATTTTAGAATAGGAGCACTTTTGGGCAGGTTTTTGGGGGGTTTTCCTGTCCAGGAGGTCCGACTAACAATACGCATGTAACGCCTTTTTAAAATCTTGACCGAATTTTGTTTTCACTTACTGGTCGTTGAGGCATAAAGTTACATGCCGTGTGGTTAGCCTGGCCAGCCCCGAGGCAGTGCCTTTATTTTTATTTTTTTATCCAGCCCGAGCCGCGTTTATAATAGGAATAAAAAATTGTTATAAAAAGGATTAAATTGTGCCTTGCAAATTTCTCCTTTTTACAATGACTAATCCATTTCTGTGTAATATTGACTATCAATAAGTAATATTTTATATTCTATATTGAATAAAGAATTTTGTATTTGTATTTGTATAACAGCATCACCCCATTCCTACCCGTGGGTGTCGTATAATGCGTCTAAGGGATATTCATCCAGGGAATGGGCAGTAGCGTTCACTGTAAATTGAACATCTTGCACTGCGCTAGCCAATCCGCTTGCAATACCCTCCAATTAGGGGAGGCCCATGTCCAGCAGTGGACTGTTGTGGTTGTAGTAGTAGTAGTTGTTCTATTTATAAAGATTATACAGATTGGGTACCATACTGCATCATAAACTTCATAACATTAAAACCACAATAAACCACCAAGAAAGCGCGACGGCGGCGAGGCAGACGACAGTGGGTCAAGATAATTTGGTTCTGGTCGGACGGGTCGCGGGCTGTCATCAAGTCGGCGAATTCCAAAATTCAGCTGGGTAAAATGTCAAATGACCTCTTAATATTCCTTCTTCCTTCCTTAATCCTCCCTCTTACCCCCATTCCTTCCAATCCTCCCTCTCGTTTCAATCCTAAGAAAAAGTATTTGGAAAACTTAGTAGTATTTGAACCTGCTACCCACAGATTAACCAATATACATAATGTAGACTGCCATCTTCGGCATTTGTACTGCCGACGCCACTACCAACTGGGCTACCGCGGTTCTATCCTAGCTTACGAATTAAGCAATTATATCATGGCCAGTAACTTTTGCGGCAGGGCTTCATCTAAGCGGATAGTTTTTGCAACTAATTCGCAGCAACTACTTCATTCTTTGCAGATTGAATATAGTCAAAGCAATGAAAACCCGCGAAAAATTTAATAAAATAACAATTGAATTTCACGAATAACCTGACCCAAAAAGCACTGAATTTCTTATGACCTTATGTAAACTTTTCACTGTCTTTCTCTGTTCCAGACAAGACCTAATAGACCAGTACAACGCTGAAGACATTTTCGTGTTCCTGTTGTCAACACGCGCCGGTGGTTTAGGTATCAATCTGACAGCTGCGGACACTGTCATCATTCACGACATAGACTTCAACCCGTACAACGACAAACAGGCCGAGGACAGGTATGGTAATCATCCTATAATACACGACACTACAACGCACTACACTACACTACAAGACACTACAACGCACGACACTACACTACAAGACACAACAGTGCACGATACAGTAATGCACCACATTATAAAGCGGAGGACATTTTCGTGTTCCTGTTGTCAACACGCGCCGGTGGTTTAGGCATCAATCTGACAGCCGCCGACACTGTCATCATTCACGACATAGACTTCAACCCGTACAACGACAAACAGGCCGAGGACAGGTATGATACTCGTCCTATAATACACGACACTGCATTGCACGACATTACAATACATGAAACAACAGTGCACGATACAGTAATGCAGAACAATATAATGTTCCTGCTGTCAACACGCGCTGGTGGTTTAGGCATCAATCTGACAGCCGCCGACACTGTCATCATTCACGACATAGACTTCAACCCGTACAACGACAAACAGGCCGAGGACAGGTATGGTAATCGTCCTATAATACACAACACTACAATGCGCGACACTAGAATACATGACACTATAATGCACGATACTATAATGCACGACACTACTATACAGACACTACAGTGCACGTTGCTATAATGCACGACACTACAGTGCTCCTTACTGTAGTACACAACACTACAATGCACGACATTATAATGCGGAGGACATTTTCGTGTTCCTGTTGTCAACACGCACTGGTGGTTTAGGCATCAATCTGACAGCCGCCGACACTGTCATCATTCACGACATAGACTTCAACCCGTACAACGACAAACAGGCCGAGGACAGGTATGATAATCGTCCTATAATACACGACACTACAATACATGACACAACAGTGCACCATACTATACTGCACGACACTACAATGCACGATACTACAGTACACGACACTACAATGCACGACACTATAATACAAAGATATTTATGTATTCCTGCTATCAACACGCGCTGGTGGTTTAGGCATCAATCTGACAGCCGCAGACACTGTCATCATACACGACATAGACTTCAACCCGTACAACGACAAACAGGCCGAGGACAGGTATGATAATCGTCCTATAATACACAACAGTACAATGCACGACACTCCAATACATGACACAACAGTGCACGATACTATAATGCACGAAACTACAGTGCACGACACTATAATACACGACACTACAATGCGCGACACTATAATACACGTCACTACTACGCACGACACTAACACTGCAAGACATTACAATGCGGAGGACATTTTCGTGTTTCTGCTGTCAACACGCGCTGGAGGTTTAGGCATCAATCTGACAGCCGCAGACACTGTCATCATTCACGACATAGACTTCAACCCGTACAACGACAAACAGGCCGAGGACAGGTATGATAATACACAACACTACAGTGCTCGACACTATAATACATTATGAAAGTGATTAACTACTTCCGCACTTATTGATTTATACTTCAATGCAAGACACTACACTACACGACATTGCATTACACGACACTACACTTGACAACACTTCAATGGACGACACTAAAATACACGACTCTACAATGCACGTCACTATAATACTCGTCTCTACAATGCTCGACACTATAGTATACGACACTACAATGCACGACCTTGATGCAGAAGATATTTCCGTCTTACTGCTGTGTACGCACGCCGGTGGTTTAAAAAAAAATAGAGTGTTGTTATTCTAAACCGGCTTCATATTGTTATTAATAAGAACATTTTGATTTATTGATCGATTTTTTATAACACAATGGAAATTACATTATATTGTTACAAAATGTCCGATATAAGAATTCGTATAGTGCTCGTCAAAAAAATAATAATAACATAAATTAAGTATTTAAAGAAATATAAAGCTCTAACACCCAATAATTCTTCAACAGATGCCATCGCATGGGTCAAACGCGAGAGGTGACGATCTACAGACTGCTCAGCCAGGGCACGATCGAGGAGGGCATCTACCAAGTCGCGCAGGAGAAACTCAACTTGGAGAAACACGTCACTGGGGAAGATGGTAAGAGTTTCTTGGTATAACTGGGTGTCAGAAAAATAGCGTAACTTCGTGACTTACATCACGATATATTGGATGCTGTAAAAGATGCTCCGATAAACAAACAAAAACTATTTCAGAGACCTACAAGTAATTGGTGGTTTGAAAACGTAAACCATAGTTCTTCGGTTGTTGGACGACTCGGTAGCAACGAATTCAAATTCAACGAATCACGACAAGAAAAGTTTAAAGAAATGAAAGATATTGCACAGTTTTGCCTGGCCTTACAAACCTGGAAGTTCAAACAAAACCTAAACTTGCGAAGTGTCTCGATTTTTTGATGAGGAGTATATCACAGCAAATTATGACATCCATCTCAAATAAACCATCTGCGATAGATGCCACAGCAAAAAATTTATTTATATAAATATTCGAATAATTTATTTAAGTATTCGAATAATTTATTCGCGACTAAAAAATCATGAATAACTTTTTTACTTAAATATTTCTGGAGTCAAGACAAACCTTTTCGGGTTTAGTGACATCTTTTAATGTACTTTGTAATCATTTAGTAAAAACAAAATAAATGAAGAAAAATACTAACTGCTAAATGCTCATATAATGGGAACAAATAGGCCTCGCTCTAACCGAATGCTTCGTTGTACCTTCACCCTTTGAATTATTTACTTATAAAATCTTGTGTTTTTCCAGAAAACGACCCAGACGTAAAGAAGAACGTGGTCCGCCTGCTGTCCTCCGCTCTAGGACTCACCACCAACACATGATTGTTGGACTCCGCACCGGTCATTGACCTCGGCTAACAGTGCAATGAACTCTGTGTAATAAACTCATGTGTAAAGTGAATACTTAGTGATGTGTAATATGGTGATTATGTGATGGATTATAACTTGGGATTGATGCAGTTTCCACTGAGTGTTAAAGTTTTGCCCATCTAAGGTTTCAACAGCGATTGGGCAGTTAGGCGTCGCTTTGATTTAGTGGAAACGCACCATTATGCACGTAAAAATTGGTAAAGTTCTCTTCGATTCTGAAACATGAAATAGACACCAAAAATTTAATAGATTGTAAATCTTTGCTACGAAACTCACAACATTATTTTTTTCCAGGCGCAGGCAATATTCTCCACTTACGTAATTGGAATAATATACAAAGTTTTGTCTGAGTATGATAATAATTTAAATTTAAATTTAGGATTCTGTTTCTTTTTTTATTGTTTTAGAGCTGGCCTCAGAAACTTATTCATTACTTAACAAAATAATAAAGAATTGAAGAGCACTTTTACAATGACTAACGCACATACGAAAAGGCAAATATTACTCATTTACTTAAATGGATTTTATTAACATTGAAATCTTTAATTGATATTTGTCTACTCGCTTAAGTTACTAGATGAAATTGTATAGTAATAAATAAGAATGTAAGTAAGTTTTGTAAACTGTCGTATAACTCCATAGCCTTCCCCATTTGTAACTCTTTCATAACCATAACTATGTACATTGCTGAAATAAATATCTTATAAGCTAGTTCGTCATGTATTTATTTCATTGCAGATTGTAGCTTGAGATTAAATTAGATATTATACAGGGTGAAACAAAAAGGAGTCTATTAAATGTACTTATGAAGCCGATAACTATCTCGGAGAAGAAATACTTGTCATTGAGCTGGAAAACTAGGAACTAAATGGTGTCACTTTCGACTGCGCCGTTTTCCAGTGATTGGTCGAAAATGTGTCAATGTCAACTTTTTTGACTTATTGGAGCATGTAGCTGTAGAATATGCTGCGTTTTTTCCCCGTAAGTATCTATAATGTTATTTCGTACTTAGATATTTGGTCTATTGTAGGCTGTTTTCGGCGGAGGCGCAATGATGGCTATTTAATTGTGACATTGCATTTAATTACTTAGAGCTTTTTGTTACACCTTGTATATTTCTCAACAAAAGTATACTACTGCCATTGTGATTAACTATAACAATAAATTAGCCTGATAAAGTCGTAATTTTACAATTAAATGGTAAAACACGTGATTTTAGCAGATTTCAGACCATTGAAAACATACTTTTTACAGAAGTATGCCCTTGAAATCTGTCTCTTGTAAAATATGTAGAGGTACCTAGAAAATATAAATATAACATATTTTTCATAATTTAAATTATGTAAGTAAACGTTACTAAGAAGAACTGTCATGGTGTTTGCGAAATGGCGCTATAAAACTGAACAAGTTCTGGTTTAAAAATGTTAGTTTCATGTATTTAAGAAAAAACATTTTATTTCGAAATTATCCAGAAATCGGTGAACAACACTTTATTTTCATTGCAATTTTTTCCTAACACCATATTGCGAAGTGTAAGCAAGACCACTGTCTTAAGCTACTAAGTAGAACTTTAATTAGTTGTTAGTACCTACTTGTAAGGGATTACTTAAAATTATGGCTGTAAAGATAAAAATAATACATAATAAATTGGCAGTGTGCAATTATGTAAAATAAAATATGTACCTACCCAGTTAACAGCATGTTTTACGACCTTTTTGTTGTTTAGAAATTCGAGTAATATGCTAAGAACAATAATATGAATTTTGCAGTATACTTTTGTACCACCAAAGTGACAAAACTTAGTTGTAATTTTTTACGTTTCTAGTTAATTTATTATGTTTTAGACAAGCATTTTGGTATTAGATAGTTTAGTTAATTTTAGTTTAGAACATTCCTTATTTACTTAGTTGTTTTTATTCACTGATTTGAAGAACGATTGTGGTTTAGTATAAGTTTCTAGATTACAATTATGACAAAATTATGTTTATCTTTTTAAATATCCTACTAATATTATAAAGGCGGATGTTTGTGTGTGTGTTTGTTACGACATCACGCTAAAACGGCTGATTAGATTGACATGAAATTTTGCTCAAATATAGAAGAGCACCTAGAATAACACATAGGCTACTTTTTACCACGGGAAAATGTCTTATTCCTACGGAATCACGCATATTCCAATATTTTTGCAAAGACTGAGCCGATTCGCGTTTTAAACGTTTCGCCGAAAACTAACAGCGACATCTCTTGGCGAGTAATGTTTTTTTCCCGCGAAATAATAGGTTGCAGCGGGTGAAACCGCTGACGGGCAGCTAGTAATCAATAAAATCCCTATGAAGAGGCTCATATATAGTCCCCATAAGTGATACCATACCTACACAAAAACAATCACACAAAACATCTTAGCACAGAACAGATACTATTTAAAATCATCATTCAAATGTCTGCCACCAATCGAACTAGAGGCTTTTGTGTATATTTTTGTGGTAGTGCACCACTGTTTGTGTACCACAAAAATATACACCAAATCCTCCAGTTCGATTGGTGACAGACATTTGAATGATGATTTTAAATAGTATCTGTTCTGTGATGAATGATGATTTTAAATAGTATCTGTTACTAGTAATAACCTTTATAATATTCTGCAAAACAAAGACATTCTACTCATTACTCGGGCACATTTAAAAGTGTCATGGATAGGTACATCACATTGTAATACATTATGGACTCCATTGAATGAGATAGAAATTAAATAACCAGTCCTTGAGATACTTTGAGATATAGGAACGCTACGTACATTATTGGTGCTACGAAGCATGCAATGCAACTCTAAGTAATAATATAACCAACGTCACAGATGATTGCATGCTAATCAGTGCAGCGTATTTGTATTGGCTTTCACTTACGTGACAATGCTGCGCCTGCGCCGATGGGCGGGGAGTGGGCGATCGCCGAGAATGCTGTTACGTCACTTCCACTAGCCAATTAGTTTTCTATGTTGCTTATTATTATTTTTCTAAAAAGAACTTCTTGTGATATACAGGGTGTTCATACGGAACAGGCCTTCAAATACTGAGAGGGTGCATAGAGACCATCAAACAGAACAACTTTTCCCTAGTAGGAAAATATGTCAGAAAACGACACAAAAAATAGTTAGTCTCCCATACAAAAGCATGATGAACTCACTGAAAAATTGAAGCTAAAAAAATACTAATACTTATTTATTACTATTAGGTATCTCTTCAACGAGGAATTCCACAACGTAATCTTAAATGCTAATATGACATTACATGCCTACGTCTTAACCGGCTTCTAAGATACCAATGCAAATGATTTGCACACATTCATGTTTACTTGGTTTCAGGTTTTTACAAGGCTGTATTTTGGGACCACTATGTAAAACTTGTCAGTTTTCAGAACTAGGAAACTGGAACAATTTTTTGAAGAAAGACAAAAAGACAAAGCAAGAAGATAAAAGGATAGCATACTATAGTTCATCAGGTCCTTCTTCGACTCATTGTCCCTCCCAAACGACAGAAGACATATCGAAGATAGCGCTGACTGGAATAGAACTCTGTAACTGACCGGTGAAGGCAAGGCTGGCCTTTAGTTACCTGAAGAAGATATATCTGCCGGATCAGCGTGGAAGCTAAAGAAAAAGTTCAAAGTGGACATGTCAAGGGAAAAACCGCTGGACTCTTTGCTACACGTAGAATTTATTCAATCATCATTTCTTGAAGGGACCATGGAACAAATTGTTCACATGCACTTTGTGTTTTACGCTCTAGGGGGCTCCACAGGCGTTATCCGGCCTGGTAAGTATTTTCCTTTGTAGAACTAATTAAATTGTTTATCATGAATGAGAAGCGCCCGCCCATCTAATGAAATAATCCCGTGGCTTTGCAGCAAAATGCCAGAGCTACCAGGCGCTTTGTCAGCGAAGATCACGTCTTCACCGCTCGCGGGTTAGGCAGAACGTGACGGGCAGCAAAACACGATTGAGTCCCTAAGTCGCCCCTCTTTCGGCATCGCGCGGGGCGGTGCTTTTCTAAGCTGGCATTACAGGGGTCTATCATGAGAGATGCTCTCGCTCGTTCTTCCATACGAAGAACACCCAGTCTTCCATACGAAGAACACCCAGTCGTCTAACACCGAGTCATCTCACACCGAGTCGACCAACAATTTGATGAACCCTGGTTTTAGATTTTTACAACCGCCTACTACAAGAAGCAAGTCTCTGACATGGTTGTGTAACGACCGCAGTTTAGATAATCATAGACAGCAACCGGGGACCGTGACCGACGGGTTAACGTGCCCTCCGAAGCACGGAACCATCTTTCTTTTGGAGACCTGTCTTGGTGTTCTCTCTGTCCTAACCAAACTGGGAACAAATTCACAAAGTGATAAATAACAACTTTGTGAGGCACCCTACCGAGAATCGAACCCGGGACCCTCTGCATCGCAGGCGGTCGCTCTACCACTGCGCCACACCGACTGTCGACATGAGATGCTGAGATGCATCGAAAGAAACAATCCCATGACCCGTGACTACTCATCTACGAGATGCAACGCGCTACCAGCGGAGGAGCGGTCTGTGTACGGATCGAATAGCCGCGTCTGGGAGTGCGATGTTCGCGCGAGTCAGTCGGCAAACCGCCCGGGCGGGCGCCACACGATCACGACCGGAATCAGCGCGCGCGCAACGGTGCACAAAAATAAATTTCAGTGAAATTACACGAACCCCACACCAACGAGCCGCACGCGACCGCATGATTCTGGTGAGTTACCCTCTCTACCTGAAAACATAGTTCTTAGCTATCAATCGATTTGTGATTGTGATTACGAGTAGTCTAAAATTAGTGCTGTATTTTCGGACTGCAACGGGAGAGCGCAGCGTTTTTCCGCTGTCGAGTTTTTCCGGAGTGGAAATCTAACACTTAACCTTACCATCAGTTTCATGAGAGCTTGGAATGAGGGTCAATAAACGCACCTAGTTCTCAGTGATGCACATTTCAATGTTTGGCAAATGAGTAAATAGGAAAACGAGTGCAATGTTTTCGGCTGACCTACCTACTACGTTTCTACAACTGGCTGATTGGCGAGTGATAAAAAATAGATTTCCCTGGTGTGAGGAATGGATCCCGCGTACTACCGCGCCACGGACACGCCGCGGCCTAAATACCGCTAACATTATAGTTGATTAGGTACTATAATGATGTTTCGTTCCTCTCGTTCGTGACGAAACATTTACGAGTGGACTTTTCGAATTCCTATTTGCATATCTTTGAAAATGTGCCATTCAAAACAGCTTATTTGATAAGATACTCTTCCTCTTCAGCGAGGATCTTTCTCAGAAAAGATTGTGAATTTTATCTTCACTATTTTTCAAGTCTAATGATCTAGCTCGCTCTTCAAAATAATGGACGACTCGTGGACTAAACTATCAGTAGTTTATCACGACAGATCTGTGCAATGTTAATGCGAGGATGATTCATACAACACACAAAGGTGTGTTAGCCTCCGTGCCACATGATGTCACATACACAACACTGTGGCTGGTAGAGCATATTGCATTTATCTACATATTGGTAGCATGTAGAGAACATTCCTACACGGTGCTCCTACCTATCTGCAAAGGTGTAAAGCCCTGTACTTTGAATGAAGGGAAATACCGCAACGAAGTAAATTACGGAGATCCAGCCAGCATTGGTTTAATTAAATTGTGAGAATTGTCGGAATGCTTGCACGAAGCTTAATTTCGTGTCGACTTTTTTTACCTGTTCTATACAATACTTTGGTTATGATCTTTACAGTCTCATAATCATAATAAGCCGTATTACGCTGTGAGTTAGGTAACGAGATACCTATCTATCGTCGCGGGCCATTGAACGGGTCACTCACCCCTGAAACTGTGCTGCAGATTGTAGAGTTACCAGGGCTCCAAGTCTGCTAATTTTTAGCCATTGTAATGCCAGCGACTGATCCATACTAGAAACTGTTAGCAGAATACGAAACTACCAATACCATCCAACTGATGTGCTACCTACTCGTATTGCCATCGACACGCAACCAACTGAAACGATTTTTATTTAGAAGACTTCGACCCCAGCTACGCAGCTACGATATTTTCTTTGAAGGGTCGAGTTTTTAAAACCCCACTGCTTTTATCTTTAGGAACATGCAGGGAGCTATCTCAAGTAGTCACCACACTTCCATAAGCCTTGTAGTGTACCTACTTAGTAGTATGTTTAAAAAAACTTTGTCGACTCAGTGTCCTACGCTACAATAAGGACTAAGTATTAATTACAATGTCTTAATCAATAATAAGTATGTAGCTAGAGCAATATCTCTACCTACACATATTCACCTTTATTTTGATAACAAACGTTCCATTTCAATAGATTATTTTGATCCTTGTTGATCAATGTATCAGACCTCTATTATTCGTGAGGGCGTAGCGTGGGTAGTGCAAAAGGCGCGAACGGCCAATGTCGTCATGGCCGCCTGTCTACAAAGGTCCACCTGTTGAACGAACGTTGATATTTAAATATTAAGGTTCTTAATAACATCTATTGTAAATCTATATCATTTAATGATGATTATGATTACTTAGGTGTCGGTCGTTACACAGACAACCATGTCAGAGGCCTGCTACTTGTAGTTGTAGTAGGCGGTTGAAGAATTCTGGCCCCAAGTTGAATCGGGTCGTTGGACGACTCGGGGTCCGACTCGAAAAAGAAAAAGAAGAATAATAATATTCCTACAACACTGTAAGTAAGTGCAATTAAATCCCAAAACATATTCTTTGTTTTGTTAGGTATTGCAAAAGTTTAATAAAATGATTGATGGATTTCTATCTGATAAGGATCCAAGATATCATCAAAAGAAATATGATATCTTGGACCTTGCCAAGGCACGTGCCTTCCGCAGCACGGAAAAGGACGATTTACTTTGTTAAATGCTCGCACGTCTCGGTTATCCTGACTCGACCGGCTAAACCATTATGTGAGAGTGATACTGTGGGACGTTGAATCGACAAAAGTTCCGATGTCTTTCAGTGCCAGTTCCCCAATCACAAAAACAAATCAATAGAGAAGACCTTTTGATCGAAATCACTACAAATACTACCTACTATTCAATGTGTACAATCACGTTGCTGTTTTTTGCCGCATACTTACCTATTACGAGCTGTGTTTTTTGTAATGGTGAGTCTGTGGTTGGTCTCTTTCTACCGGCATAATGTAGTAATAGCAAAAGTAGGTACCAACTTGTACTTAATGTTCTTATACAGTGATTCATTCGGCGTTCCTCGGTGTGACGACTTCTTAGTATCTCTAGTATAGATATGTACTTACTTTACTTGCTGTGCAAATAGAAGAGAAAGACCTTAGTTACTTGAGATGAGAAATTTCCTTTTACCTACTTACCTTGTATTTGAAGTTTCTGTACCTTACATATCTGTCTCTACATATCGTTAAAGAAGCAGGAAAAAGTTTAACCCAAAAAATATCTCTTTCGGTGCATCACCAGCACATCAACCTAATATTATAATAGACCAACTTATACTGGTTTTGCATACAGTTACTAAGTATGATCCGTTAAAGTTGATCCCTTTTAATGGGTGGCTAGGTAGGTGGTGCCGTGTGGTAGCGGCTAAGATACTGCCACCCCTAGTCCACTCTGGGTGTTTCGTAAAAAGTGACGTAGAGTTTTGACCTCGACTGAACATCTGTCGACTATGGTCAGCCGCATGGTGGCGGTGATACCACCTACAATAGCATTCCCAAAGAGGGTTGATGTCAGGCAGGCGGCCGGTAATAAAACAGAGCCAAATCCTTTTGCAACATGATTTTGTGTTCAAACCAAACGTGTTGCGCCGACCCCAAGTAATTGGGATAAGGGCAGGAAGATGATGAGGTAGCTAGGTAGGTTGATGTGCTTGCTGCTGATTACAGTAGGAAACGAAACTGACGAAACATAAACATTGGATACGAGCCACTGGTTATGTCATTGCGCATGATAATACCCCATTTGTCGGCTTGTCGCTATTTTTATCTTCGATCTTCATCCTCGATTAATTTTACTGATAACCATCTACTCAGGTAGAGCGAGGTTCTCTTGTGAACAAGGAAGTGGCTAGCTTTTGTGACGTGTGAAGTATCCAGAGGATCCTCAGCTTTAACAAAACTAGTCTGGTGTCCAGAATCCTAAATTGTTAGAAGAAAATAATAGTGGAATACGAACCGCCAAATCAACAGTCTATTGAGATTCAATCAGTAGCATCATCAAACTATATACATTTAAGGGATCAACTTTATACAGATACTGGCTAGTCCTAGTAGGTAATTGTACAACAGCCACAGACAGCGTCGTCTCGCCTACCACTACTAAAAGATGACCCCATAATTGGGTGGATTTGCTAGCTACAAGCTCAGTTTCGAAGGCTTCTTGAAGGCTTCTGCGAGAGATACTAAGGAGTTTAAGATTCTATTTGCAATTTTTCACATGCTGTAAAGTGCATGATGAATCCATCCAGATCTTGATAAAAACCAGATCTAGATCTTGATCGCAACAAAGACAAGCATAACCAATGACCTAGAACCTGCATCTACGTGTACACTGTATACACAGATGCGTGTATGATCTAAAGCAAACATTTCTCTCTCTATCTGCTGTATGAAGATAGTGAAGGACACTCGTTGATTTGCATAACGCAAGTGGTGATCATGGCTTGTTTTTTTATAACTCTAGATAAGCAAAGTGCATTTTCAAAATTTTTGAACTTGAGGTTTCAGCGGGTGAAACCGCTAACGGGCCGCTAGACTCATACAACTAATCGCCACCAATGATAGATCGTAAATTAATTCATTCAGGGACCATAAAATACTACCCTCACATATAGTTACTTGTATTTCAAGAAAACCATTTCTGTAATTTGAAACCACTCTGAAACACTCTGGAGGTAGAATCAGGGGAGGGGAGAGCACATATAAGGTCCTATTAAATTCACTGCAAATATTTTAGGGGCAGATCAAATAAAATATAAACATGTACTAGGCAAATTTTTAAAGAAATCTACACGCTAGTTTTCGAGAAAATTGCATTTAACAAAAAAAAAAACAAAACGAAAAAAGTGCACCCTGTTTGTCCTAGAAACACACACTTCGACGAATTTAAATTACGCGCCAAAAAAAGGGTGCTGTGATTGGTTGGTTGTTAGTGTGCGTGCCGTGTAAGTGAATCCTGTTTACGGGTCGGGTCAGTCAAAGGGTGTTCACATAATTAATTAGAAAGTTTGTTTGAAAATGAAAAAAAAAATCTAGCGTGTAGATTTTTTTAAAATGCCTTAGATGTTTTTCTTATATATATTTAAGCATGCCCTTAAAATATTTGCAGTGAATTTAATAGGACCTTATATAGCTGAAATCGTCCTCTCTAATGTCCCTACATCTAGGTTGATTTGTCCAAGCCCTACATACTTTAGTATTGCGTGCTTTGTATGATTTCTGCTAAAAAATTAGGCCACCGCACCCTGGCTGACAAATCAGTTTCAAGACAGATAGGTAAGGATGTGCCGTCGACGGTAATATTCCCAAAACAAAAATCCCGCTATCCGGCAAAAATCCATTATTTGTTTTTAAACCGTTTTGCCTTTAGAGTGCGTGCGGTCGCACTGGATAATAACTACCTTATGTGTACCTACCCCTTGCGAGGTAGACAGAGTATTAACGGCCAACTAATTAGTCTCCCTCTATCTTTCTCTCTTTTCGTGTATGACATCGAGTCATCTAACGACTGGATGAACTCTAGTAGTATGACCTATGTTATCCTTGTATTAAATTAAAAAAAAAAACTGACATTACCATTTTTGTGCAGTCATGCAGAAAATCATCTCATGCCATTCTCAAACCTCAACATGTTATGTCTCTATGAATATTTATGAGAATTTTCTTGAATTGGCTTCACTTTTTGTTCTTTAAAAGTGTCTCATTCTGAAATCATTTCCTACATTATTCACTGAACCGCCCGAACAGAAATAAATCAGCGTTAAAATGAGTTATAGTTTCAACAGCAAAAAGTGAAGTCGTAGTTTTTAAAAGACTTTAAACTCGTAAAAGTGTACTTATGCAGCTCTCTCTTTGCAGTCCTTGCGTTCACTTTCTGTTGCTAGTTTAGAATTATAACATCCTAGATGTAAGTAAATATCCATGACAAGCAGGGTTGAACCATTATCCATAATGACTGAAAAATCGTATTTTTTTCGAGGTCCCAATGTTTCTATCCAAAGGATCTGCGTCGCTTGTGCCAACACGATTTCCAAATTATATATTTTACTGTAGCTACTTATACAGGAAATTAATGTAATTTTTTCTTGTTCACAGTGAGAAATACGAGTAAAGTAACGATTCGAGTGCAGAGCTCACCACGACAGCGCTACGAGAGAGCGGTGAGTCATACCTACTAAAACCAAATAGATATAGGTACTTATACAATAGTAATTTGTTTATAAGCTAAAAGATAGACCAGGAAATAGCAGCTCAGCCAACCTATCTAAAGGAGAAACTTACACTGGTTATTCTACATAACTATATAAAAAAGTTCAACCCTTAAAAAGCTCAAGGTGCTGGCTCGTAATAGGCAAATTACATAAAATTATTGTGATCATACTATCTCTTTAAGTACTTTGGTTCCGGAGTTTAAAAGCTACCACAATTTAAACTCAACCCCAAATATTTTTATGTAAAATATTGCCAGCCAAGAAGAGTGCATTGTAGAGCCAGCTGCTGAATCTTCTCTAACTCTACATCTCAGTCAAGCACGTTTCCAACTTTTCTCTCTCTTCAATTTCTAAACGTGTTGGAGTCATGGCACGGAATTGCCGTCGGCTGATTTCTAATAAAATAATGAGCCCTTGTTCAATTGACTGCGTTGGCCCTTTCTCTCGTGATTGACTAGGGCATCGCAGGTCGTTGGTCTGAGTAGATCAAATCAAAGCGTTCTCTATTCAACTGGCAACGATGCACCTACGTAGGTATTTTGCATTTCCTCTATTCCTCAACCTAGGAATATAATCGATGCATGCTTTCAGAAAGTTGAAAGGCTGTTTATCAAGTTTGTCATAATAATGATAAGACAGAAAATTTTCCTTCTATTCCCTGAGATCAGTGATAGTTAGCATGCTTATTGCCTCGTTGCAATGCTGAAGTATGTAGAGCAGTAGCAGATACAAATATTCCAGTAGGCGGTATACCACACTATTATAATAGCTAAGCTGACTGCGTAGTGTAGTGTAGATAATTGGCGGCTTCCTTTTTTGCTCGGCTTGGTCGGTATTCGGACCGGTTTGGAAACCAAAGTTCCAGTAAAAACTATCGTATATTGTGTGAAAGAAAGATATTGCACGTCTTTGGAACAAAAAATAGCAATGTGATATCAAAATCTTATTCTCCAAAATTGTAGGCAGAGCAAAGGGTAGTTTGAATTTAGAGGTAGGAAGGTACCTACATTTACGAAAAAGGGTGGTAGGTAGAGTTAAGGACTAGCTACCTACTGCTCGTTTCCCTAATTTGTGCTACTGCGCTGCGGGTAGGGACTATATTTTCATTTTCTCTTTCGGGATAGGCAAAACTAACTAAACCCATGCAGCCTTCTTTTCCATTAAATAACATATTTTGTTTTGTTTCAGATTAGGGTTGAAGCAACCCATACGACGAAACGATTCGAGGCCGGCCCCGGAGTCAGCCCCTCGAAATACTAATAAAATCGCTCCGTGACTGTTAATCTGCCTGTCAATCAGCCAGGCATCGAACCTGCACTCTTCTTTAGTCGTATCAAACGAACAAATCGAAATACCCTCTGCCAGTGGCCACGGTAGAGGGCGAAAATATTAATTATTTGTACATTTTATATATGCATATATAAAATCGGAGAAAAGTGATCTCTAACGTGACGTCACAATAATTAAAGCATTGTGATTATAACTGTTAATATATAAATAAAAAAGCTTTGTTGTTACTCGCATTTTTCGTGTATTGCCCGTCTTAGCAAAGTAGCAAAAATTTGTATGTATATTTAAAAATTGTACATAATTTATATGTAACAGTGTGACATTACGTAAAGTAACTTTTTTACTAGTCAATCATCTAGTGTATTTATTTTGATGTTATTATTTCTTAACTATTTAAAACTAGAGCTACTGTAAAGCCATAAAAACTACTGTAAATTGCTAAATACCAGAGCGCACTAATTAAAATTACCAAAGAAAAATTGAATCACGCGAACGTATTTAATAATTCCGTCCAAATCAGAACGCGTCGGTAAAAAACGCGGGAAAGCGCGCTACAGAAAATTAAAAAGTTTGTGCTAGTGTTGGGGTAGTGAGGCTAGTGCGGGGGTGTAGTAGCTATCGATATCGAATCGGCAAAGATGCAGGCTCAGATGGGTGTTGGGAACGAGCTGCAGCGAAGCTACAGGATGCAGGACTTCGCGGCGCCTGGAGTCATCATGCGAGAACGCAGCTTCGTGCGTCCGCAGTCGCACCACAACATGCATCATACCCAGGTAATATTTCCATTAAAACTTTTACAATATTTAATTTATTAGTTTTAAGATGAACCTTTGTGACATCCCTATCTCATCTAAAAAGATTACGGACTATACCTAATTTGTTCAGTCGAAAGAGCATTAATCGAAAAAAATTACCTATTTCGAAATTGGGTCTTGCACTCTTTCACAAGCAATTTGAATGTAATATAAATCTGAATGATAACAAATGAATTTAATTTCTATAAGATTTAGCCGCTAAACCAAATGAATTTCTCTTACCACCCATAAGTACAGTACTGAACTTCACGCATAAGTATAACGGCTACATACCGATGACTTCAGAATTTCGTTGACCAATAAGATCGCTGAATAGTTCACTCTGTACTATCCAATATCTCAACTCTATCATCTACAAAAACGCTGAATTCATCTAATATGTGCAAATATTAGCAAATTTATCCAATAACGCAACAAGCTGCGTAGGCGACGACATGCGCCCACACACTCGTTGCATTCTTCTAAAGTCTGAAGGTTTCACTCAAGTGTAACCAATGTATGCTAATTTATTTCAACACTTTTTCAAATCTAGGACACCTAGACCTATGACAGGTTTCATGTGAATAACGCTAGTGTATGAACCCTGGTAATAGGCAACATTTTTCTTTGTAAATGTGCATAGGTACAGACGTTTGCTCTGCGCTTTCATTCGGACTCTAGTAAGACTAGCAAGTACCCCTTAACAGGGGAGGGTATTATATGACCAGCAGTAATCTGTTTGTAGCTCAAAACGACCATGATTTCATGACATATCTGCAATTAAGCAAAGCAAAAAAAGGCTACTTATACCTCGCTAGTTAGACTAGACTATGACCACACATCATTACATCATACAAGTGCTAATATTAGCAAAGCTATTTACTTCTGTAGGAAGCCAAACAAGAAGTCTGAGTTTTAGCATAAACATTAAATTCATTCATCATCATCGAATCCTTACAATAAATTATTCATTAATTAAATTATATTATATATTAATAAATTATTTTCAGAGTATGTTCTACTCGCGAAATATGTAAAAATATTTTGGACCTCCAATACAAGAATGTCCAAAACATGTGTGAGTTTGTATGGGAGGTTCAATTTTTTTTCATATTACAGAATTTTTTTACTAAGGAAAGCTGTTCAGTTTCACGAATAGAACATACTCTAAAATATTTGCAGTGTATTAAATAGGGCCTTATATATAAATTGATTTTGCTATAATAGTAATTATCCGACACGTTCGCCGCAATTCGGAATGTTCCCGGACACCGGGAAGCTTCCTTTCAAAATATTCCCATTTGAGGAACATTTCCAACATGGGCACATCCCTATTATTATGTCTTGATACTGTTTTGCAAGGAACTCAACTGTGCGGTGAAAATCCGGAAAAGCGTAGCGTAAGCGCCGAAATACTGCTTTTCTTTTTACTTTCGTAATAATGATAGATTTTTTTTTTTTTTTTTTTTTTTAATCTATGATGGGCTTACTCTTGACCCCAATCTTACCCTAGAGCAGAGATGGGATCTACGGTGGAGCGAGCTTGCCCAGAAGATGCCTATTCACTCTAGACTTAAAGAGATTCAGGTTATATGCACTCGGAAATACAGACGCAGGCAGGGAATTCCATTCTTTAGCAGTGCGCATAATGAAAGATGATTTGAAGCGCTTAGTGCGTAATGTGGGTATATCAACTAAGAACGGATGGTAGCCGGCCGTGCGTCTGGATGTCCGATGGAAGAAAGGAGACGGTGGTATGAGCTCATGCAGCTCACGCGCACACTCTCCGAAGTACAATCTGTAGAAGACCGATAGGCAAGCAACCTTGCGGCGGTGAGCCAGGCTGTGAAGCTTGGTCGCCACCAGTTTTTTATCACCTATTAATCTCTTGGCTCTGCGTTCCACCGAATCCAGTGCAGCAAGTTGGTATTTAGCCGAGCCATCCCAAAGGTGACAGCAGTACTCCATGCAAGATCGGACTTGAGCTTTATAAAGAGTTAGAAGCTGTTCAGGCGTGAAGTACCGCTTGACTTTATTCAGGACGCCCAACTTTCTAGCTGCAATTTGAGCCTTGGACTCGATGGTGGTGCCGAAGTTGAGGTCAGAGGAAAGCTCCATGCCAAGGAGTTGAAGAGTGTTGGTCACTGGAACAGATGTACCCCGAAAAGTAGGAGATAAGGTGAAAGGACTCCTTTTGCGGAGAAAAGACACGCCTGCGTTTTTGAAGCATTGAAGCTGACGAGATTGTCATCGCCCCACTGGGAGACGTTACTTAACGTCAGGCTCGTACGCTCAATCATAGCCTTTCTCAATCTTTGGATTTCATCACCACTGGCTCCTGCGCCGGACAGATATTTCTCGGTGACAGTACTGTCATCTGCGTACCCAACAATTCCTGAAGATAGAAGGTCATTGATGTGCAGCAGGAAAAGCGTCGCGGAGAGTACAGACCCTGAGGAACTCCGGCGTCAATAGCCTTGAGGTCAGAGGAGCAGCCGTCTATGACCACTCGGATCGACCGTTCACTCAGGAAGTCAGCCACCCAGCTACAGAAGCCAGTGGGTATGCCGTACGCTGGAAGCTTGCTCAACAGACTCGCATGCCACACCCTATCGAAGGCCTTTGAAATGTCCAGCGACACTGCTATTGCTTCGCCGTGGTTTTCAATGGCCTCGCCCCAGCAATGCGTTACGTACACTAGAAGATCTCCCGTGGAACGCCCTCGGCGGAAGCCATATTGACAATCACTGAGAAGATCATTGTCTTCGAGGTACGAAAGCAGTTTGCAGTTCAGAACTCTTTCCATAACCTTACAGAGTACGGAAGTGATGGCGATCGGTCGATAGTTGCTAGGGTCGGCACGGCTACCCTTCTTGGGCACAGGTTGCACATTGGCAAGCTTCCAAGATTTTGGTACAATTTTGACACGAGAGAGGCGGTACAAGCGTGTCAGTACAGGAGACAACTCAGGCGCACAATACCTCAACAATCTTGCTGGTATGCCATCAGGACCACTGGCCTTGTTCACGTCCAGACTGCGAAGGGCTCTACGGACCTCTTTATTGTGCACTGTGACCTCAGACATCAAAGAATCACAGTGAGGTAAGGTGGGTGGATATTTCGAGCCAGCGTCTATACGAGAGTTGCTCGCAAACAGATCGGCAAATAAATTTGCTTTCTCTGCCGCGGTGTGGGCAAGCGACCCATCAGGTTTCTGCATTGGAGGTAGTGAGGGACGGCAGAAGTTGGATTCGACTGATTTCGAAAGGACCAGAACTGCTTACTACCCGGTGGGTATGATGCAAGCTTTGCCCCAATACGGCTAATATGGTCGAACCTAGCTTTTCGTAGCACCCGTTTGCAATACCTGGCGGCGGCATTATATGCTCTCTTCTTTGCTCGCACTCTTCTCGCTCGCACTTTTCGATCACGAGCTTTTACCCAAGCTTGGTAAGCGGACTGTTTACGAGCCTCAGCTCGAGCACAGTCCGCATTGAACCAAGGTTGGGCTTTATAACCGAGCGGGATATCGGAGAAAGGAATGAAATATTCCATTCCCTGCCGGATTACAGCTGTGATCGCATCAGCGACGTATGAGGGGTCTTCCGAAGAGAAACACATTTGCCGCCACGGGTATGAAGCAAAGAAAGCACGCATCTCGTCCCAGTCTGCTGACTCGTATCGCCATACTCTCCTCGTGCCTCTAGGGGTGTAATCCGGAGGAGAGCAGATGGACACGGATTTCACCACACAGTGGTCGGATGATCCCAGCGGAGCCGAGACCGAAACCGAATGTCTGTGCGGATCAGTTGTCAGCAGAAGGTCCAGGCAATTGGGTGTGTGGTCTGTGATATCTGGTATTCGCGTCGCTTGTTCCACCAGCTGGGTGAGATCTAGCGCCAATGCTAGTTTACGCGCCTCTCGCCCAGCATGGTCAGTTTTCTGGTATGGGAACAGCCACTCTTTATGGTGAGCATTGAAGTCCCCCAGAAAAACAAGCTCTGCTGTTGGATATCGCTGAATTGCTGTGTCTGCCGTCTCAGAGAGGTACTCCATGAGTCTAGTCGTCTCCTGATCTCCGCTGTGCGAACGATAAACACTGGCGTAGAGAGTTTTCTACTCCAGTGTCAACCAAAAGCCACAGCACGGGAAACCCTGAATTCTCAAAGCCACGGAGACGCTTACAGCAAACGTCATCGCGAACATACACACAGACCCCTGCACGCTTCTTAAACTTGTGCTCAAGAGTGTAACCAGGGTAGTTGAGGTATGCCACGTCCAACGGTGTTGCTATCTGCGTCTCCGTTAAGAAGAATAAGTGCGGCTTCTCGGTCTCCAGGTGGTGATGGACCGGGTCTAGGTTTGTGTGTAGACCTCGGATGTTCGTGAGGTGCACTTTGAGTGGGAGGAAGTGTTGCCGTTGGTCAAACTTTTCTTCTTTTTAGCTGGGAAAGAAAAGATAGTCGAGGCGCTGCTTAGAAACCCTACTCGTACCATTCGGTTCAACTGATCAGAGAGGGAACTCGCTTGGAGACTGCGGGGACGCCCGAGCCCCCCCGATAACACTCCACCGGGTCCTCCCATCCAGCCGCCAACTGGCACGGTGGAGTATACCGGGATTTTTCGCAGTTGGCGGGGCAGCCTTTGCGCGTGGCTAGCGCGCAAGTCGGGCCCCCTACTGACTGCGGTCGGCCAACGGCTGAGACCGTGCCTCGGATCCCGCTACCCTCCAAAACGAGTTACCGGATACAGCATCACCTAAAGACAAAGACCGGTTCCGGCAGCGCAACTGACTACATTGCTACCCCCCAATGGCACTGGCAGTCCCGCACACCGACGGAACACAGCAAGGCTGTTTGGCGCCGGACTCCGGCAGGATGGTGGTCGCGAGCCAGGCGGCCCCTTTCAGGGCCTACCACCGCTTTTGGGATCTTTAGCCGCCAACACATATTGTGAGGACGTTGCCCGGGGTGGACCGCTAGGAGGTAGACCCCAACCACCCCAAAATAGATTAGATAGTTTAGGTATGAATTTTTAATGGATAAGATGCAAATATAGATGGATCTTTTTGTTTCTGCTTTGACGTGGTCTAACCATCTAGCAGGAAAAATACAATGGTTAGGTCTTATAAAAACAAAACATGTAACCTAACCTCAACAGCGGTTAGCTACTAGTTAGTATTCTTTGCCTCAACCTTGATAAAAAACGCTCTTAACGCTTGCATCATCACATCATACTCAGACAAAAGTCCATGTATTTTATTTCACAAAGAAAGAAAATAATATGAATTTTAGTCGCTTTGTTTTCAAGAAAAATATCTATTATTCAGTAGGAAGAGATTAGTTGAGGTAGCGTAAGTAATGAATCGATGCTCACTGCTACTGTACTGCTTTCTAGCTAGGTTTGTTGAAAAAACTTGATATCTTATAATACTTTTTAAATGTTTATTGAAGTATTCTTTAGACGGACTAGAGTTTACCCAACTGATCAGTAGTTAACCTATGTTTTAAACATAATGTTTGTCAACAGTTTCCAAATCATGGGAAGCGCCGGAGTATGATCCTGACCAACGCCAAGGGAAAGCCTACCCTCGAGATCTACCGGCCTCCGGGTATGTAGAGTAGAGACGACGTACAATGCAGAAGCTCATGATACCAGGGTTGCAATGCAACTGCTTTTACATACAGATGCAATGAATAACCAGTACATTGAGAAGATTGAGCTGCTGCAAAAAAATGCAGTTGGCGCTGGTAGAGAAAGCTTTTTTATCTGTTTTTCCAGTAGCGCCAATGCTTATAATCGCTTTCATAGATTTACTCATACCTTGAATCCACATCTGTACTTACGTACGCCAGCAAATCCACCTTCATATAAGGCATAAGAATAAATAATAACAGTGGTAAACCAGTAGCATAAGTCGGTCCTTTAAATCGGTAGGTAGATTTGCTGGCGAAAGTGAGTATGTCCTATTCGGTGGCTCAAGAAACTTACAGAAACTTCTTCGATTAGGCGATTGAGTAAGGAGAATTTATGCTCTCACGTAGTAGTAAAAAGCTTGGCTGGTCAACGTCACTACGCCAAATAGGCGCCAAAAATAAAAATAAACAAACATCAAATTTGGAACGAAGCGACAGTCGCATGTTTGTTGTCGAGATTGTCAACCGCGTTCGTGATATTTCGATGTGTGAAAGAAAAGTGAATTTTTCGGGAATATAGTGATGTCGAGGTGTATAGTGAAGCAGTCTTTGCCGCAGCCGCTGGCGATATGTCCGGCGCCGGTGTCGGTGTGTCCGGCGCCGGTGGTGGTGTCTACTATAGTGTCTACGGTACCGGTTTCCACGGTCTGTCCGGCACCGGTTTCTCCTGCCCCTCCGACACCGGTGGCCGTGGTGTCACCGGTTACTACGGTGCCTGTAGCAGCGGTTCCTGCGGTTGTCCCTGTGACGTTATCAGTGCCTGTGACAGTTGCTGCAGCTGCAACTGACACCCCTGCAGTAACCGTTACTACCCCAGCCACTGAAACTACGGTGACACTGTCAGTCACAGGAACTACAGGTGTGTTTACGTGAGGCTCAGTAGTAGAATTGGCCTTTGATGGTGAATTCGTAAACATAGTGATGTAAACAAATCGTACTGTTTGATTTCCGCTTCCAGACGAACTCAGATTTCCCACGTTACAGTGCACATAAATAGTTACGTAAATAAAAAATAGAATACCTACCTACTGGTACATGACTCGTAGTTCACGAGTGCTAGGCTGGAGTAAATTAACAAGTGGATGATCTAATAAACAATCTGTTTCAGCGCTACCGTAACAAGGTAGCCTAGATAGATCGCTTCATAACATGCGACTTTGAGGAATGTCTTAATTTGTAGCCTTTGACTGAAAGATATTTTTTGCAAACAAAACTAAATTGAGTCAAATTCGTATTGTTTCTGGCACTATAGGTAATGGCTTTTTTGCACTATAGGTAATGATGTGCATAACAGCTCACTGATAATGATAAATCCAATCCACTATAGACTATCCACAGGTGCAATCGTAACAAGGTAACCTAGATCGCGGTGCGTGACACGCGTGCGCACGCGCACCGCTTCAACGGTCGCGGCTAACTTTCATCCTGGATAGACTAGCTGAATCTGTGCTAGCTGAAACTATAGGTACAGTAATCGAACAAAACTGTGGATTACTTAAGTTTGAACCGCTAAAAACATACGTCTTACCAGATTGTATTTACAAAAGGTTCCGTGCAACTACATTCCTCGCAAGCAGTGAGTGAATTGAAACAAAGAAATTACCTGTTACTTAATTTTTAAAAATAGGCCGTGATTTCCATACAATGACTGTATCGAAAGTTATAGGGCAGTCTAAATTATATTTTCCTTGGAAAAATGGTTCACTTCCATAAGCCTTTGAAGGAAGATCCTTCTTAGCGGAGAGTTTAAGGGAGAGTTCTCAGCTATCATTGTTGACATATTAATATTCTGGTATAAGTACATAACAGGGCACCAAAGTTTCCAAAATCTTTACGTCTTTGTTTCCAAATACCTCAGAATGACTCAACTGAACTGCGATCATCTTTATATTTGGGTTACGGAAATTTATAGGCAGCGTAGCATCCTGAGTCATTTTGGCGCAGATTGGATGTTGTTCAGCCAAGCTTCCTCGCAAAGTTATTAGAAAACTGAAGTCCTTTGAAAATTTTAAGCTAAATTGAGAGCTAATAAATAGAAATAATAATCATCATAATCATTAGAAGTAGGTTCTCAAATTTTGCAAATCCAATAATAATCTCGTTGCCAATTTATAATTATGTGCATCTACGCTTCTAAGAATCCTGGTAAGATAGCCATAAGACCGCCTTTTTTGTTTCTATGTAACTCTTAAGTGCAAAATTCTTATTATTACCCAGCAATGTAATGCACCGTTACTATTCTCGGTACTTTATAAATAATGCTAATTCAACTAGATAATCAGTCTCATCATAGCTACGATCTAATAATATGATAAGCGCTCAGTTTTTGAGTTAAATAGCATAAAAACTGTAGTACTAGCATGTCGGTCGTGATTAACAACTTCATAGACATGTATCGTTAAGACTTTCCTTTTTAACACATCATTCATCAGTCTCTCGCAAATGAATCTAAACTCTAGTATTGCACCTTGCAAAGAAGAATATGTACGCACCTTAAAGAAGTATACCTACCCTTAGTCTCAAACCCATAACTATTTGTAAAGACTATTTAGATTTTAGATTAGAGACTCCAAAAGCCGTTTTGTATCCTTATTATAACTTGCCAATCCTGCCAGTGAGATTAAATTGCTAAAAACAGGTACATAAGAAGAAAGGTGGACCTGAAAATATAACTTGCCAATCCTGCCAGTGAGTGTCCGTCAGGATGGCGGGTGATGTTGGTATAATAGGCTATATTTCTAATAGGGATTTAGTACTAATTAGGTACAATTTGGTACCTATATGTAAAAAATAGGTACCTCATAGATTACGAGAATATCGCTATATGAAAGTGTGCCCGCCAACCTGACGTCAGAATGGCACGAATGGCGGGTGATGTTGGTATAATAGGTTATATTTCTAATAGGGATTAGTACTATTTAGGTACTATTTGGTACCTATATGTAAAAAAAGGTACCTCATAGATGACGAGAATATGGCTATATGAAAGTGTGCCCGCCAACCTGATGTCAGAATGGCACGAATGCTATAGAATCGAATCGAATAAGTGGCAATCAAGTAGCTATATTTAAGTACTATTTAGTACCTTTTACGAGAAATGTGTCACTACCATACATACATTCAATAATATTTAAAAAGTAACTGCGATGAAATACCATTATACGAAAGATGATTGGTATCAGTCATAATCTATTTTTACCCGACGACGATGAAGCAAAAAGAGGGTCGTAACATTGACCGGGAGTAACGGAAAGAAACAAGCCGAAAAGAGGTTATAGTCCTACTGGCTCGAAAGGCAAATGTATGAAAAGTGCTGCACCTGAGAGAAGAGTTCTGAAATTTGGTACACTTAATCTTTAGAGTAAAGGAATCGATTTGACCCGTAGTACACAATTTTAAAAAAATCCTGCGAGGAGTTATGACGTCATCTTTTTTTTGTATGGGAAAAAAAATCTTTTTGTTTTAAAACCTATCGTGTGTGGTATCAAATGAAAGGTCTTGCTAACCCGATTCTAAAAATATATCACATTATTATATTTAAGTCACTTGTTTCAAATTAAATAAGAAATAATTTTCGAAACATGCCAAGTTTGGGCTCCTCCAGATATGGTACGGCTGAATCATTGCTTATAAAATATACGTAATATGACGTGCAATATCCTCATTTCCAACCTCAAGAAAAGGTACTACGGATTTTCTTTCTTATCGTATTTTTTTCGAATTTTAAAGTTACAGAAATTTATGAACACACATTTAGTTGAGATATAGCATCAAAAGTTTAATATTAGACCCTGAAATGCATCAAAATAAAGCCAAATAAGTTTTCAATCATAGGTGCACTATATTCCTTCACAAAAAACAATGGTATGTGCTTCGGAGAGCACGGTCAACCGTCGGCCCCATCGCGGTTGCTCTCTATGAATAATTAGGCGGCGGGGGTCGTTACAAAATCATGTCACGTGAGCAACCATGGTTTATCGGGTCGTTTTTGGACTCTATGTCCCATATGACAGAACAAAATTAGTGAATAAAAAGATGAAAAATGTATGTAACTTCAAAAATTCAAAAAAAATACGTTATGAAAGAAAATCCGTAGTACCTTTTCTTGAGGTTGGAAATGAGGATATTGCACGTCATATTACGTATATTTTATAAGCAATGATTCAGCCGTACCATATCTGGAGGAGCCCAAACTTGGCATGTTTCGAAAATTATTTCTTATTTAATTTGAAACAAGTGACTTAAATATAATAATGTGATATATTTTTAGAATCGGGTTAGCAAGACCTTTCATTTGATACCACACACGATAGGTTTTAAAACAAAAAGTTTTTTTTTCCCATACAAAAAAAAGATGACGTCATAACTCCTCGCAGGATTTTTTTAAAATTGTGTACTACGGGTCAAATCGATTCCTTTACCCTAAAGATTAAGTGTACCAAATTTCAGAACTCTTCTCTCAGGTGCAGCACGTTTGGAACTACCGCTAGGACTATTAAGGTTCTCATGAAACTGAACAACTTTCCTCATGGAACATGGATGGATATATGAAAAAAATTGACCTCCCATAGTAAATCGCCGATCAGCTAATTGATTTACTATGGGAGGTCCAATTGGAAAGTTGTTCAGTTTCATGAGAACCTTAACCTCTTTTCGGCTTGTTTCTTTCCGTTATTCCCGGTCAATGTTATGACCCTCTTTTTGCTTCATCGTCGTCGGGTAAAAATAGATTATGACTAATACCAATCATCTTTCGTATGATGGTGTTTCATCGCAGTTACTTTTTCAATATTATTGAATGTATGTATGGTAGTGACACATTTCTCGTAAAAGGTACTAAATAGTACTTAAATATAGCTACTTGATTGCCACTTGTTCGATTCGATTCTATAGCATTCGTGCCATCCTGACATCAGGTTGGCGGGCACACTTTCATATAGCGATATTCTCGTAATCTATGAGGTACCTATTTTTACATATAGGTACCAAATAGTACCTAAATAGTACTAAATCCCTATTAGAAATATAACCTATTATACCAACATCACCCGCCATTCATGCCATTCTGACGTCAGGTTGGCGGGCACACTTTCATATAGCGATATTCTCGTAATCTATGAGGTACCTATTTTTTACATATAGGTACCAAATTGTACCTAATTAGTACTAAATCCCTATTAGAAATATAGCCTATTATACCAACATCACCCGCCATCCTGACGGACACTGCCAGTGAGATTAAATTGCTAAAAACAGGTACATAAGAAGAAAGGTGGACCTGAAAACTAGCCTTCCCTTGCTGAAATAAGGCCTATAAGCAATGCAATCGTTCTAGTGAGCTCATTAAACTAAGAACTTTCCCTGTCTTGTAGCTTGCACTGATGAACTCTGACACCAGGGTTGTTGAACGACTCGGTGTCCCACACGAAGTGTAGTAGCTTGCATAATAATACTTGCCTTTACTTAGACCTTATACCATTTGCGAGGGACCTCGAAACCTCCATCTATCCTGTCTCTCTTCTCTTGACCACACTTGACCCTTCAGGTGTCCGCACAGACGGCGTGGCAGCCACAGCGGGGGCCGGGGGCGGCGGCGCAGCACCCTCCAACACCAACAAGCTGAACGTCCACGCCAAGGAGTTCACCATGGCCAAGCCTGCTGACCACCAGAATAGGTGAGTAGTTAAGTGATATATTTTGTATTTATTAAGTCACTTTTTAGTCTTACATGAGGAATTGCAGGTAGTTACTTTGTATTGTTTGAGACTAAGGGGGGATGGTTCCTCTTTTATTGTAATCCTTAGTCTAAATAGTAATTTAGACAATAATCCTTAGGTGCTTTAGATAGCTGTAGGCCGACATACTCTTATTATTTGCCTTCCATGTCCACGTAATTTTCCGGTCTCTGTAAGATTTTGTCTAGCCTACCAAGAAAGTATGTGTTTGAAGGGTCATACCATTTGGAAAACCTTTTACAAACAAAAATAAAAAAGTAGAGTTCGTAATTTAGAGCAAATAACATTCATTTCAAATTAGACACATAGTTAAATGTCGCAGTTTTTATTGTTCTAGAATGAATCATTCATTCGTTATGGTTTAGAATACTTATACATATCTACAAGGCAGCTAACATGAGCCATTGACAAAAGTTCGTACATTTCTGGCCATGATGTAATGCTGAGGAGTACGCCACACCTCGTCACAGCTCGTCACATCGTATTGGCATCTGGCATCATTGTCAGCCCGGAATAGCACTGATATAGCCTTGACTTTGAAATATTATAACATTTGCCGGCTTTTACATAGGTACTATATCGATGGTATAGGTATAGTATCGGTACTTAGTAAGTCGTCTTGTCGTCTATGGCGTAGATTTCGCGCAGAAACTTAGTAGATCCGTTAGAAACTTGGTTTGGTTTGTTTTGAATAATTTTCCCGCCGGAAATTGCCGATTGCTTACAGTAGAGCTTTTAGTTGCGCGATAGTTTTGATGACGACCTCGCAGTGTGTTCCTCATCAAAAGCGGTAGTTGACGCCGTTGACTTGTGTCCAACAAGGCAGAGCAAAATCTGCGATATAGTGCAAGCTGTGTACGTAGTATCAGATGTGTAGTTGTTATCATATCACTTTGTTGTCGAGCGTGGTGGCGAAGTGACGCACGCTGCGCCCGCGCCGATCGCGCCGCAACGCAAGACCGCGCATTGTAGCCGCACAGAGCCACAGAGCACTGCGCGCGCGGCCCCGACGGGAGACACCGCGTCCCCGAACTACCGAACAAAACGAACGCGAACGAACTTCAATCCTAACCAACTAATACTAAAATACAATCTCCAATACCCTTGATCGGTTTTTGCATCGTCAGTCTATTTGGGATGGTTCTATTAATAGCAGAAGCTAAGGAAGGAAATTGTACGTAATTTCTTCTGCCAAGACTGCCAAGTCTCGTGAAGTTGCCGCGGGGTGTGATAAATTTTATACCGCAGTGTAAATAACAGAGCATTTATCTAAATACGATCTCTAAACAGTGAGAATGATGATTGTGATAGTGTAAGCTGTGCTCGTTGCTAGTGGTTTTCAGTTTTACGTGAATGAGTTGGTAACTATTTGTTTGTGAAAATGGTTCGAGGAAGACACTCTAGCGTGGATACGTAAGTGCTTGCTATTCTGATTCAAATTCGCGGCTTTGTTTAAATTCAGTTTGAGCTGTTTCCGGGGCTATTTCCGTTTCCTTTCCACGTTTAAAGCGCTCTCCATGTTCATTGTTTCACTTTCACATCCAAAATAACATCCTTTTGTTTCATTTTATTACTCACAAGTCTTGGGAATGACGATTTCATTTCGTGTACAAAGGCAACTAAGGAAGAACCTGATGTAAAATTTTCTAGAAACACTTGAAACATATTTTCAGTCCAGCCAAGTAGATTCATTCGCTTTGAACACGCGTTTCAAGTCTGAAATGTTTACAACGCGCTTTAATTGATTTTAGGCTTTCTCTTACGTACAGACAGAAGTTAATTGTACTGATTTCCACTTCAGCAGCTTCAACGAGCAAGTAGTGTGTGTAATAGGTACTACATTTACAAGATTAATATTACACGAGTCTTTCGTTAGTGGTCCCCTTGTTTGACCACAAATAAGGGAAATTAAATTAAGCTAAATCATCGTATGTAAACAATGAAATTCAAACACTCTCCACAGAGAGGCTTGATCTCGCTCAAATTTTGACACAGTACAAAAATATGTATAGCAGAGAATTTAGGCTCTACATTTTCAGGGTTACCCGTTATCTTATCTATCACCCTTTTAACAACAGGTAATCATCCATCATCTTCCTGCCCTTATCCCAATTACTTGGGATCGACGCAACATGTTTTGTATAAACACGAATTGTTTCCATGTACCTATCAATAAATGCATTGCCCTAACCAAAACTCTTTGCACCCCAAAACTTGCACGAAGTGACACCCCAATACTGATAAACAATATTATTACTTTTGCCAATCAGCCTACATCCACCCACTGCACAAGCCTCTTCTGTATTACGCAGTCAGTACTCTACGAAAAATAAAAACATGCCTAGGTAGTCCGCAAATTGTTCTTCTTCCAAAATAAATGTCCTTGAGGGTCATACATACACGGTCACATCGACAAAATTAATCATAAGTACACATACATAATCGAATGATTCAGAAAAACCGCTCTATCTCAATTAGGTGCTCGCGCGTCACTCATATTTTAGCGATCTGTATGTTTTGTCGTCGCCATTGTAATGATCCAAGGCCAAACCCATGATTCCACTATGTAGATAGATAAATGAACAATGAATACTTCACTTTATCTTAATTGTTTTTATGACTTCATGTGCCTTCGAACATGCCTAGTTAAAGTTGCTGCTGATAACTAATATTTTCGCCCCATTGCTTGCCATTTCCATACAGTTTCTATTTATTTCTCAGATATCGTTATCGTTTACCTAGGTCTATCCATAGATTAATTTACATAAAATTGTTTCTTTGACTTGTATCTTCAAAGATTGATTCCAACTTCTATATCTTTATCTAACTCTCTGATAATAACTTCGTCCCTTACCTTCCCTTGTCTATAAATTCTTTATTGGCATTAGCATCATTCATTTCTATAGAGAAGTAATGCGTAAGTAAGTACTTATTAAACTTTCCAACACTTACATCTTTATTTTCATGCAGAACACGACATTCATATTGTTGTTAATTTTGCGCGGTCAGTTCCATTGCAGGCGTCTGACTCATGTCTGGTCTGTATGATCATGTGTTGGCATATTAGCTGAGTCGTTCACATTACCAGCTATACAGTAGAACTACTTAGAACTAAACGGTGTGTGTGTAAGACTGGCAATTTACATTCCCAGGGAGTGAAATAACATTCTGCATTTGAGCTGTTTGCGCGCTATGCTATTACATACTTATACGTACATATTTTTCTCCAATACTTCTTGGGTGGTGAAACTTTAGAACACTAGAATAACAGCAGCACCGGCACCTCAAATTCTGATGTTTTTCTTCAGATTTATTCTAGGATAGGGACAGTAGTGTTGTTGTTACTGGATTCCGATCGAAATCAGCAATATTTCAAGACAATAAAAACACCTTCCGAACAGTAGAAAAGCCCTACATAGCAGTTTTAAGTAGTCTCGCCTTATTAGTGCAAATTTTCACGCGTAAGCCAAAATCCAGTCATTCATTCTTCCAGAAGCCGTGTTACCTCCCTAAAACAAAGACCCATTCAGAAATGCTTCACATATTTAGGTTAGTGTGTGTGTGTGTTGGTTTGTACGCGGATTACTCTTGAGGCAATAAATTAATCCTCAACCAACGACCTTGCCAACAGTTTTATATTTATTTTTGGATTAATTTAAAATGAGTAACATCACTTGAAATATCTTGTTGTGTATCTTTGGTCGATTAAAAAACAAAATATAAGTATCACAAGTTAGCATACAAGCAAAATTCAAATATACAAGCATGAGGCTTTTCGTATTTTATTTACCACAAGGTAGCATACCAGCAAAACTAAAGATACAAGAATGAGGCTTTTCGTATTTACCACAAGCTAGCATACAAGCAAAACTGAAAGATACAAGCATGAGGCTTTGCGCATCATTTTGATGAGACAGTCAACGTCCTTTTAATGGTCGCAAAAGGTAATTAATAGTGTTTAGATGAGAATATAACACATGCCTATGTCCCTCCAAATGCAGTGATTTCACCAGCTTTTATGTATTTCCATAAGAATAAATAATTTTCCTATCGAACTACCCTGATGGATCATGTTGAAATGTTCTATAAACCATCTGCTTTTAGTTTGGCATCGGATCATACGCATAAATTGAGCTCTACTGGTCTATTAGGTTGGGAAATGAAATCACTGATTTGTGTTTATTGGCGTATTGGGTCTGGTCTATGAATTGGGTCGGTGAAACTACCAGATGGTGGGAGGGATAGCTTAGTCGGTTTGGGATGGGTAGAGCACCAATATACGATTTCTATAGTTTGAGCTATTAATCAATTGTGCCCGAATCGTTCCTAGAATCACTTAGAAGGAACCCATTTTAAAATAGCAGAAATAATTAAATTGTTAAACAAACCTGAAAATTTACCGTCAATACTAATACGTGCGTATAATTAGTATAAGACAATGCATAATTAAAGCGTATAGGTATTCCAAGACAGGCTGCAATAAATATAGAAAAGAAACTATTAGACTGGAAGTGTGGCAAGCGTTTGCACGAAAAGAAGCATCATACAGGACATGGCCACTTGTCCTCAATTCTTTAACGTACGAGTCATAGCGGCAGCGGCATTAACTGCGGTTTGGCTGGACTGGACACGCATAGGCTGACTTTTGTTCAATTTATTGTGCTACTAAACAATCTAGGTACATAGTAGTTTAACTGGTATCGTTTCAAAGGAACATAGACTGATTATTGTTCATACGATTCCCCTAAAAATATACCATTGTGTCTGTTTTGCAGACTCCCCTTTTTGGACCTGCGACTACATTACATATATGCATAAGTACTTAGACATAACTCTGTTCTCATTGCTCCCAAAAGAAAACGTTGCCTGGAGCCTACTCTTCTTCTTTTTTCTCCTGGCTATGGTCCTATTTCATTTGGGGTCAGCCCCCCGAGTAGATTTTTGCCACAGCGATCTATTCTGTGTTGTCGTTGTGCCAAAGTCTATAGGTTTTAGATCTTTTGCTACAGTGCTATGCCAGGTAGCGACAGATCGACCTCGGCCTCTCTGCCCATCTTCGATGTTCATCATGGTTCGAGTCATGTGGTCATCACTTCGTCTCATAACGTAACCGTATCAGCGTAAAGGGTTCTCTCTCAGCTTTTCCTCGATCTTTGTGACTGTAAAGCGCCCTTTTTCCCTTCGAGTGGGAAAGCAAGTCGTCCATCAACCCGATGAAACCTCTAATGTACTTACTTTTTAATTCTGTCCAAACTCGTAGCTAGCGCAGCATCTTCATTTCTGTGGTATGCGTTTTTTTAGCCTGGATCATATTCTGCTCTCAATAATAATATGTATTTGTCTTTTCGGAACAATCCCAGTGTAAACGTCTACAAGGACAACTTTAACTTTTAACTGATTTATTTGCTTCTGTAAACTTTTCATACATTATCTTTTTAGTTCACTTCGGCTAAACGCCTAGCTATTTTCTTTGCATTAAATTTTGGCATGCCGCTCCTACTGTACTAACCATAACGGTAGCAAATCGGTATATGGCAAGCATTGTACTCGGTGATTACTATTCATGTGATATGATGATTATGATGATGACGAATTGAGCGATCGGCTGCCTGTATGTGTATAGAATAAATAATTCTTATAATTTGATTATTATATAATACAGTAGAAGGAAATAGGAAAGGTGCAATAAATATTCTAGCAACCTAAATATAGTCATCATTCAGAGTCAACAAAATTTTATTTTTGTTCTGTCCTATGGGTTGCTGATTCAGCTGAGTTAGTTAGTTACCTACCTAGGTAACCACTATTCAGCTTTTAGTTACATCTAAAAATAATGAGTAATTCAAATGCTGGTTTACCTAGGTAATTAAGATTTTGTAGTTATGCGAATGTATCGCTTTCTTTTGCCCCAATTAAAATATCTGAATCTAGATATCAACATTGTTATCATTATTACTGTTTAACTTTCATCTATAAATATTTTCTCTAACATGTCTTAATACCTACAACTGTGTAAAATTTGCACTGTAAATAGTTATGCTGTTATGCTGTGTTTTTCATACACTTCAACATCAAATTATACAGCTACTAAGTCAGCCATCAACACCTTCCCGCCCTTATCCTAAATCAATCCCAAATCAGTTGGGTTCGGCGCATAATGTTTTCTTAGAACAAAAAATAGGTAGCAAAATGATTTGTTTTTTGATAGGTACCTATACTCTCTATACAAGATATTTTGCAGTCTGAAACAATTACATATTTTGATTGTTTAAGCCTATAACCACTTAACGCTAGAAAAGAGTACCAAAACATACTATCTATCTACTAGATAATATTTTATAAGTACCTATGTAACCGAACGATGTTAATTTACGTATTTGTTGTGGAACGAGTATGTCCTTCAATTACTAAACGTGTTTGAAATTATGAGCTGGGTTTTAATTGATTATATTTAGGTTCATTGCACGATATTTTGAGCGAAAACCTAATTCTAGTATTTACTCATATAAGACAAAATAATACTTAGTGAAAAGAAGCTTTAAAAGCCTATCTCTTTATCTAAGTATATCCTGGTTTAGAGCCTTATCAATCTTATCATCACATTAGCTCTTTGGAAGTGGATGCGGAGCGGAGTGGCTACCGGTTGTATTGTAGATGGACGCGCGGCGGATACCGGTGAAAATTGTACCAAATCGTTGCGAATCCGCCGTATTCGTTGCGCACCCGCTCTTCTCTACTCCAAAGCCGCTAGTAAGCATGATAAGGCCCCACAATCAATTTTCTAATATTGACCTTCTGTATTTCACATTCCAGGCCAGCAGTGGGCATGGGCTACACGAGCGTCGGGCTGCAGCACTCCCGCTCAGCTGTGCTGCACGCGCAGGTCCCGCCGCACTACCGGCCCGTGATGCCGCACAACGCCGCCCTACTCAACAGCCAGTCCAGCGGGAATGTGCCGCAAGCGGTGAGTAGCAGCCCTGTTGCACACAGCCCTGGTACACGAGCGTCGGGCTGCAGCACTCCCGCTCAGCAGTGCTGCACGCGCAGGTGCCGCCGCACTACCGGCCCGTGATGCCGCACAACGCAGCCCTGCTCAACAGCCAGTCCAGCGGGAATGTCCCACAAGCGGTGAGTGAGTAGCAGCCCTGTTGCACACAGCCCTGGTACACGAGCGTCGGTCTGCAGCACTCCCGCTCAGCAGTGCTGCACGCTCAGGTGCCGCCGCACTACCGGCCCGTGATGTGAGTAGCAGCCCTGTTGCACACAGCCCTGGTACACGAGCGTCGGTCTGCAGCACTCCCGCTCAGCAGTGCTGCACGCTCAGGTGCCGCCGCACTACCGGCCCGTGATGTGAGTAGCAGCCCTGTTGCACACAGCCCTGGTACACGAGCGTCGGGCTGCAGCACTCCCGCTCAGCAGTGCTGCACGCGCAGGTGCCGCCGCACTACCGGCCCGTGATGCCGCACAACGCAGCATTACTCAACAGCCAGTCCAGCGGGAATGTGCCGCAAGCGGTGAGTAGCAGCCCTGTTGCACACAGCCCTGGTACACGAGCGTGGGGCTGCAGCACTCCCGCTCCGCAGTGCTGCACGCGCAGGTGCCGCCGCACTACCGGCCCGTGATGTGAGTAGCAGCCCTGTTGCACACAGCCCTGGTACACGAGCGTCGGTCTGCAGCACTCCCGCTCAGCAGTGCTGCACGCTCAGGTGCCGCCGCACTACCGGCCCGTGATGTGAGTAGCAGCCCTGTTGCACACAGCCCTGGTACACGAGCGTCGGTCTGCAGCACTCCCGCTCAGCAGTGCTGCACGCTCAGGTGCCGCCGCACTACCGGCCCGTGATGTGAGTAGCAGCCCTGTTGCACACAGCCCTGGTACACGAGCGTCGGGCTGCAGCACTCCCGCTCAGCAGTGCTGCACGCGCAGGTGCCGCCGCACTACCGGCCCGTGATGCCGCACAACGCAGCATTACTCAACAGCCAGTCCAGCGGGAATGTGCCGCAAGCGGTGAGTAGCAGCCCTGTTGCACACAGCCCTGGTACACGAGCGTGGGGCTGCAGCACTCCCGCTCCGCAGTGCTGCACGCGCAGGTGCCGCCGCACTACCGGCCCGTGATGCCACACAACGCAGCCCTGATCAACAGCCAGTCCAGCGGGAATGTGCCACAAGCGGTGAGTAGCAGCCCTGTTGTAGCAGCCCTGGTACACGAGCGTCGGGCTGCAGCACTCCCGCTCAGCAGTGCTGCACGCTCAGGTGCCGCCGCACTACCGGCCCGTGATGTGAGTAGCAGCCCTGTTGCACACAGCCCTGGTACACGAGCGTCGGGCTGCAGCACTCCCGCTCAGCAGTGCTGCACGCGCAGGTGCCGCCGCACTACCGGCCCGTGATGCCGCACAACGCAGCATTACTCAACAGCCAGTCCAGCGGGAATGTGCCACAAGCGGTGAGTAGCAGCCCTGTTGCACACAGCCCTGGTACACGAGCGTCGGGCTGCAGCACTCCCGCTCAGCAGTGCTGCACGCGCAGGTGCCGCCGCACTACCGGCCCGTGATGCCGCACAACGCAGCATTACTCAACAGCCAGTCCAGCGGGAATGTGCCGCAAGCGGTGAGTAGCAGCCCTGTTGCACACAGCCCTGGTACACGAGCGTGGGGCTGCAGCACTCCCGCTCCGCAGTGCTGCACGCGCAGGTGCCGCCGCACTACCGGCCCGTGATGCCACACAACGCAGCCCTGATCAACAGCCAGTCCAGCGGGAATGTGCCACAAGCGGTGAGTAGCAGCCCTGTTGTAGCAGCCCTGGTACACGAGCGTCGGGCTGCAGCACTCCCGCTCAGCAGTGCTGCACGCGCAGGTGCCGCCGCACTACCGGCCCGTGATGCCGCACAACGCAGCATTACTCAACAGCCAGTCCAGCGGGAATGTGCCACAAGCGGTGAGTAGCAGTCCTGTTGTAGCAGCCCTGTTGCACACCGGCCTGTAAAACCGCACAACGCAGCATTACTCAACAGTCAGTCCAGCGGGAATGTGCCACAAGCGGTGAGTAGCAGTCCTGTTGTAGCAGCCCTGTTGCACACCGGCCTGTAAAACCGCACAACGCAGCATTACTTACCAACCACTTCAGCGGAAACGTTCAGCGTTGTGTGGTTTTACGGGCTGGTGTGCAGCACTGCTGTACGGCAGGACTACAGCCCACTCACCGCTTTATGTACTGTAGCGGTGCCGCGCAGTAGTGCTGCACGCCCACCGACGGCTCCACGTGCTCATCCGAAATCTTGCTTTTCAGACAATCAGATATGGTTCAGCATGCAATGCAATGTCCTAACCAGACTGGGAACAAATTCACAAAGTGATAAATATCCACTTTGTGAGTGGGTATCCCTTTCGTAGGCATAATTTTTTTTCCACTAATATGTTTTAGCATAACATGTTTCGCATAATTTTTTTTCGCCTACCATTGCTTTGACATAATAGTTTCTTGCCATAATATTTATCTTGGCATAATCATATTTTAGACTATTGTATTTTATACTAACAATATTTTGGCATAATTGCTTTTGTAATAATTTTTTTGGACTAATATAATATATTTTTTATTAAGTTCAAATGGCAGGAAATGTAAGTCAGTTTAGTATTTTTTAAGATATATTAGGTCAGTTTAGGTTAGGTTAGGTTAGGTTAGGTTATTTTTATACAATTTAGGGGTTCTTCTAATGCATCAGATTTTTATGCCTATTTTGATTATGGATATGACAATTTATGGTTTTGTATTTTAGGCCTATGTACTATTATGGCAATATTTTTTGTGCATAAAGAAATTATGCCTAAACTGTTATGCGTACATGAATTATGCGGAAGTATTTTTAGTTTAAATTACAGTGTGCCAAAATATATTATGCCAATTATTTTTATGCAAATGGATAGAGAACCTTGTGAGTGACCCCACCGGGAATAGAACCCGGAACCTTCTGTGTCGCAGTCGTATTAACCACTGCACCACATCGTCCGGCCCTTATCAGGTTAAATCACCAACTATAAACAGGCTTCAAAAAAACTACCTATTCTTTCTGTGCTTCTTTCTTATTATCACGTAAAACTTAATTTATTGAGTAGGTAGATACAATCCATAGCCATCTAAAAGAATGCTAACTATTGACCCTTTAATCGTCACATCCATGTCACATCATATTTGCCGCGCATCTTATAGTCCTTGACAAAGTGACGCGAGGGTAATTTGATATTTCTGAACCATTAAATTGTTATCGCAGAATTCTGCAGAGTAATAGTGTTCTGGGCTCTGCAGTAATCAAAAACCCCTGATAAGGAACATACGCTTCTCGTATTCTTAGACAAGTTATCAAAATGAATGAAGTAATGAATAAAAGTGTACTTGTATCGAGATACTGTAGTCGATTGTGGTAAAATATTATTCAAGATGCAATAAATACGACATCCCTAGATGCGTTGTAAGTTGGTTTACCTTAGAAATCATTAAAACTGTCTCCTATAAACAATGGTAGGTACGTAATAGTTGGATCTGTCACAATCGTGAACTTAAAACGTGATAAAAGCTACTTGGCTACTTTAAAGGACCTTGAAACTTGTCTAACCTAAAAGAATACCTAACCGTGATTTTGTGTATTTGCCGATCATTGCAAACCTGCCAAACTTAACAGCTACCAGTTATACATATATTCTAATTCAATACCATTCATAATTTCAGTCGGGACCCCGCGTGCACTTCAAACTGCAACCACAGACCGCCATCATCCCAGAGAAGAAGAAATCCCCACCATCTTCCCTCACCAACGGCAACGGCAAGAGCATCAGACCTCAGGCCTTCACTCCAGGGCTCAAGAGGTCCAAGTCTTTGACCTCGGCGGATACTTTAGCCAGTGGCATGGCGGCTTTGGGGCTGGCGGCGGACGCGGGCGACTTGGGGAGCTTTCCGCCTGATATTCAAGAATGTATCGATAAAGCACTTGAAGGTATGGACTTGCTGTTTATCCTTTCACTCCAGGACTCGAGAGGTCCAAGTCTTTGACCTCGGCAGATACTTTGGCGAGAAGCATGGAGGTTTTGGGACTGGCGACTGATCCCTCGCATCAGGCTTAGGCAGCTTCCCGCCTAAGATACCGTGCTGCTGTTTAAACCATTCATCATCATTAAAATCCGTTAGACGACCACTGCGTCGTAACTTTGGTGCAGTGTTAGTTTCCCAGTCTCTTCCGTAGGCCAACCACATTATTTTCCGACTGCAACGAATACTGGCAAACCTTACAAGGTCACCAGACGAGTTTCGACTTTCGACCCTATTCATTGTTGAATCTACCTACTAACAAGTTATGAATCCCGCCCTGCTTAGCATGCTTATCTTATGCATAGAACTATACATATCAATAACATTATTCGTCATAAATAACATAAAACGTTCCTTTTCCAGACCCTAACGCAGTGAGCGCACGCACTCTTATGGACGCCGTCGGACACTTGGTGTCACGCGCGGTGGAGTCCCCCCGATACGCGCTACCAGCGGCGAGACGCTGCATCAGCGTGGTGGAACACGAGCTGACGGAGACGTTCCTCGAGTCGCTGCTCAACACCTGCCAGCAGTGGTACCACGACCGCGAACGGGTAGGTGTCTGCTTCTTCTTTTCGTGTGGGACACCGAGTCGTTCAACGACCCGATGAACCCTGGTGTCAGAGTTTTTCAACCGCCTACAGCAAGTAGCAGGCCTCTGACATGGTTGTGTAACGACCGCCATCATAGACAGCAACCGGGACCGACGGCTTAACGTGCCCATCCGAAGCACGGAACCATCTTACTTGCGGACAATCAGGTGGTTCAGCCTGCAATGTCCTAACCAGACTGGGAACAAATTCACAAAGTGATAAATATCAACTTTGTGAGTGACCCCACCGGGAATTGAACCCGGAACCTTTGCGTGGCAGGCAGGCATACTAACCACTGTGCCACATCGGCTGTCAAAAGGTGTCTGCTACTACTAGCGTACTTACTGCAAAAACAAGCACTCTTGGTGTCACGCGCGGTGGAGTCCCCCCGTTACGCGCTACCAGCAGCCAGACGCTGCATCAGCGTGGTGGAACACGAGCTGACTGAAACCTTCCTCGAGTCACTTCTCAACACCTGCCAGCAGTGGTACCACGACCGCGAGCGAGTATGTGTCTCAGGCGCGGATACAAGATTTGGCTCAGGGGGGGGGCCATTTTGAGAAAATCATATATTTTTGCAACAAAAATGAGGTAAAAATAAAAATTCTCGATTTAATTATATTAGAGCCAAGGGTTTAGGGGGGGGCCATTGCCCCTATGCCCCCCCCCTTGTATCCGCGCCTGTTGTGTCTGCTACTTGGTATCAAGCACACTTGGTGTCACGCGCGGTGGAGTCCCCCCGTTACGCGCTACCAGCTGCCAGGCGCTGCATCAGCGTGGTGGAACACGAGCTGACGGAGACGTTCCTCGAGTCGCTGCTCAACACCTGCCAGCAGTGGTACCACGACCGCGAACGGGTAGGTGTCTGCTACTACTAGTCTGCTGTGAAAAATGAGCCACTGGCATTTGTCTGAGCTGCTGGTCTTCAGCCAGGCGCTGCATCAGCGTGGTGGAACACGAGCTGACGGAGACGTTCCTCGAGTCGCTGCTCAACACCTGCCAGCAGTCGTACCACGATCGCGAAAGGGTATGTGTCTGCTACTACTAGTCTGCTGGAAAAACGAGCAACTTACAATTGCCTGAGATGCCGGTCTTGCCGGTCTTGCCGCACTCTGATAGACGCCGTCGGACACTTGGTGTCACGCGCGGTGGATTCCCCCCGTTACGCGCTACCAGCAGCCAGGCGCTGCATCAGCGTGGTGGAACACGAGCTGACGGAGACGTTCCTCGAGTCGCTGCTCAACACCTGCCAGCAGTGGTACCACGACCGAGAGCGGGTAGGTGTCTGCTACTACTAACGTACCTACTGCAAGAACGAGCACACTTGGTATCACGCGCCGTGGAGTCCCCCCGTTACGCGCTACCAGCAGCCAGGCGCTGCATCAGCGTGGTGGAACACGAGCTGACGGAGACGTTCCTCGAGTCGCTGCTCAACACCTGCCAGCAGTGGCACCACGACCGCGAGCGGGTAGGTGTCTGCTACTACTAGCAAATTTACGGGCAAATTTTCGACGTGCACGTCGTCGTGTGCGTAACTATGACGTTGTTATGCATGGGATCGAATGAGACACGGCACACTACGATACCAGGCAGTGTGCCACCTCTCATACAACCGGTACGTGTGTGATGACGCGGACGCATACGTCTTGCATACGGAGGCGGTGTGTTCTACCCTTTACTATAGATTATTAGAAGTTAGGTACTCAACTACTTCACCCATTTTTCTTTAAATATTCATTGTTTCTCTCCCTCATTCCAGCTGCTAGGCGCAGTAGTAGGCGGCGGGCGACCGCGCCTCATGGCGTTCCTCTCCTTCCTGCTGGAGATGTACTGCCAGCTGCGGCGGCGCGCGATCCAGCGGCGCGGGGGGGCCTCCGCGCAGCCGGGACAGGTGCTGCTGACCCTCATCTGCAAGTGCTGCGAGGACTGCATCCGCCAGGCCGTGCCCTCGCCCAGTGACGTGAGTACCATGATGACCAGCTCCTACTGTACATGTACCGCCATCCAGCGGCGCGGGGGGGCGTCCGCGCAGCCCGGACAGGTGCTGCTGACGCTCATCTGCAAGTGCTGCGAGGACTGCATCCGCCAGGCCGTGCCCTCGCCCAGCGACGTGAGTACCATGACCAGCTCCTACTGTACTGCCAGCAGCATGATGACCAGCTCCTACTGTACTGCCAGCAGCAGCCCGGACAGGTGCTGCTCACGCTCATCTGCAAGTGCTGCGAGGACTGCATCCGCCAGGCCGTGCCCTCGCCCAGTGACGTGAGTACCATGACCAGCTCCTACTGTACTGTAGCATGATGACCAGCTCCTACTGTACTGTAGCATGATGACCAGCTCCTACTGTACTGTAGCATGATGACCAGCTCCTACTGTACTGTAGCATGATGACCAGCTCCTACTGTACTGTAGCATGATGACCAGCTCCTACTGTACTGTAGCATGATGACCAGCTCCTACTGTACTGTAGCATGATGACCAGCTCCTACTGTACTTTAGCATGATGACCAGCTCCTACTGTACTGTAGCATGATGACCAGCTCCTACTGTACTGTAGCATGATGACCAGCTCCTACTGTACTGTAGCATGATGACCAGCTCCTACTGTACTGTAGCATGATGACAAACTCCTACTGTACTGTAGCATGATGACCAGCTCCTACTGTACTTTAGCATGATGACCAGCTCCTACTGTACTGTAGCATGATGACCAGCTCCTACTGTACTGTAGCATGATGACCAGCTCCTACTGTACTTTAGCATGATGACCAGCTCCTACTGTACTGTAGCATGATGACCAGCTCCTACTGTACTGTAGCATGATGACCAGCTCCTACTGTACTGTAGCATGATGACCAGCTCCTACTGTACTGCCAGCAGCATGATGACCAGCTCCTACTGTACTGTACCATGATGACCAGCTCCTACTGTACTGTAGCATGATGACCAGCTCCTACTGTACTGTAGCATGATGACCAGCTCCTACTGTACTGTAGCATGATGACCAGCTCCTACTGTACTGTAGCATGATGACCAGCTCCTACTGTACTGTAGCATGATGACCAGCTCCTACTGTACTGTAGCATGATGACAAACTCCTACTGTACTGTAGCATGATGACCAGCTCCTACTGTACTTTAGCATGATGACCAGCTCCTACTGTACTTTAGCATGATGACCAGCTCCTACTGTACTGTAGCATGATGACCAGCTCCTACTGTACTGTAGCATGATGACCAGCTCCTACTGTACTGCCAGCAGCATGATGACCAGCTCCTACTGTACTGTACCATGATGACCAGCTCCTACTGTACTGTAGCATGATGACCAGCTCCTACTGTACTGTAGCATGATGACCAGCTCCTACTGTACTGTAGCATGATGACCAGCTCCTACTGTACTGTAGCATGATGACCAGCTCCTACTGTACTGTAGCATGATGACCAGCTCCTACTGTACTGTAGCATGATGACCAGCTCCTACTGTAGGTACTGTAGCATGATGACCAGCTCCTACTGTACTGTAGCATGATGACCAGCTCCTACTGTACTGTAGCATGATGACCAGCTCCTACTGTACTGTAGCATGATGACCAGCTCCTACTGTACTGTAGCATGATGACCAGCTCCTACTGTACTGTAGCATGATGACCAGCTCCTACTGTACTGTAGCATGATGACCAGCTCCTACTGTACTGCCAGCAGCATGATGACCAGCTCCTACTGTACTGTAGCATGATGACCAGCTCCTACTGTACTGTAGCATGATGACCAGCTCCTACTGTACTGCCAGCAGCATGATGACCAGCTCCTACTGTACTGTAGCATGATGACCAGCTCCTACTGTACTGTAGCATGATGACCAGCTCCTACTGTACTGTAGCATGATGACCAGCTCCTACTGTACTGTAGCATGATGACCAGCTTTTACTGTACTGTAGCATGATGACCAGCTCCTACTGTACTGTAGCATGATGACCAGCTCCTACTGTACTGTAGCATGATGACCAGCTACTACTGTACTGTAGCATGATGACCAGCTCCTACTGTACTGTAGCATGATGACCAGCTCCTACTGTACTGTAGCATGATGACCAGCTTTTACTGTACTGTAGCATGATGACCAGCTCCTACTGTACTGTAGCATGATGACCAGCTCCTACTGTACTGTAGCATGATGACCAGCTCCTACTGTACTGCCAGCAGCATGATGACCAGCTCCTACTGTACTGTAGCATGATGACCAGCTCCTACTGTACTGTAGCATGATGACCAGCTCCTACTGTACTGCCAGCAGCATGATGACCAGCTCCTACTGTACTGTAGCATGATGACCAGCTCCTACTGTACTGCCAGCAGCATGATGACCAGCTCCTACTGTACTGTAGCATGATGACCAGCTCCTACTGTACTGTAGCATGATGACCAGCTCCTACTGTACTGTAGCATGATGACCAGCTCCTACTGTACTGTAGCATGATGACCAGCTCCTACTGTACTGTAGCATGATGACCAGCTCCTACTGTACTGTAGCATGATGACCAGCTCCTACTGTACTGTAGCATGATGACCAGCTACTACTGTACTGTAGCATGATGACCAGCTCCTACTGTACTGTAGCATGATGACCAGCTACTACTGTACTGTAGCATGATGACCAGCTCCTACTGTACTGTAGCAAGATGACCAGCTCCTACTGTACTGTAGCATGATGACCAGCTCCTACTGTACTGTAGCATGATGACCAGCTCCTACTGTACTGTAGCATGATGACCAGCTACTACTGTACTGTAGCATGATGACCAGCTCCTACTGTACTGTAGCATGATGACCAGCTCCTACTGTACTGTAGCATGATGACCAGCTCCTACTGTACTGTAGCATGATGACCAGCTCCTACTGTACTGTAGCATGATGACCAGCTCCTACTGTACTGTAGCATGATGACCAGCTACTACTGTACTGTAGCATGATGACCAGCTCCTACTGTACTGTAGCATGATGACCAGCTCCTACTGTACTGTAGCATGATGACCAGCTCCTACTGTACTGTAGCATGATGACCAGCTCCTACTGTACTGCCAGCAGCATGATGACCAGCTCCTACTGTACTGTAGCATGATGACCAGCTCCTACTGTACTGTAGCATGATGACCAGCTCCTACTGTACTGTAGCATGATGACCAGCTCCTACTGTACTGTAGCATGATGACCAGCTCCTACTGTACTGTAGCATGATGACCAGCTCCTACTGTACTGTAGCATGATGACTAGCTCCTACTGTACTGTAGCATGATGACCAGCTCCTACTGTACTGTAGCATGATGACCAGCTCCTACTGTACTGTAGCATGATGACCAGCTCCTACTGTACTGCCAGCAGCATGATGACCAGCTCCTACTGTACTGTAGCATGATGACCAGCTCCTACTGTACTGTAGCATGATGACCAGCTCCTACTGTACTGTAGCATGATGACCAGCTCCTACTGTACTGTAGCATGATGACCAGCTCCTACTGTACTGTAGCATGATGACCAGCTCCTACTGTACTGCCAGCAGCATGATGACCAGCTCCTACTGTACTGTAGCATGATGACCAGCTCCTACTGTACTGTAGCATGATGACCAGCTCCTACTGTACTGTAGCATGATGACCAGCTCCTACTGTACTGCCAGCAGCAGCCCGGGCAGGTGCTGCTCACGCTCATCTGCAAGTGCTGCGAGGACTGCATCCGCCAGGCCGTGCCCTCGCCCAGCGACGTGAGTAGCATGATGACCAGCTCCTACTGTACTGTAGCATGATGACCAGCTCCTACTGTACTGCCAGCAGCAGCCCGGGCAGGTGCTGCTGACGCTCATCTGCAAGTGCTGCGAGGACTGCATCCGCCAGGCCGTGCCCTCGCCCAGCGACGTGAGTACCATGATGACCAGCTCCTACTGTACTGCCAGCAGCAGCCCGGGCAGGTGCTGCTGACGCTCATCTGCAAGTGCTGCGAGGACTGCATCCGCCAGGCCGTGCCCTCGCCCAGCGACGTGAGTAGCATGACCAGCTCCTACTGTACTGCCAGCAGCAGCCCGGTCAGGTGCTGCTCACGCTCATCTGCAAGTGCTGCGAGGACTGCATCCGCCAGGCCGTGCCCTCGCCCAGCGACGTGAGTACCATGATGACCAGCTCCTACTGTACTGTAGCATGATGACCAGCTCCTACTGTACTGTAGCATGATGACCAGCTCCTACTGTACTGTAGCATGATGACCAGCTCCTACTGTACTGCCAGCAGCAGCCCGGACAGGTGCTGCTGACGCTCATCTGCAAGTGCTGCGAGGACTGCATCCGCCAGGCCGTGCCCTCGCCCAGCGACGTGAGTAGCATGACCAGCTCCTACTGTACTGCCAGCAACTGGACCCCTTTTTTTGTTTCTCTTTTCTTCTTATTTCTACGTTTCGTTTCTTTTCTTTTCTTTTCTTTTCTTTTCTTTTCTGTTCTTTTCTTTTCTTTTCTTTTCTTTTCTTTTCTTTTCTTTTCTTTTCTTTTCTTTTCTTTTCTTTTCTTTTCTTTTCTTTTCTTTTCTTTTCTTTTCTTTTCGTTTTCTCTTTTCTTGTCGTTCCTTTACCTTCTTGTCACTTATTGAACATGTCGTAACTTTTCTACCTTTACACCCACAGACGGAAAACCTGTTCTTCGTGCTGACGTACATCGGTCGCGACCTGGAGTCCCAGCTCCCCGGTGAGCTGGAGCGGCTGCTGTCCGCGGTGCGCGACGCCTTCCTGCAGCCCGCGGCACCACCGTCCATCCGCCGCACCCTGCTGCAGCTGATTGAGCTGCACGCCTCCCGCTGGCAGCTGCCCGGGCAAGCCGTGCTGTACTACTACCCGTCTTCTAAATAGGGTGCGAAGGTATTTCTAATCTAATATGAGAAGACGTTTTATGTCAGATTGTGGCGAAAACTTATCAGTGGTTATTGTTGAGGGTTAGCATAGACCAGGACGTCGTCGATGTAGGCGGTTTTTGGAAGCCTAATCGCTAACAAAATTCTAGATATTGTTGGACAGACAATGTGAGCAAGTTGGCCAATATTCAAAGGCCCTGTTACGTCAGGCCGGCGGCACTTGAATTGAAATATGGGGGACAAAATTTTGACCAGGCTAAAACATGCGTAATGCTTGTACTGACAGGCGTGTATGCTTTTGTGTGCGTGGCAGGGCTAACAAACCAAATGTCAGTATCCTTTCATATCCTCTGACCGCAGGGCGACAGCGGGGGTGAGGTAGATATCAGAGAGGGGGTGTCAGTGTCGCTTCTTAGCGGTTAGCTATAGTTAGTATTCTTTGGTTACGTTTTGTCAATACACATTGATTTTGCTGGTCCGTTACGTTAGACCAGTCCAGACTAAAGGTATAATTTTAGGACGCTAAAAATATCATTGTATTGTATATTGTTTGGATGGTAAACCTTTCGTAGCGTTAACCTAGTGTAGGGTGCTATACTAGTGAAGTAGTGGGCGTACGCAGATTCTGGATCAGGAGGATTTTTAATGCCCCATTCCAGCGTTCTCCTAAAATAACGGCAGTTTGGCTGGCATTTTCGGGAACTAAAATATGAATTTCAAAATAAAAACTTGTCCTGAAATCCAGGAGGCAGCTAACTCTCTTTTCCGCTCTGCGTAGGCCCATGACTGTATTCAAGCATTTGGGCGTGTTTGATAAATTTCATCATAGTTTTGCGTTAGTTGTTTCATGTTACAACTTTCCCTTGTGTACTCTAGGCATGAACCTGCCATAAGCTCATATATTGTGCCTTTATGTTGTTATATGATGTTTTTTATTTTCACCATTCAAATTGTGGAAATTTGAGAATATTCAACACTTGAAATGGTGAAAATATAAGTATTAGACGTAAAGATAAGATGTTAGTAAAATTTAGCATAAGGTGGATTTAGTAGAGGAGCGATATTTGCCTTAAAAGTATTAAAACGGTACTTGTAAAATAAGTAGTTCGAGAAAGTGTACATTACTATACGACTGACGCATAGTTCTCGTGCATATTTTGTCGATATTTGTCTAACTCTTTTCAAGTAGGCCCTAATAATTTGCTTGTTGTATACTTAGTTTGATCGAAATTGTAAAGAAAATACTGCTTGCGTGTTAGTTCAAGCGTAATACCTAGAATTATTGCACTCTGGGATTTAGTAATTTCATTAATAAATCTTATGTTATCCAATTTAAATCATTCTATGAAATGTAGACCTGAGTTTTGAATAGATGACTGAAGTTCTTTATATGATGAACTGTTTCAATGTTTATTGCTTGTGATATTTTAAATTTAAGTTTTCGTCTTTGATTATCTTCTGTTCTAACCAAAGACTGTACTGATGTGGGGATTTATTTATTAACACAAATTCTGTAACCATTGAAAGTTGTTGGAGCTGGACCAAATGTTCTTGTGTGTTATATTTCAAGCTCTACTTTGGGCGTGGATATTGTCATGTGAAGATCTGATCACTTGCTTAGGGCTCAGGTTAAGCTGGTCGACGTACAAAATACATTGCCGACCAGAATAGTTGACCTCACACACGCGAAGGATGTAATGGCGGCTCAAGATATCCTGGTTAGAGCATACTCTTGGCAAATCGACCAGCCTTACCATGAACTTGTCATAACGCAGCTTAAGCTTGACGGTGCTCACGCCCTCTAGCAGTGAGCGTGAAATTCAATTCGTCAGCGAATTATCTGTTGTAAGAATATTATTTTAGTTATAGAAAATTGTGTGATCATGATCACTATCAATACATATTTCCTTTTAACTTAGGTTACATACGTAATACAGAAAATGTTTAAAAAGACCATAACAATATTTAATGCATTCGTAGCTACCCTAAGGTAATATGTTTTTTAAAAACTACGAAAATAACAAAAAAAATGGTGCTAACATAACAAAATATTGGTGTATTGTATATTACTCGGCTACGGGCAATAACTTTCTGTTACTGCTATAATTTTGTACCTACATAAACCAATAAACAATGTAAAATGAAAGATTGAGTTTTATTTTCTTACACATACTTAAAAATTTCTTCAGAAGTCAACTTTACGAAAAACCCTAGAACAAATCAAACAAACGTTACAAAGTAGGTACCTACAAGAACAACACAAACTTGATAGTAGGTACAAACATACTAGGGAAATGTCAAAAAATCTAGAGATAATTTTTACGCAAAATGTCAAACGCAGTCGCAGAATGTCAAGTGCCCAAAATGTAACACATGACATGATGTAACTGTTTCACTGCATTCCGAAAGTATCCCGCTACGTAAAATGTACTTACAGTATCACTACTGTACCTACTAGTGGAAGAGCCGGCTGCAGAAATACCTATCTCATCGGGTACCACATTAGGCTAACTTTGCACACCGTTACAATATCACTACTTGTACCTACTAGTGGAAGATTCGGCTGCAGAAATACCTATCTCATCGGGTACCACATTAGGCTAACTTTGCACACCGTGCTGAAGGGAAGTGCCCTTGCTAGGCAGGACTACTCAGCGAGACTACAAGGAGAATAATATAAGTGTGTGTTTAGTTTTCGTATAAAATGGGCGCGCGGTGCTGGCAACACTGTCCTGTCATTCACGTCCTCTGCCGTCGCTCGCTTGGTTGATGCGAATTGTAATTATAAATGGTGTAATTTAGTGTGCTTTCGGTGTTCTCGTGTGGTTTTCCCTGTTCGGTGGGGAAGAGAACCAAGTGTATTTGGTTCCGGCGCTTTGATTGTCAGTCGGTTCGATAACCACGCGGCCGTCGGAAAAAAATAACCTTACTTTTAGTCACCCGCGCGTCCAGTGTCCTTTGGTTCGCGTATTGTACAGTAAAACGTGTTGCTGTCGCGAGCAGTGGTGTGCGGGAGAAATCTTTGTTACTGTGTGTTAAACATTATTTGATGTCGAACTATGAACAATAGTACTCAAGTGCTTGTGAAACTTGTTGGACGGAGTACCACGCGAGCTGGTGCCCGGGTACAGTAAGTCTAGTACCTAAGTCCCAATCCAAAAGTCTTCCTCAAACCTGATACCTATTTTCCTGTCAAAAACTAGACTTACAAGGAAACGACGGCGTCATCGTTCGCTCGGTAAGCAATTGTTGCTGGGCCCTGTTTAAGTAGATTTTGGACACAAGAATTTCTCGGCCGGAAACTTTCCGGAACAAAATTCTCTCACTAAATTTATTTTATTTAGCTATAGTAAAGAGCACTACGAATCGTAGTCAAATGTTGTTCCGAGGCTGATCGACCATTTAGTTTTAGATTTTAAGATAACTTTAATTTGCTTCCACTGCGCTAAGATCAGCTTCGGAATCAAACATTTTTTGGTAGCAGAGCGTGGTTGCTTTATTGCAACATAGTTAGCCGTAATTTAGTATTAAGCGTGTTTTTTATATTACCCACATATTTTATTATTTTTGGAAAATATTGTTTCGGTTTTTTTTTGTGACTGTATTGTTTGCCTAGTGAACGGTACCTTATCGGTAAGGTCTAGGCCAGTCAACTAACATTTGTTTTGTGGTATTTGTTTATTGTTTTTCGTTTTATTAAGTCGAGTGTGTAAAAGTTGGTACCATGGCTCCTCGATCGCCAGGTATAAGGCTGCTATAGGGTCAGGATTAAGGTGGTTTACTACCACAGCGGCAATGATCGGCCGCGAGGACCGGGAGGACGCGCTCTTGAAAAGTGCACAACAGGTAGATGAACGGGTTCGGTTTGTGTCGGATCAACTCACAGAGTGCCTCATTCTCCTTGAGGAGACTCCTAACCCTGAAGATCAGGAGCGGGTCGAGGCCGATGTAAGCCAGTGCTTGGAGCTGGCACAGGGCATTGAGCAGGCAGCTGCGAACATAACTAGGCGACGTGACGGAAAGGAGAGCCATTCCGTGGTAAAGTGGGACAAGGATTACAGGTGCCTCTTCCGCCTGTTACGGTTCCAGTCTTTGCAGGCGATTACGCCGACTGGCCGGCGTTTGAGGACCTGTATAGCAGTGTGGTCCACACACGGACGGACATAACGCCGGCGTACAAGATGGCTCAGCTGATGTCCAGGCTACATGGAGAGCCTCATGAATTGCTGACGCATTTGGCTGTCTCGGATAGCAATTATGAGGTGGCGTGGAAGATCCTTACCGACCGGTATCGGAACAAGCGCCTGATTGTAGACAGGCTGTTAGACCAGTGGCTGTCAATACCAACCATAACGCGAGGTACGGACCTCCGCGAGAAAATCTTCCACCCAGTCAGTGTCGCGGTCAGCGCACTAGAGCGACAGGGTTTGCCAGTGGCGGGCTACGGTTATATCTTGGTCCACACAGTGCTTCGCCGCCTGCCGAGCGAAATGGTCGCTCGATTCGAGCAGCTCCATGGGGGCAAGTCCTCGGACCACCTCCCGACCTACGAGGATCTGAAGTCGTTCCTCGAGGCCGAAAGCAGGCGAGTGGACGTCCAGGCTGGTGAAGCCCCTCGCAAGGAGACCTCTGCCCCTCGCCACCCGGAACGGCCGGGTGCCCCGGCGCGAGGAGGCAACAGTGGGCAACCCAAGCGGTACAATATCGCATTGGAATCAGGGTGTGCCTACTGCAGGGAGACAGGCCACAGGGTAACGGCGTGTCAGGAGTTTGCTGCGCAGCGGATTCAGAGGAGACGGGGTGTGGCACAGCAGAGGCGTTGGTGTTTTCGGTGCCTGGGGCCGCATCAGGTGCGAGAGTGCCCTTCAAGCACCAACTGTAGGTACTGCCATGGTGCACACCATCCGCTGCTCTGCATGAATTGCTCCGGAGGCGCCGGGGGCAGCGCTGGATCGGATCAGCGAAGGGAGCCTGCCCACCAAGGGAGGGAGCAACGCTCCCCACCCCCTCCAAGGAGGAGCCCACCTCCGCATCGGTCACAGGGACAGGCAGGGGAACGTCAACAGACGGAGCCCACTTACCCAAGGACGTGGGGACGATCTCCACCACGGCAGCAGGTGCCGGATTGGGGAAGAGCGGCACAGGAACGTGGCCAAGGACACCCATCCCAGGTACGGGATTCAACGGGCGGGTGTCAGGGGAGCACTAGGCAGCCACCAGGGTATATGCAGTATTCTGCGGGCTTGAGCCACCTGGTTGGGTCTCAAGACCCACGCATGCCTCCGCCTATGCCTGAGTACCCGCGGCTACAGGCGCAACCTCGGTACGGACGTTTGCCGTCGGGGTACTATAGAACTCCAGCCATGGCCTTTATGGGCAGACCTCCCTACCAGCAGGAGTGGGACCCATACACAGGTTTGGGTAGTGAGGATACCCCGCGGGACGCGGCCTCACCGCGTTTAGATTCCCGCTAGGTAATCGCCGCCTACTCATCAGCTTCGGCTCCCCGTCCAATCACGGTACTTTTGCCAACGGCTAAGATTTGGGTATGGGGATACGGTGGCCGGACCATTCAAGTAAGAGCCCTACTGGATACAGGGGCTCAGGGATGTATTGTATCGAGTAAGCTGGTGAGTAGGCTAGGCCTAAATGTACGGCCAAGTGAGGATGAAGCTGTAGGCATCGGGGGCCTAAATGTGCCTGACATTCGGGGTCAGACGAACTTTGAGTTCACATTAGGTAGCACATGTACAGGGGTCAGCTATCAAGTCTCAGCCGTGGTGCTAGATGAAGTGGTCGGGAAACTCCCTCAGGTTAGGTTACCACCAACGGTAAGAGGGTTAACCACAGGGTTGGAGTTAGCTGACCCTGAGTTTGATACTCCTGGTACGGTGGACGTACTTCTCGGGTCAGACGTCCTCGGGAGATTATGGTGCGGTAGGAAGAAGGTACTCCAGGAAACTGGTTTGGTGGCCGTAGATACCACAGGGGGGTATGTTGTTTTCGGCCCAGTTTGGAGACCTCAGGACCTACCAGAAGGGATCCGGTCCTCTATGGTAGTGTGCTGTCAGAGGTGCTGCAGAGGTTTTGGGAGTCTGAAGAGCCGCCCACGGCGGACAGACGGAAGCCAGAGGATGACGAGTGCGAGTTGTTCTATCAATACAACACTGCGAGATGCCCGTCAGGCAGATTCGTGACCAGGCTACCTTTTCTCCCAAACCGCCCCGCTTTAGGTAGTTCGCGACAGCTCGCGGAACGGAGACTACTCGGAATGGAGCGGAAGATGAGGCGAGACCCAGCACTTCGGCAGAAGTATATAGAATTCATGCGGGAATATATTCAATTGGGCCACATGTCGGTGTCCAGCCTGGATTGGAGGTGTGTCGAGCATTATTACATTCCACACCTGGCTGTCTTGAAGTCACCTGAGGCGAAAATACGGGTGGTGTTTGACGGTTCTGCTCCTACCTCGAATGGTGTGTCTGTGAACCAATGTTTGCACGCGGGTCCTAAATTGAACCGGGACATTGTGGACATTCTCACAGACTTTCGGTTACACCAGGTAGCGTTCGTCGCAGACGTCAAAATGATGTTTCGCCAAACCATGATACATCCGGATGACCGTCGGTATCAGCTGATTTTGTGGCGTGAGAGCCCAGATGAGCCGATGGTCACATACGAACTTAACACGGTGACGTATGGACTTAAGCCAAGTCCGTATTTGGCAGTACGTACGCTGCGAGAGTTGGCCGCACAGGAAAGGGTAAGATACCCTCGAGCCGCAGCAGTACTGGATCGCGACGTCTACGTGGACGATATCTGCACGGGTGCTGATAGCGTGGAGCAGGCGCTAATTCTACGAGACGAGTTGATCGCGATCATGGGTTCAGGAGGTTACGAGTTGCGGAAATGGTTGTCCAGTTGCCCAGAGCTCCTGGCCGGTTTGCCAGGCGAGTTCCATCAGGACCCGCACCTCTTTGAGAACCCGGACAATCCAAACACGTTGGGCATCCTCGGGGTGCAATATAGGCCAACGCATGACGTATTCACGTACAAGATCGAGCCCGACCTTTTGGAGAAAACTTGGACTAAGCGGTCGGTACTGTCGACAATCGCTAGAACGTTCGATCCTAACGGATGGATCGCCCCGGTTACGTTCATGGCGAAGTGCTTTTACAAAGGTTGTGGCTAGCCAACTTAGGATGGGACGACCAACTCTCCGGAGAGTTGTTGAAGGATTGGCTCAAGTTTGTGACCACCTTACCAGGGATTGTGCACATCGCGATACCCCGCAAGTTAGTCCCATCGGTGGGATGTAAGGCTACCCTACATGGGTTTTGTGACGCCTCGGAGCGAGGGTACGCGGCAGCTGTATACCTTCGGACAGCAAGTTCAACGGGAACTGTGCACGTGCGTCTGGTTATGGCCAAAAGTAAGGTGGCACCAGTCAGAACTAGATGGACCATCCCCAAATTGGAATTGGCAGGGCAGCTCTTCTAGCGCGCTTGCTAAATCATGTAACCTGCAATCTGCGTGGTACCATCAACTTGGATGAAACGGTGTACGCGTGGACTGACAGTCGGATAGTTCTGTGTTGGTTGCAGACGTCGGTACATACACTTGAGGTTTTCGTGGCAAATCGGGTGTCACAGATTACGGGGTCGGAAACTCCGTTAGTGTGGAGGCACGTACCGGGAGAATGGAACCCAGCGGACTGCGCTTCGCGCGGGTGCAGGGCACCTGATTTGGTGAGTCACCCACTGTGGTGGGGACCTCAATGGCTGACTGAGTCGCCGCAGGAATGGCCATTCAACGAGTGCAGGGCGCCGCTTGGGCCACCTGATCGAGGTTTGCGAGTGAACGTGGGGCAACTCGTACCGAAGCCTAACCCAGCCTTCTTGCTGGAACGGTATAGCTCCCTCGACAAACTTCTTGGGGTGACAGGTTGGATCAAACGGTTCGTGAACAACTGCAGGAAGCCTCAAGCAGAACGGAACTTTACACCTGTCCTCTCGCCTGCGGAACGGAATGCGGCTCTATGCTCATTGGTTAGAGTCGTCCAGGCGGAACATTTTGAAGAGGAGGTCAGGCTGCTCAGGGATGGACGTGGAAAGCTGAAGGGAGGAATTGTACGCCTCAACCCATTCCTGGATGAGCAAGGTATGCTCAGGGTTGGAGGCAGACTTCGGAACGCTAGCCTGCCCTTCTCGGCTCGGCATCCACTGTTACTTCCAAAAGGGGACCCTTAGTTGAGCTCTTAGTCAGGGATCGTCATGAGAAAAACTCGCACGCGGGCTGTAATGCGCTATTGGCCATCCTACAGCGCGAGTTCTGGATCTTATCGGGACGACGAACGGTACGTAGCGTTGTGTTTAGGTGCTTGCCTTGTTACCGCTTGAAGGCAGCCACAATGCAGCCACAGATGGGAGATCTCCCACCGGACCGGGTGACGGAGGCCTGGACGTTTGCAGGTGTGGGAACGGATTTCGCAGGCCCTTTCATGGTGAAGGCATCACGCCTGCGGAACGCAAAGTCTATCAAGGCGTACTTGTGCGTGTTCGTGTGCCTAGCCACCAAGGCCGTCCACTTGGAGCTCGTGGCCGACCTTTCTACGGAGGCCTTTTAGCAGCGCTGGAGAGATTTACGTCGCGACGAGGGCGACCAGCGCTGATCAGGTCGGATTGTGGTACCAACTTTAAGGGTGCTGATCGGTGTATGAAGGAAATTGTAACGTTCTTCAAGGAGAACGAAGAAGCCATCAGCACGGGCCTCTCCCGTCAGGGCATTACTTGGGTGTTCGATCCACCAGCGTGCCCTCACTGGGGTGGTATTTTTGAAGCGGTTGTAAAGTCCGCTAAGACGCATTTGTTGCGCGTTGTAGGGTTAACAATTTTGACTTTCGAGGAGCTGGCGACCGTGTTTTGTAAAATTGAGGCTGTACTCAATTCGCGTCCTTTGTGTCCGCTCAGCTCAGACCCAAATGATTTAGAGGCCCTGACGCCAGGGCATTTCTTAATTGGCCGCCCACTTAACGCCTTGCCGGAATATCCCTATACGGAGGTGAATAGCAATCGTTTGTCGCGTTATCAGTTGTTGCAGCAAATGACTCAAAACTTTTGGAAGCGTTGGTCGCTTGAGTACTTGCACATTCTGCAGCAACGCCTTAAGTGGACGGACAGGACTGAACCCCCCTGCATTGGGGATCTCGTTCTGGTTAAGGATGTCAACCTACCGCCACTGCGTTGGCGCCGGGGGCGCATTCTCAACCTGTTTCCGGGTAGTGATGGCACTCCTCGAGTTGCAGAAGTTCAGGTGGGGGATTCAGTCCTTAAGCGAGCAGTAGCTACATTATCACGCCTGCCATGCATAGAGCGGACCGATGGGTCGGTCCGGGGCGGGTGAATGTTTAGTTTTCGTATAAAATGGGTGCGCGGTGCTGGCAACACTGTCCTGTCATTCACGTCCTCTGCCGTCGCTCGCTTGGTTGATGCGAATTGTAATTATAAATGGTGTAATTTAGTGTGCTTTCGGTGTTCTCGTGTGGTTTTCCCTGTTCGGTGGGGAAGAGAACCAAGTGTATTTGGTTCCGGCGCTTTGATTGTCAGTCGGTTCGATAACCACGCGGCCGTCGGAAAAAATAACCTTACTTTTAGTCACCCGCGCGTCCAGTGTCCTTTGGTTCGCGTATTGTACAGTAAAACGTGTTGCTGTCGCGAGCAGTGGTGTGCGGGAGAAATCTTTGTTACTGTGTGTTAAACATTATTTGATGTCGAACTATGAACAATAGTACTCAAGTGCTTGTGAAACTTGTTGGACGGAGTACCACGCGAGCTGGTGCCCGGGTACAGTAAGTCTAGTACCTAAGTCCCAATCCAAAAGTCTTCCTCAAACCTGATACCTATTTTTCCTGTCAAAAACTAGACTTACAAGGAAACGACGGCGTCATCGTTCGCTCGGTAAGCAATTGTTGCTGGGCCCTGTTTAAGTAGATTTTGGACACAAGAATTTCTCGGCCGGAAACTTTCCGGAACAAAATTCTCTCATTAAATTTATTTTATTTAGCTATAGTAAAGAGCACTACGAATCGTAGTCAAATGTTGTTCCGAGGCTGATCGACCATTTAGTTTTAGATTTTAAGATAACTTTAATTTGCTTCCACTGCGCTAAGATCAGCTTCGGAATCAAACAGTGTGAGTTCAGATCTTCAAGTTGATCAGATTATCCGTCAAGTTAGTGATCGGCAGGTGCTCATTGTTTTGCTGGTCTTTCTCCAGAAGGTATCTCGCGCCGAGGAATATTGCTCCTATTAACGCAGTGCTCTAAAACATCCTGAAATGAAATAAAACTACTTACAGAGAGAGGATGGTGCACTCCGAACTTTCTACTTGACCAAATCAGAATTTCGGTTGGGTTGCAAAATGTCTGTAGCGCCATCTTCGGGATTTTTGAGAACTTATTATCTTGTGGCGCGAAAAAGTTTTGAAAAGTTAGTTAAACTTGGATAGTAACTAAGAAGGTACATTAGATAGGATAGTAGTCGTTTCGTTTTATGAATAATTTTATTAAATTAGGTAGTTTTCGAAACGGCCAGATTATCCAACATACATAAAATGGTGAATAATAGGCTTGCTTTACACATAAGTAGATTAACATTTACTTACAAACCAGGAACGGTCATTTCTTCAGCAAATAAAATAAATTAATATTATTTTTTAGGTACACCCACTGCCTTCGGCACTATATACTTGCAAATAAACCTAAACCTAGTGATGTATTCTGTGCTAGTGAATGAATTTACTTGATGTTTATAAAATGGTGCTTGTTTACTAAAATAAAATATGTAGCTCGATACTCAGGAAGGGTGTTAAAATCCGAAACTCCACATACATACCTAAACAATCAATCAGCTATGTCAATAAGCCTGTATAACCTGGTTCAATAAAGAAAGGGATTCTCACTCCCACTAAGGCTGTTACATCGTCGTGGTGTTCATGTTTTCCCCTTCCCACTTCAGAAACAGCCGCCATTTATAATCCCTTTCTTTAATGAACCAGGTTATCAATGCATAGTAAAATAAAGTCGCTTTTTGAGACTGTCTGTCTGTCGTGGAATTCGCTAAGTCCTCCTAAACCACGTAACGGATCTTGATGCGGTTTTTTGTAATAGATAGATTGATTCAAGAGGAAGATACTGCAGCGGGTGAAACCGCTAACGGGGCCGCTAGTATAACTAGGTATAAATAAACTCCCGGTAGACCGAAGGTGCCGCCGCGCCAGCGATGTCTAGACTTTTAATGACGTAGATTTAGAAAGGGGTGTAAGATCGAAATTCGTGATGCAGATGAATTCGTCCCAGCCTTTGGCAAGTTGTGCTGCGCATGCCTTTATAACAGTTTGTAAGACTGGTCAGTTAGCCCTACTTACTTGTATTGTGGGGGCAAATGGGATTGAATTTTGATTCTGTTATCAATGATTTGCCCTGATGTCTTTTCCTAACTGTCTTTATTTGGCGGGGGCAACATTGATTCTAGCTTCATGAATAATGAGAATCATTTGATTGAATGGAGAAACAGAGGAGGATTAATTACATTATGGAGTAAAACAGACAAAATTTCAACTTAACACATTTTATTTGATTAAAGCAGTAGGTACAAATATTTCAAGCTAGATCAGGAGCCCACAATTTGAATGTTCTGTCGTACGACGATGTAGCTATGTACTTATTGTCGTAAGAAATATCAGCCGACATCACCTTATTGTCGTGACCAGAGAGTGTTCTGAGAGGATGCCAAGCAGGGTTGGACCACAGTTTTGCTGTCTTGTCATATGAAGATGTCAACAGGAAATGCCCATGACTGCGTTGATATCTTATATCACTGAGTAGATGGGTGTGGGCCGGTATGGTGTACAAAGATTTTCTGCTCCTTAAATCCCAGATCTTAGCTTGATGGTCTGCTGCAGCGGTGGCTAGTTGATATCCAGCAGGCGCGCAGTCCACGCCCAGTACTGGGCCAAGGTGGCCGTCCAGCAGCATCACACATCGACCAGTGCGAAGGTCCCAAACTCGGCCAAAAGCATCCATTCCACCAGTGACAGCTAATGACCCATCACACTGAAATGCTATACTGTACACAGGCTTAGCATGACCCTCTTGATGTAGTACTTCGGTAGCTGTCTCCAAATCCCATAACCTCCATGACGAATCAAAGACTGTACAGCCTAGGAAGCGTCCTGATGGGTGAAATGCTAGTCTGCCTACTCTAGCTGGGCTATGACCCTCTAGAGAAGCTATTGGTGAATCACTGACAAAGTTCCATAAGTGTACAGAACCATCGTAAGCACAAGAAGCCATAGTGCAAACTCCAGATTTTTCATCGCTGGTCTCCATTGGTTGGGGTACATCTTTATTTTCTTCTTTTGAGGCGTTAACCATGTCTTGAAAGTGTGGTGGCATGACAGCATTAGGGTGGAAGGTTGCACAGGACACATTGCATGTATGTCCCTTGAGAGTAAGTAAGGGGACGCAATCAGGGACTGACCACACTTTGCTCAGACCGCTCCAACTTGCAGTGATCAACATTTTGCTGTCATTGCTGAACCGACAGAAGCTAATAGGTCTCGTATCACCAATCTGACTGCAGTATATGGACATGGCAGCAGACCGTCGCTGTGATTCCTGTTTAGCAGCGGCACGGACTGACCCAGGCTGCTTCATCTCTTCCCGAGCTGCATTTAACCGTCGTTTCGCTCTAGGGAGGGAGTACCTAGCTATCCACAGGCGTGCATCTCGTAATTCTGGCGGTCCCTCATGGTACCATGTCCCTTCATGGCGTTTGTCTCTCTCTATGCGAGCCTCTTCTTCTTCGAGTTTCTTGTTAATGGCATCTTCACCGAGGTAACTGAGTAAGTCTCGTAATCTCACTCGTCTTTCTGCCGGGCCCTCTCCAAACAAGCACACTGGCTCTCCTAACTGCCTGAGACTCCTCCGTACTTCGTCGTCGTCAGTAGAGACGTTCAACTGGCGAGCTTTACGTCTTCTTTCAAATTCTTCTAACAATGCCTTCTTGTCTTTAGATATTTCGTCTTCAAGATCCATGTATTCATTAGAGATTTGTATGTCCCCGAGCTCTTTACCTTCAGTGTCTTCGATTTCCCCCCGAGCGGCAGCTGCGATGGCCGCCAGCCGGGCCTTCTCCTGCTCCTCGAGAGATCCATAGTGGATATGTTTAGCTTTCTTAGAAGGCAGCAAATCTTCATCGTCAGACATTTTGAGGTTAGGTTGAACAAAACAACCGGGTCAATTTACTTCTTGATTAACACTTACAATAGTTACCTACACGTCCTAAGTTAAGTAGTAACGATATAAAACGGATTTGAATTCAACAAATAGAAATTTAAACAAGAAAAGCTACAAATCCAGCTATGCAAACACTTCATTCACGACGCAAGGGTGCGTTCAAACATGCATGCCCATAGTCTAATAAAACATGGTCTTTCCTTCCCAGAGAAACACAAGACAACGTCATTTAGTATTGCCACTTTATTTCAATAAAATACGTTATGGGGTAAATTCAATCTCAGAACAATGGGTTAAAATATTTCTTAATAATTTTATAATTTAGATTTACGTGTGTATTAACTTGAACTTTACAACAACACTTCAATTGTATTTATTAGTTAACAGTATCATAAATGATTTACAAAAAACATCATAAGAGTGGGTAATTCTGGTAACCCACAAGCATGATGACGTAGTCTTGTGTTGGTCACGTGGTTCACGAGTCTCGGAAGGAAATACCAGGCGGAGTATCTTATTATACCATGTGCATGCCTAACGAATGAAAAACTTTTTTGTTAACGTACCACAAACTATACGGGGTGTATGTATGTAAAGGATGGTGTAACGAAAACTTTGCAGGCGTGCTCAGACCATAAAACCACAGTATAATTAATAGTATGATATAACTGAACAACTTTTACTATGGAGCCTATAGAATAGTGAGAAACGTGAAAAAATTTCCGACCTTCCATACAAAATTCACGATCGGCTGACTGACTTTGTATGGAGATCGGAAAATTTTTCACGTTTCCCCAAAGACCTTACATTGTTTCCCACTATTGGCTTCATATTAGTGTCATGGTCTGATCATGCCGGCAAAGTTTTCGGTAGGTACACCATCCCTTACACCCAGTATAGGTGATACTGACGTATGTCAGAAGGGTAACTTAAAAAAAACGGTCTGAATAGAGTAACGGACCGAAAAAAGCAAAATATAATATTTATCCTAAAGAGTTAACAGACGTACATACATATATCACGTCTGTATTCCTTGCGGGATAGGCAAAGCCTTTCGCCTAAAATTGCACTGCACATCAACTATCAAAATCCTTTAGTCGCATTTTAGGACACCAAGTCAGCCACGGATGTGATATAAAATCTCAGCTACCTCACGGGCGGCAAATCGCTTCGCTAATCATTAAGAACCGGAGTTGACGTCTAGATTTAGACGCGATTATAAGCTTGAAAATAAAAACTATATTTGTTGCTGTGTAATACAATGAAATTTAGTGTTCTTTGATATAATCTGTTCAAGTTAGTTAATTCTGTTTCAAGTTTTGTGATTTTAAGACCATAAATCTAAAATCGTTAAATAAGTGTCAAGGGTGTTATGATTTTTGACCCTTACGTTTTTATGAAAGTAGGGCTAGAGAATAGCATAACCCCAATTCTACCCGTGGGTGTCGTAATTAGCGACTAAGTTATTTAAACTCCCTGAAGTAGCTAAAATCACCTGTCTCCTCAGCATATTCAATATCTTGTCCCCTAAAACAGTAAGAAGTTTTTATTAGACCAAAAAGCTAAAATACGGAAGTAGCCGCGAGTGAAACCGCGGGTGGAAAGCTAGTGTAAAATAAAACCTATCTATGTAGCTTTGAACGCACCTCTGTCAGTTTTGACACTTGCATTCTGAATATTAGAAACTAGTTTTGCTGTTTGCGCATCCGAGACTCTTTAGTCATAATATTAAAAATTATTTAATTCATTTTAAAATAAATTTAAGACCACTTGTCGTACAAGTGAAGTACTGTAAAATTTGGTTTTATTTATTATTTTGTGTTATATTTTCTTTATTATCAAACACAACTCTCGTCGAATCTCGTCGAATACAGAACATTAATGTTAGTTTCCGAGTGCTCCTTTACTATGATTGGCCGAACACTTATCAAATCAGATGCATTGCTCACTTCACGTCATTCCGGTCGCAATCACACAGACCGTTACAAACTTCATTCGAGTGCTTTGTGTTGTTTGCAGCGTGTGCCGACGAACCCGTTTTTCGTTTTCGTCGCGGGTTATAATGTGATGTGACCTGTTGATTGATAAAATCCAAGTGTTTTGTGCTGTTGTCTGTGATAAACATGACCTGATGGTGTCGGAATATGTGGTTAGTGATGCGTGCTAAGTGTTAGGTGCAAAATGGGTTTGATTACTTCTCGGGAGCCCACGATGTTGGATGGCCCGGCGGCGGCGGTGGCTACAAAGAGCAACCATGTACGCCAGCCGTCGACGAGGAGCAGGGCGAAGCCCCCAATGCCGGACCGCGACGAGCTGGAGAGCCGGTTCATCAAAGTTCTGGTGAGTTTTTTGCTAATGGCTTCGAGATGACGAATTTCGCCGGTCTTTGTTTACAAACACGAATTCTTGTTAGCGCACCGGAGTTACTTTGTTACGGGAGTCGGGGCGTTACGCGCATTACGTTAAATATTGCGTACAATTATTGATAGTCCTTGCAGCTACTTATTCAATTTGATAAGTTTGGTCTTAGACCTTTTGACTAGAATCTGTGCAAGAATCGAGGCAAGAATCTTGTATGATGTTAGATTACTCATTACAGAAGGAAATATTCTATGCAGTTCGAACATATTGAATGGAAATGCATTTCTTTTGTGCAATCAATGTGTTGCCCATCGTAATTATCCAGGCTGACACCATGGTAATACACATTAAAGTATACTCTGACCGAATGATACTCAATTTTTTTGTCAGCATAGTGTTTGTGGCCATTTTACAGCCATTTACACTCTGCCTACCCCGCAAGAGATATAGGCATGATTTATGTATGTAAATTATCCAGAATTTCTACCCTTTGTTTGATTGAATACAACTACTCAATTTCAATATGCAATATTTATCACTAGTGAAATAGATCATTGCACATCCTTTTCCCATTTCAACATGTTCCGCTACTGTTATCAACAGAACGGAACACTGGGACAATATTCTGTGAAACAATATTGATAACAAGCAGTGTGTTTCACTTTTATCTGTTTCCGGTTTTATCTATTTGTCACATAATATTTTTATTTCTGGTTTAAGAAACCAATTAATTGTTTATTATTTTTTGGACAGCACTATGAGTCAATATCTAAAATTTTTGAAGATAAAATAATATATCATGGTAAGAGTCCCATTTTAATATTTTAGTCAGTAAAAATGTTGACTTCTAATTTTAATCCCGTTTTGATGTTGATAGACTCATAGAATGTACTTTTGAATAACTTGTTTTAAAATAACATCAGCTTGATGTTTGTTGAATTTGCATAAATCATATGGACTAGACCACCTACAAAGAAAAGAGTCAAATGTTTACTTACTCATTAATCAATAATTTATCAAATTAATAGTCCAGCAACAATGAAAAATGGCAATTATGATAGCAGCTTATCATCATATTATTAAAATTAAATGTGTGGCCATTGATTGAAATGAACATATTGAATACATACATTAGCTTATTTAATTTTATTACATTACTGTTGGACCACACATCATTATGATGATTTCAATGTCAAGAAAGTGGCTCTGGTAGATCCTTAAAAAAATTTGGTCCTTATTAGCACATCCTCAATTTTCTGTATTGTTCACTCTTCATCCATGCATGTAACTTACGCCATGCATGGCATAATGTCAATACCATTACCAAGTATCTGTGCGTGAATCAACATAAAGTTAATGAATGTTCAACATCAATCACCAAACCCATATCAGAACTCGAATTCAATGACGCAATCGCATTATTTCGAAACCCTATCATGTGTCGTCGTCATCGGTGACAATTTAATTACCTCGCTGGCTACAAGGCCTCATCCTCAACTGACTAGGCTAGTGAACTGGTCCAAAACATCCGACAATGTTGCCAGAATAGGTGCGTCCACACCAGCCGAGGCTGCTCGCTGCCTCACTGCCTCGAGACGCATACGCTCGCAACTTAACCTCTGCCCCTTAACCCTTCTGCACTTAACTTGCTGTATCAAAACCATGTGACAAAGTAGCATCATGTCGAAACCCTCTCGAATATCATTGTGATCTTCAACAACTTTATTGCCTCGTTGGCTGCCATGCCTTGGCTGACAAGAGAACTGGCCTAAAACACCTAACAATGTTGCTAGAATGACAAGAATTCGCACTAAACCCCCCTGATCGGACAATGATGCAACATTATCATATCGAAACCCTATCAAGTGTCACCGTCATCGACAACAACTTAATTACCTCGTTGGCTGCAAGGCCTCAGCTGATTCTAGACTGGTCCAAAATACCCAACAATGTTGCCAGAATAACAAGAATTCACACTAAACCCCCAGTACCAAAACTCCAATAATGCAATAGCATCATTTCGAAACCCTATCAAGTGTCACCGTCATCGACGACAACTTAATTGTCTCGTTGGCTGCCATGCCTGAGCTGACAAGAGAACTGGCCTAAAACCATAGCCTAAAACACCCAACGTTACTAGAATGACATGAATCCCCACTAACCCCCTGTATCAGAACTCTATGATGCAATATTATCATGTCGAAACCCTACCAACTGTCACCGTCATCGACGACAACTTAATTACGTCGATGGCTGCAAGACCTCAGCTGATTCTAGACGGGTCCGAAACACCCAACAGTGTTGCCAGAATGACAAGTATTCGCACCATACACTTTGTATCAAAATTTTATTGCCTCAGCTGACCCGAGAACTGGTCTAAAATACCCAACTATGTTGCCAGAAAAACAAGCATTTTACAATTTTATTTATAATTTTGTATTTTTGTTTGTATTTAATTCATTTTTTTACACACTTCTGTTATTTTTATTGTATTTATTTACTTGTATGGTACTATTGTACAATGGGTCTATTGCCTGAATAAAGAACTTTTATTATTATTATTATATTATTATTATTATAACATTACGAAGACAATCAGCATGTGCGTTGTTTATTTTGTAAAATTTTGTAGGTAGTGATTTTTTTGTGCTGTAGGGTGTCGATTTCAAGCATCAGCCAAATCGGATATTATTGCTTCTTTCTATTCTTTTTCGTGTGGGACACCGAGTCGTTCGACTACATACGTAACAAAAATACGATTGTTGAGAATTATGTGCAGTTTGAAATTGCTGCAGTATCAAATTCAGAATTAATGAAGTTGCTCTTCGCCTGCTCACCTGAATTAGCCAAAAAATCTGTTTAATACTGGGCAACACTAAGTCCCCGTGAGTCACGCACGATCAGCGCCAATTTACTCATTAAAACTTGACAGGGACCTTCGCGCGATGACATCTTCCTCTGAGGAATTAAGGTTCATTTTCGGACAGTTTTTACGATGGGAACGGAGGCCCCAAATTGGTGTACCGTGACCTTATCTACGAGGTTTTATGTGCCCTCGTCCCCATTGTTTGCTTTGTTTTTGTTATTGATCGTTTAGAACCGTATTCATGGAAAATAATAATGTTATATCTATGATTATTTTGCGATATTCTACGCAAAATTTTATATTAATTTTCCTACAAAAATAAACAGGTGCATGTTATCTAGGGATTCGCGCGTAAAACTTGTAAAGTATGGACTAAGATCATCCTACTCAATAGAACCATGAAACTGCTGGAGTTACTTCTTTATGCCTTGACGTAATGCTGCTATAAGTACAAAATTGCTCAGGTCTTGGTGCTCAGCAAATTTACTTGGAACTTTGGAGTGAGTGCAACTAATTGGGGTTTCTTCTAAAATTTTTAACAAGTACTGCGTAAAAAGGATTGCATGTTAAATACATACGAAGAAAATCTTGTGGTACAATTATAAGGCAATACCTTTAAACAAAAGATAAGTAACGTAGCAACATAGGGTTCTTTGGAACGTAGATAGCCGTCGTCAGTTGTCAACCCTACCAACACAATAACATTGCGTAATGCTTTCAAAATCTAGCCCTTTGTTTTTCTAGATGCTTAGCAAAGGGGGAACTAAGTCAGGGGTCTCTGTAAACGAGTCGATCGGGTGCGCAAGTGCGTTGTGGGACAAAAATAGCTCGTCAATGAGGGCTCTGTGAGACGTGACGCGCATCGGCGCAAGCGCAGCCGCAGAGTTGCAGTCGTAGATAACATGGGAGTTCAAGTTTGTACCTACATAGAATAGATTTGTGTATTGTTTCAGCGCATATATAATTCACGAATAATCAAATCCTACTTTGTCAAAATCTAAAGTGATTCCACAAGTTTGTATGGCAAAGTAACTAATAATTTACAAAACCTTTGATCATCTAGTTTTTCGTTGACTATTATGTCTCACACACACGATATTGAGAAGAGCGTAGTCGAGAATTTTGTTAACTCGTTTGGTGAATGTAATCATAATGAGAATTTCAAAATGTTGTGTTGCAAGTGTAGTATTTTAGGCATAATTTCTAAGTAGATTTTACTCCTTCTAACAACTACACTCAGGCAATCTCATTCTAATACATATTTATAGGTCCTCTCCAGCAGTCGCACTCGTAATCGCGTCTCGACCCCAGGGATCGCGGTACAGGTTTTCTATTAATCAACCAAACGTGTGGAGTGGCGCGGCTGCATTCCATGGCTGTATACGAACACCACCTTTGCCTTGAATTGTACTGGTATTAGAATATTATAATAGAAAAGTGCGAGTTCTATTGTCAAATTCAGGCGGCTGCATTCCATGGCTGCATACCGTGTTACCGCGGTATACATAGACCACCTTTGCCTTGAATCGTACTTTCGTACTGGTACATTAGAATGTTTGTATTGAAAAGTGCGAGTTCTATTCATCTAGAAAGTCAAGTTCAGGTTTTCTATTAATCAACTAAACGCGCGGCTGCATTCACCATTGACTTGAATTGTACTGGGACGTTAGAAGGTTTAAAGAGCGAACTCTTGATGCCAGTACATGCTTTCATTGATCAAAGTTCAAAATCAGTCGGCCGCAAGACCATGTGGGACCATCCTTTTTTGGGAAATCAGCCTACTTTGTCCTTATCAAATTAGGAGGCCAGAACTACATGGCTCGGAACCTAGGTCGGCCGGAGCAAAGATAACCGTTCCAGGTGGGGTTTCACGCACGTGCCCGACCTTCGGTGTAAATGTGGTGTGGATCCACAAAACATGCTCCATCTCATCTCTTGCCCTTCTTGCCCGGCTACCTGTACGCGGGAGCAACTGATGCTGGCGACCGACAATGCGGTGAGGGTGGCTGAATATTGGGCTAATGACGTTTGAGGTATGGGCATGCCATCGACTCGATAGAAGAAGAAGAACTACATAAAATCATAGAGCTTCTTGGTCGAAAGCTCACCATAAGACCTGTACCACCAACGCGACTGATACTTTTCGACACAGAAAATATTAGCAGAAAAAATAAGTGATCCAAATACATGATGATGTCAACTTGTGACCTACGTACAATCATTCAATTGAACGGTATATTCATACACAGTAATAACTGTGATTCACGAACAACAAAACAGGAAAACGTGACTTACAAAATTATCATACCTCTGTGTTTTGTTGGCTGTTAGTACATACAACAAACTTGCAGAATATTGTTAGACAGTCATAAAAATAACTATTAAAACCTGACATACAGAGTAACTTATCATGTAGAGGTATTGATGTCCTGTCCAAGAAGACCTCTGTCTGGACACGACATTGATGTGTTTCAGGGATTATAAAAATGTCCAATAAACTTGACTACAAAGGTGATAATCAAATGCCCATACAAGGTTAGGCCCCTCGAAAATCGAAATGGCTAGTAAATAAACTCGTAGTAATGTATAGGTGATATTCCGAACACTGCAGCCAACAGCCGACAGCCAACAGCATATGCTGCAACGGCAGTTGCAGCCGTTGCAGCACTACTGGTTTGTATGGAGTTCTATGGAACGCTATCCGAAGGCTGCAGCCGACAGCACATGCTGTCGGCCGCTGCAGCATATGCCGCAACTGCCGTGACTGCAGATCAGTATTGCTGCAACGGCAGTGCGATATGCACATATCTATTTTTGCTATTTTGCTATAAAACGTAAAATGTATGGTTCAGAAATAATTATGAAGTAATTAACTATCATAATTATTAAAAAACGAAACCACACAGCGGTAATTTCAAAGGTACCTACCTATTATACCTACCTAGGTTCGAGTTGCGCTACACTGAATTGTACCAACTAAGTACTTAAAGTTCGTGCGTGAGTTACCTGTAGGTACCTATTATATCTACTTAAGTACCTACAGTCTACTCTGCCGTGTGATGCTGGCTTAGAATAGCATCACCCCCTTTTTTCTGTGGGTGTCGTAAGAAGCTACTATAAAGACTCGAAGATAACATGTGTATTGCAATTTTAGGCGACAGGCTGACAACCTGTCGCTATAGTGATACACGACAATAGCAAGAACGGCTCTCAAATATTTGTTACACGTGGCGATAACGACCGAATTTTTACGGCCGTCGCTACCCCGCAAGGGTTTAAGGCGTGATTTATGTATGTAGGTACCTATTAACCTGTAGGTACCTATAAAATCTACCTAAGTCTACATGCAACTATCGGCAGTCACGGCATGTGCTGTCGGCTGTCGGCTGTCGGCCGGTGCCTTCGGAATCGCATGTGCTGCAACTGCCAACAGCATGTGCTGCAACTGCCAATAGCTGCAGCCGTTGCAGCATATGCTGTCGGCTGTCGGCTGTTGGCTGCAGTGTTCGGAATAGCAGCTTATTTCTTACACTATCTAGATCATGGTGGCATACTTAGTTTTTAATTAATTATCTAACCGTAAACTGATGAAACGACGCAAAATAATTCTTAACCTAAAATGGCATAACCTAACTAAGTATTTTGATAAGAGTTATAAGGTGAAAGTATTTATACCCGCACACCCACAACGCACTCGCCGAATTTTGGATTCTTTGTATGAAAATCTGTGGAACCTCGAAAATATTGCCGAGCCGCACGCGCCTAACCGAACGGATTCCCCAGCCAGTGCTAATCATAGACTATAATGCTGATGACGTCATCAGCGCACGCGGACAGTGTAACCATTTAAAAAGAAAAGATAGTTTTTGTTAATGCTGCCAGACTGTCCCATCAACATTACCTCCCAGTAAAGTCTGCTGTTCACCGTCCCAGTTTTTCTTTACGAAAGTTTCGAAGATTTTGGAGTCTATGTCACTCTTAAAGGATAACCAAATGACATTTTCACATTTTGCTTATTTGACATTTGCCACTTTTATTTTAAGCTTTTTTGACATTTTAATATTTGAGATTCCGTCCTTTTAAATTCAATTGACATTCTGTTACCTTAACATTTAGACATTGGGACAAAATGTTTTCTGCTTCTTCTTTACATTTTGTTACATTTACATTCTAGCAATTTTACATTTTGCTACTTTGACGTATTGGCATTTTGCTTTTCTGCACATTCTACTTCGTTGAACAATAATATTTTTTTAAAGTTGAAACAGCGGGACCTGTAATATGTTCAAAAGTTTTGTTCCACCGTAGAACATAGAACGTAGAAAATATTCCGACCTATTCTATTGTAGAAGTGATCAGTTGGACATATGGGAACCAAGGGAAGCTGCGTGGTGCAAGGAGAAAGTTACGAAAGTTGGCTGCTTGAATGTGCCTCTGGCGTAAAATGACAGCAATTATTATTTGAAATACATTTCTGAAAAATACACACATACGCCAAAATTACACATTAAATTGGGAGGAAAGTACTCTCTTGGCAACACCCAAATAGAATTATTTGATGCGGCTGTGCTTGCGGCTAGGTGTGCGAGGCCATCCGCATTATTTGGCGCGTACGGCGAGTACGTTGCGGGTGTGCGGGTATACTTCCTTTTGCCAAATGACAACTTGATGACAATAGCAAAAGAGGAAATGCAGAAGTATGGCAGAAGTTTTATTCTCTATGAGAATTTCAAAGAGTATGTAATACTTGCAGGGTAGATGGGGTAAAATGGTAAGTACCTACCCCTGATCAGAAGTTTAAAGACATTGTTGAAAGAAGTTTCCAAATACGAATTCGTATCACCCTATGCAGTTCCTGTGGCATGGTCTGTTATATTTTTCCCGTTGTAATGCCAGTGGCAGCTTGCCTATTATTATTATTTATTTAATAAAGTCATATAGATCATAAAAATGTGCAAGTATATAAATCATAAAAATGTCATTAATCATTAATCTATCATTAATGTTGTTGTAGTCGCTTTTGTTGCTTGTCTTACGTACGAACCCGGCTATAACATAACATAACAGCCACAACAGTCCACTGCTGGACATGGGCCTCCCCCTATCGGGGGGTATTGCCATACTCACCACGCTTGGCAGGCGGATTGGCGAGCGCAGTGCATGATGGTGCATTAACCGGGAACGCTGCTGCCCATTCCCTGGATATGGTATCCCTTAGTCGCTTTTTACGACACCCACGGGTAGAATTGGGGTGATGCTATTCTAAGCCGGCATCACACGGCACACACAGGAGATTGTCTGCGCTGTAGTTGTTTTTACGCATCCTGGGTCCTAAAAACTGCTCCATTTTACCCTTATTTCCTCTTAGTACCTACTTTATGTTTGTGTCACAGATGTCAGCAGAATCAAGGAACCGGAATTCTGACCGGAATAAAACATAAAAATACTTTTTAACATAAATTGTGATTCCCGTTTCGCCTAAAGATGATTAATATAAGATTTTGATCCAAAAAACGAATCATCTTTTTTACATTTCATGAGATTCTTAGCCGTCACCGAGAGGGGGCCTAGATTTGATTATTGCCTTTCGATTGTTCCATAGAAATAAGTTAAATTAAGCCTGCCCAGAAACCAAGGATGCCCCGTGACATTACATATTACCATGTTGTGTGTTACCTGTGTATGTTGATGTTATCGTCTGCATACCGAACGTGACACCATCAGGTTAGCACGCGTTAAACCCACCTATCATTTATCTTAGCGTTAAACATTGCAATATGGCACCCTGACTGGCCTGTCGGTTGAAATATCGATTTCGAATGCTTCGGTATGAAAACTTTTAAATCGATTGTAAAGTTTTAGGGTGATTGATTGGAATAATTTCAATTGAGCCTAGCCTGCCCAGAAACTATGGATGCCGTGACATGACATATTACCATGTTGTGTGTTAATGTTATCGTCTGCATACCGAACGTGACACCATCAAGTTAGCACGCGTTAAAGAGTGCATTATGTCACCCTGGTTGGCCTAAGTCGGTTGAAATATCGATTTTGTATGCTTCTGTATCCAAACTTTTAAATCGATTGCAAGGTTTTAGAGTTATTGAGGATTGTAATCAATCATTAGCCCTAGCCTGCCCAGAAACTATGGATGCCGTGACATGACATATTACCATGTTGTGTGTTACCTGTGTATTTTGATGTTATCGTCTGCATACCGAACGTGACACCATCGGGTTAGCACGCGTTAAACCCACCTATTATTTATCTAAGCGACATTGCAATATGGCACCCTGGCTGGCCTGTCGGTTGAAATATCGATTTCGTATGCTTCAGTATGAAAACTTTCAAATTGATTGGAAAGTTTTAGGGTGATTGATTGGAATAATTTCAATTGAGCCTAGCCTGCCCAGAAACCATGGTTGCCGTTACATGACATATTACCATGTTGTGTGTTACTACCTGTGTATCGCGATGTTATCGTCTGCATACCGAACGTGACACCGGTTGGTTAGCACGCGTTAAACAGTGCATTATGTCACCCTGGTTGGTTTACCTGTCGGCCATAGTATCGATTTTGTATGCTTTGAAATAGGGAGGAAAACTCAAAAGCTAATTGCAAGTGGCAACAGTCGCAATGGTGCCAAAATGACAGAACGACTATGGAACGACTACATGTAAGAAGTAACTGAACTTTGATATTGACACATTTTTAACCAATCACAGAAAAAGGCACACTAAAAGTGGCGCCATAAGTTCTCCAGTTTGCTACCTCATTCAGTTGCAAATTCATAGCAATATTAAGTATTGAACCAGGTCTATCTTATTAATAATTAGATAAATACTTACCTATAATTTACCCGTGTCCCGACGTTTCAACACAGTTTCATGTGTGAAAACAATCGTGAGTGCTTAAAAAGTTGTAATCAATCGTAAAGCTGTCGAATCATCTATGTTCAGTGTTTCCTTTTAACAGTTCTCTCAAATATTATAGACTAACAGTATGTGTGAAATGACATTATAAAACGCATTACGTTCTACCATTAAAACACAGTATTACGACTATAAACAGCCCACCTGTGAAGCTGCATGTTATGGGCAAGCTATAGCAAATTGCATTATAAAGGCAGATCGGTTAAGGTGTCAACATAATGTGATTGCATGCCGATGGTATAGTGGTATTACATTGCCCTCCCGACATGACCCGATTTGGCCTACATTGCTGGTTGTTACACAAAGTGTAAGAGATAGTGTACTGAATACTTTGCAAGCATGATCAGACCATGTAACTGAACAACTTTTCCTGTGGGGGCTATGTTGGTAAATGAGAAAAATACCGAATTCTAACAAATCATGCTGCGCTGACCCCAACTGATTTGGGATAAGGACAGGAAAATGATGATGATACAAAATTCTATGACTTGCTATGGGAACTTAAAATTTTCTTTCCGTAACATAACCTCCATAGTAAAAGTTGTTTAGTCTCATGGTCTGATCATGCCTGTAAAGTTTTAGATATACCCGATATGGGCATCATTGCAATAAACTAGTATAGTGAATACTTGCGATTGTCGGCGCTTGGTGAAACTCCATGTTTATTTACTTTCTATTTAAACCACTTGTACTTGTTTCACAAATTTTTATTTCGGGATGACCCGACCGGTTTCGCTCACATGAGCATTTTCAAGGGTGTATTAAATACATAGAATGTACAAAACATTTTCGAAACACATCACATCCACTAAATTTCATTGTTATTTCGTTCTTTGTGCGATTAATGATGATATAATATAATGTTGTAGGTAGGAAAAATAAAAATATTTGAGTTGCCCACCTAAGAAAATTTACCCCAAAGTGGGGAGATTTATAAAATTGAGTACCTAAATTAGGTATGTCATTAATAGTTAATAAATATGAATGTCAACTTAATAAAATTAAAATATTTAAGTAATAATAATAAATAACTAATAAAAATAAAAATAAAACGTCATTATCCTTATCAAATGTCACTAATGATAAAAATCATTGATAAATACTAATGTCAACTTAATAAAATTAAAAAAGGTCAGAAATAATAATAAATAAATAATAAAAATTAAAATAAAAAATACCATCATTATCAAATGTCAAGAGTAAAAATTAAAATAAGTACCTAGAATGTCCACTTGATATTAAATTTAGTTATAGGGATAATTATGTCATAAAAAAATATTTAAAGTACATAAGTAAAGGTGATCTGCTAAGTTCTACTTGCTCATTTAGTAAACTACCGTTGTCTTTATATGCTATTTTATTGATTTCAAGTGCTTCAAGGTTATTCAGCTTGCGTCCTTCTATTCTGCTTCCTATACTGGATTATGCAGACGTTTGCTATCCCGATTTATCGTTGGACCTGCTAAATAAACTCGAACGTCTGCAGAATCTTTGTATAAGATTTATCTTCGGGCTCCGTAAATACGACCACGTGTCGGAGCATCGTTCCAGGCTAAAATGGCTCCCAATCTCCCGTAGGAGAGACTGTCATATTCTTTCTCTGCTTTACACTGTACTTTCACATTCTTATACTCCTTCTTACTTAAAAGATCGCTTCGTTTTTCACTCTTCAACTCTAACCCGTAATCTTCGATCCTGTCATAATCTTACTTTAAACATGATTCCTCACAGAACAGATTTTTACGCCAAGTCTTTCTCTGTGCAAGCGATCAAATTGTGGAACGCCCTACCGGAGGAGATCAGACGAGCTCCATCCCTGGGAAGCTTTAAGGCACGAGTCAGAGCACATTATTTGGCTGAAAAGTAATTCTTTTTAATTTCTATTTCTTTTTTTCTATTTCTTTATACTCATAAAACTGTTCTTGTTTCCCTTACCTATCTAGTTAAACTGAATGAACAATGCATATTTCTATCTCATATTATTAATGTATGTATTAGTTTATTATAATTATGGTATATGGTAGTTTATTAATGTTATGTATTTATTTATGTATATGTATCAATAAGTTGTATTTGGATACTACGTAATAGCACTATCCCGCCATTTAAATCAATTTTTCCTCTACCTTAAGGTTGTCTGGTAGAAATAGCTACTTAGCTATAAGACCGCCTGCATTGTACTCTTTGTTTTATTTCTGTTTGTCCATTTCATGTTTTATGTGCAATAAAGTATATTTATGTTATGTTATGTTATGTTTATGTCCTTTGTCACATAACTGCAGAATTTTAAAATCATTAGAAGGATCAAAACTGTGATTTTCTGTAATAAGATGTTGGGCAAATGTGGAGTCGTTCTTTTTTAGTCTCCAACTTCTGAGGTGCTCTTTGATCCTTGTATCAAATGACCTACCCGTCTGACCCACGTAGTTTTTATTACAATCCTGGCAAGTCAGTTTATATACTCCACTCCTTTTACCCAATGGAACGGTATTAGTTTTATGGGCAAGACATTTTTTCAGGTTGGTTGGGGTGTAGAATGCTGGAATTTTATTTTGTAACAGCCTACCACATTTATAGGAAATATTTCCAATAAAAGGTATTTTTGCCCATTTTTTGTCGCGTGTATCACAACTATCTGCTTTGTACAATAATTTGGTGACTATCGACTTTTCTTTTTGTTTCAAAATTTTATCAATGACGTTTGTAGTGTAGCCGTTATTTTGAGCTATGGCTTTAATGGTGTGTAATTCTTTATCGAAGTTTTCTTGTCTCATGGGTACGGTCAAAAGTCTGTGTATCATAAAATGAAAAGCTGCGTGTTTGTGGTTTATGGGGTGTTTTGACTCAGCATGAATAACCATGTCGCTATAAGTAGGTTTTCTGTAGATCTGGAAGTCGTGTTTACAATCTATTATTGAGACTGTCAGATCTAGAAAATTTATTTTATTCCCGCCTATCTCCACGGTGAACTGAATATCAGGGTTTATTGAATTTAGATATGTTAAAAAAGTATGAATGTAATTTTTGGGTCCTGTCCAAAGGCAAAGGATGTCATCTACGTATCGGTACCAATATAATATGAATTTTTAAACTGTTTATGTGCTAGTACGTCTTTTTCAAAAGTGTGCATGAAAATATCCGCACAGATGGGAGAAAGTGGGCTTCCCATTGCGAGACCATTTTTTGAGAGTATATTCTATTGTTAAAGGTAAAATAATTCTGAGCTAGGCAAACTGAAATAGTATGTTCAAGGTCTATTATTTTCTGTTTTGTACATTCTATGTATTTAATACACCCTTGAAAATGCTCATGTGAGCGAAACCGGTCGGGTCATCCCGAAATAAAAATTTGTGAAACAAGTACAAGTGGTTTAAATAAAAAGTAAACAATAAACTAGTGATATCCAGCAGGGTATGCCGAATCGAGCCAGTGTAAAGTATAATAGCCGTTTATGCCGAACGTGATGCCGGCGGTAAGACACGCGTTAAGACGGTCATCGTATTATGTCACATCGCATTGTGACCGGCAGAAATGTTGGACATTCTTGTTGCACGTAGCTGCGATATATCAGGCGTGCGAAAGACGTTTTTTTAGGGTTTTGTAGTCTACTAGAAACCCTTATCATTTCGTCAAGTCTGTCTGTCTGTCCGTCTGTCTGTCTGTCTGTCTGTCTGTCTGTCTGTCTGTCTGTCTGTCTGTCTGTCTGTCTGTATGCCGCGCCCTCATAACTTCGTCAGTTTTGAAGCTATCGACATCAAATTTGGTGTGAAGATAGATCGTGTTGACCCAAATGTAGAAAAGTTGCGAAAAAATATTTTAATTGTTTTTTGGACCCCCTTCCCATACAAGTGAAAAGGGGGCAAAAACATTTTTTTTCTTCTGTAATATTGAGTAGGGTATCGTTGAATAGGTGTTTTAAATCTAAGGGAGGTTTCTTAGAAACAAATTCACTAAAATGTTTCTGTCTCGAGATATTTGCTTTTAAAAGGGGAATTTTTGAGCTATAATTTGTTCCAGCTGTAACTCCTAAAGCATAAACGATAAAAAATTTAAAAAAATATGGAATATATTTTTCAATTTGACGTTACCATAAAAAATTATCACGGATACTGTACTACGAGAAATTTCAGAAAAATAAAAGTTTTTCTATTTACGGTTGGTAATCATACAGCTGCAAACAAACCAGCAACAAAATTAACTTTGCAACGCTGAATAACCTGATATTTAAACGTTGACTACGAAACCCTATTTGTGGGCGTGTCTGACACGCTCTTGGCCGGTTTTTACTCTAATACGTAAGAAACGACTAAGAGACTCGAAGGCTTCGTGTGTATAACAATTTTAGGCATCAAGCTGACAAGCTGTCAGTGTAGTGAGAGATTTGCCTTTTTGTCTGAAATAATCCTCAATGTTGCGAGCACGTCCACGTGATGGTGACTATACCTTTTCCAGCCATTATTGATCTACCTACTCCACTGATAATAATTTTGCAAAGACGGGCTGTGTGAGTAAGGCCCAGCACACACGGCGCAATGCAACTGCAACGTAACTGTAACGAAACCCTTTTGAAATTATTAGTTTGAAACTCGTTTCAATCAATTTCCACACACGCAGCAACCTCACAATCAGTTCGGTTTCCTGTGAGAATAGAAGTCTGCAAAATGTCTAGTTCAAGTGATGAAGAAGTTGTGGTTATGTATTTATATCTTCGACAAAGGAGAAGGCGTAAAAGAAGAACTATGTGGATACATCCCTACATTGATATTAATATAAACTGTAGTATGTTTGTGGCTGCCAAAGCATTGCAAGAAACTGATAGCAAATTCATGGATTGTTATCGTATATATAAACAAGGATATTTTTCTACTTCTAACACAAATTCAATGCTTTGATTATCATCGTCAGCCATTTTGTTGATGAAAAAGGCGCGAAATCCGAAGAAACGTAAACACGAGTTTCCTGCACGCCCGTTTCAATGCAACTGGTTTGCAACGCGTTACAAACCAGTTGCATTGAAACGGGCGTGCAGGAAACTCGTGTTTGGGTTTCTTCGGTTTTCGCGCCTTTTTCATCAACAAAATGGCTGACAAAGATAATCAAAGCATTGAATTTGTGTTAGAAGTAGAAAAATATCCTTGTTTATATAATAACACATTACCTAGCTACTCTCGGAGAACTGAGACTGATAAAGCATGGGCAGAAATTGGAAAAACAATGAAAATGACAGGTGTGTTATCTATTTATTTATTGATACGATTAACATTAGGTACGATAATTACAACAATCACCAAAAAATTGAAATCACATATTAAAACAATTATTTGGTTTATTTTATTATTAAACCGAACTCATTGTGAGGTTGCTGCGTGTGTGGAAATCGATTGAAAAGAGTTTCAAACTAATAATTTCAAAAGGGTTTCGTTGCAGTTACGTTGCAGTTGCATTGCGCCGTGTGTGCTGGGCCTAAGTGAATCAAGCAACATAAGCAGTAGCACTATATTCATACACTATAGCGTAATTTTATAAGTGAATCCAACACGAACATCCCTCGTACAAGGTTTGCATTTTTGAGATGATTCATGGGATTCCTGCGTACGTAAACTTTTTTCAAGTGCCTACGTATCTGTAGACCTAGGTTTTTGTTACTAAGTTGAAGTCTAGCCGCAACAAGGTCGCATATTTAGTACACGCGAGTGCCCTCGGATTATTTGTTAGGTCAGGTGGAAATACCATGTTGTCATGATAGATAATATACTCTATTTACTGACAAAATTGACAATATTGTTCGCAAGACCGATCTCAGAGTTTCTCAGTTTAGAAATACTGGCAATAAAAGTTCAAATATTCTTACACCAGTTTCTTCGTGTCATCTTTAGATTCTGTTTTCTGTAACGTGTGTTCGACTGGTTACCTACTTTGATAGTGTGGTACCGTGGTACCTATCTCCTTCAAATAAAGTAAACATCGAAGCTGCGGAGTATCTACCCACACGACATACACCGTTCCCGTAACAAACCCACACGTATATTATACAGGGTGATATCAACGCATCACTGATCAAGATCACATCAGCCTGTATCACTCTCGTATCGAATTACAGTATGTCTGTTACGCTGCGCCTGCGATGCAGTCTCTACTTGTTTTATTAACTCTTCACTCGCACGTCTTGTTTTATTTTATAGCTTTTTGAAACACTTGGACGTTTTTATTTTCATTCCCATATGATATAATGAGAAAGTGTGGACTATAAGTTTCTCATGATGATATGGTAGTGTACGCAACTTCTCAGGTTTTGTCTACAATTAAAGCTAAATATGTAAATCTTTGTTAAATTCTTTGCCCTGTGGATACCTACTTAGGCTTATAAAAAAATGTTTCATATTAAATTATACGTCGTTCTTTAAATTTTCGATTATCATATCACAAGATTTATAAAATACAATAACCATTACCGAAACGAATCAAAACCTTTTGTTTCACATAAACTCTTATAAACATCGCTTTGCTTTATACTGCGTTAATTTGCATTTATAACTAAGTGCGTCCATTATTCCTGTTTTATGTTGTACAGCATTACATTCATAAAATGTACTTTCGTTGGATGGATCGTAAAAAGAATGACGAAAGTAATGGGGTGACGTAATTTTAAAATTAAAAGCCAATTGTAATGTTCATACGTTTTATGAGTACAGTTAATTTTGAAAACGAACGGAGTATGGAGGCTGTAAACCGTTGTTTTTCTTCCTTATACCATAACTTGTACCGACGGGAATCAAGCTTGTACTTTCTATAACTGGATGACGTTGATAACTATTTCCAATTTTGTACTGCGGTAGATGGGTAGATTCACGCATGGCGAAACGAGGTACTTACCGCTCGATCTAACCCAGGACTAGATCGATTGATGCGTACGTAGATTAGAATCTACAAATTCGTCGTTAATATTTTTATATAGGTTTTATCTGCTTCTTTGGAATGTATGAACTTGTGATAGAAATGACTGTATGATACGTAATACCATATAAGACAGCTAGCTAGATTTAAGATAGCTTGTTCCTTATAGTGGCGTGCTTACAGAAACATTCGGCTTAAAGCCGTAAAATAAATCAAGGGGTCGGATAAGCTTATAATTGAATTGCAGTACACACACCAACAGTCAAACCCGCATGGGCTAATGCTAAAGCGATGTACCGTTCCATCCAATACTCATTGGCGTAGATCCTGAGCCTATAGACCAATCAATCAGACACAGTTGGATGGATGCCATTATTGTTTAGTGTATACTTAGCTGTTCCTTGGGGAAAGTTGTTCCTTATCACCAGCCGGTTCTGAGTTTTCGCTATCGGTCACTAGTAAAATTTCACCGAATATAAGATAGCTAGCTAGATTTGAGATAGCTTATTTCTTATTGTGGCGTGCTTACAGAAACATTTGGCTTAAAGCCGTAAAATAAATCAAGGCGTCGGATAAGCTTATAATTGAATTGCAGTATACCAACAGTAAAACCCGCATGGGCAAATGCTAAAGCGATGTACCGTTCCATCCAATACCCATAGGCGTAGATCCTGAGCCCATAGACCAATCAATCAGACACAGTTGGACGGACGCCATTATTGTTTAGTTTATACATACCTACTTACCTCTTGTGTATAGATAGGTATGTGTGGTCTATGTAACGGGGAATTCCTACAATGGAACAATGACTAAACTGAACGAAAAGGAAAATAAATTATGAGGTTAGGGAAAAATATCCAAGGTCGCGTTACTAAACACTTTATCCTCTAAATAATGCGCTGAACTTGACATATGAACCGAAGTAGATGCTTAAGCTTAACAAGTAAAACACAATTTATTTGCTTTCCGCAAAGGTAACACATCTTAGGGTTGTCTTTTCCTAGCAAGTAAACCGTCCCCCACAACATTGTGTGTTACCGGAAAGGAGGAATTTATTGAACAGCAATTTTTTATGGAACAGCTGATTTGTTTGTGTGATATCGCATAGTAAAACATGTTCATATAGATGCCTAGAATCGCCAGTTCGAATAAATGCGTTCGCTTGCCGGTAACTCTATGCAGATCTAAGTTCAATACAAACAAGCTCTCAGAACCTTAGATGGGTAAGCACATCTGGGATTCGCTTCATGTATCAGTGCGCCTGTGTTCCTGCACCTTATCAGCAATTCTAGACACATGTTCGGCTCATTTTGCATGTTGGTAGAAATCCCATTTATAAGTACTGATGAATGGTAGCTCGATTTAAGATTTGTTTGCTAACTGATTCAATTCAAAAAAATTCAAAAATACTTTATTGTACACAAGGACATACAAATAAATTAACACTAGACTTAAAATAAGTGTACACAAGGCGGCCTTATCGCTTAGGTAGCGATTTCTTCCAGGCAACCTTAGGGTACAGGAAATGGGAAGTACCAGTAATGCGGGTCGCGTGCACAATAAACAATAGTTTCTACTTAGTTATGCACCCCATATCTGTAGTATAAGAAACGTTGTTACGTTCATGTCAAGGGCATGGTGATAGGTATGTGTTCCCGTCTGAGTGGCCGACACGGCGAGTGTAAGATTACAAGAGGTGCGTTACTCAGAACTGATAAGAGCGTGGGACGCGGGATGTTTTTTAGACGCTAAGTAATTAGTAAGCTGAGAGAAGTTGTGAGGCTGAGAAGCCAGTCTATCGAAGACACTCGACTTGTAACCTCGTTTCTAAATTTAAGTTACTTAAATAAATAAGTTTAAACTTTATTTGAGGTTTTAAATCAGTTCATCACTTTACGTTCCCGAAATTTGACTGGCGCAGCCGGTTTAGATTCGGTTAAACCCTATATTGTGCCAGCGCCGCGTGTGCTCGAACATCAGTTACGTGTGTGTGCTATATGGACAATATATACCGAGTCTTCGAACCAACAAAAAAATATCGTCATATTTACGGAACTAAACCTGAACTAGAGTGAAAGTGTGGTACACTATAGAAGTGAAGCCTAATGTGACTATGGCAGCGACAGGGCAGTGAGTAAAACTTTTCGCTATCCTATGTTGTTATCCTACATTTTCCTTATTCTTTCCCATTTTAATATCGCATTAAAATTATAATATTGGTTAAAATTGCCAAAGCTAGTTAAGTTCTTTATTATCTGATTTTCTATTAAGTAATTAATTTTAATTTATACGTTAATTAAGTTTCTACGTTAATTAAGTTTAAGTTAGTACTTATCTCGAATACCTGTACCAGTTTACCTGTACATTGATAGCTACGTCTTAATTCAGTTGTAATTTTGTCGTAAGTCGCAAATTGTATTTTTGTTTAACTTACTTTTACTATTACGAATAAAAATGACAGAACGTGTGCCAGTGACGCTCATTCCTAAAGAGGTTGCATCATTAATCCCCAAGTTTGAAGGGGATGGAAATATGTTAAATTTTTTTATAAAGAAAGCCGACTACGTGATTGATTCATATGGTTGTGTACCAGATAACCCAACTCAAAATTTGTACAATTTTCACACTGTAACAAGTAGATTGACTGGTAGAGCAGCCTCTCTATTAAGTGAGCGAGAGGATATAACCACGTGGGCTGCTTTAAAAGACCTATTGGTGCAACATTTCGGTGATCCGCGATCGGAAGAATGCGTTGCGATCGAGCTGGAATCTATGAAAATTAAACACAATGAATCTTTTAGTGATTTTTGCCATAGAATTCAGTCCATACGTAGCACACTCTTTGCGAAAGTAAATCGGTTACCTGACGAAGGCGTTAAAGCTGCTAAAATGATTATATACAACAACACTGCTTTAAACGTATTTCTTTATAATCTTCCTGAAGACATGATTCGTATCATACGTTTAAAAAATTGCACTAACTTAGAAGCTGCCCTAAGTGTGGTCATGGAAGAAACAAATTTTCAGCAGCAATATAACACAAAAATAAAACCAAACTTAATAATCAGCATCAGAATCCGAAACCACAAGTGCCTCAAGCTACTCAGAACACTTTTGTTCATCCCCAGAACTTTAGATTTGGAAATTTTGGACAGCAACAAAATCAGAGCTCATACCCTCAAGGTTTTAGAAATCAAACTCCATTTAATTCAGGTTTTAGACCTCACCCGAACAACCAAAATTTTAGATTTAGCGCTCAGCCAAATCAGTTTAGATTTGGAATACCAAATAACCCCTACCAGGGTAACTTTAAATTCGGTATCCCTCAACAACCGGCAATGTCTTACCCACGTCCGAATAATTTTCAAAACATGCAACCAAATCAGTTTAAATTCGGCATACCAAACAACTTTCAACAACAAAGACCATCATACACACCGCCGATGGGAACCGCCGATGTCTCTATGCGTACGGCCTACGCCCCGCTACGCCAAAACATGGTTGAAATTCCTGAAAATATTACAAACGAGAACTATAATGATGAGTTAGAATCCTACAATCAATACAACTTAGCTCTCGAGGCTAATGAACTTAACTTTTATGAGCAAGCAGGTTATGTTTCTTACATTCCAGAGTATTCGCCACCCTCTATGTCGGAATACGTATCTTGTCCACCCGGTTTTGAATCTAACAACCAAAACCCAAGTACCAACCCGAAAATCAATGAATCTGTTGATGTAAATTTTTGCGTAGCTCGGACGAAGTGCAACCAGAGATAGTATATCTAAATTGTTATCCGGTATTAAAATTGCCACACATCTTCTTACCAGAGCTAAACGCCCGTATCTTGCTAGACTCCGGTAGTATGAGATCATTCCTCAGTCCTGCTTTAGTGGAGAAATTCTTCCCTGAGTTTAAGTACGTTGAACCGTTTGAGGTAGTTAGTACACATGGGCGAAGTCGGCACAATGACATAGTTTACATGCCATTATTTAAAATTTTCCAAAAAGACGTAATGGTGAAATTTTATGTATATGAAGTAGATAACAAATTCGACGGTTTAATTGGGTCTGACTTATTTAAGCTACTCAAAGCCAACTTGGACTATGAACACCAAATGCTCAGAACAAAGGAGGTTAACATACCTTTTTCATATACACCGCCTCATGAGATTTATCTCGAACCACGAACTGAAACTCGAGTCAAGGTCCCCATAGATTTGCAGAATGGTGAAGCCATACTGAATTTTATAGATTTTGGAGAAAACGTTCGCATGCCTAGTGCAATAGTTAAATGTGTCGACTCATATGCCTACACAGTTATTCAAAATGCCTCTGAGGATCTCATAAAATAACCTTCAAGCAACCATTACATGTTACAAAAACTGAAGAAAACGAATGTGAAGTAAATTTTTGAACGACAACTATGATATCGATGAATTACTAAAGGAAAACTTGAATAAACTCCGAATAGAGCACACCAACGAAGAAGAAAGAAGGGCCATCACACAACTTTGTTATGAATACAGAGACATATTCTATTGCGAACACGTCCCGTTAACTTTCACCAATCAAGTCAAACATCAGATTCGAACCCAAAACGAAAATCCTGTGTATATTAAACCCTACCGCCATTCTCCTGCAGAAAACGAAGAAATCGAAAAACAGATTGATAAGTTTCTCAAAGATAACGTCATCCGTGAATCCCATTCGCCTTGGAGTGCTCCGGTACACCTTGTGCCTAAAAGACTGACGCATCAGGCGAAAAGAAATATCGTATGGTAATCGATTACCGACGCCTTAATGATGCTACCATCGATGATAAGTACCCTTGCCGAACATCACCGACTTATTCGATAAGTTGGGACGAGCGACGTATTTCAGTACAATTGACCTTGCGAGTGGGTACCACCAGATAGAAGTTGAGGAAGCAGACAGACACAAGACGGCCTTCACGACACAATCAGGCCACTATGAATTCACGCGTATGCCTTTCGGACTTAAGACGGCTCCAGCAACGTTCCAGCGAGCAATGGACAACGTTTTACGAGGTTTACAAGGGTTACATTGCTTAGTTTACTTGGACGACATCATTGTTTATTCATCCAGTTTACAAGATCACATTGTAAAACTACGCAAGGTATTCGATCGACTCAGAGAAAATAACTTAAAAGCAACTCTAGACAAATGCGAATTCATCAAAAAGGAAGTTCTATACTTGGGTCATCAAATCACTAAACACGGTCTTAAACCCAACGATGACAAAATAAAAGCGGTGCTCAACTTTCCTCTTCCTAAAACCCCAACGGAAATTAAGAGCTTTTGGGCTTGATAGGTTACTACCGAAAATTTTAAAAGACTTTTCTAAGATCACGCAACCGCTCACAAACTGTCTCAAGAAAGGAAAAAGCGTAGATATAACTGACGATTTCGTATCCGCCTTTGAAAAATGCAAAGAGCTTTTGGTAAATGCTCCTTTGCTGCAGTTTCCGGATTTCGATAAGCCGTTTGTGTTGACTACAGACGCCTCAAATATGGCTTTAGGCGCTGTTCTCTCTCAAGGTCCTATCGGGAGTGACAAGCCTATAGCATACGCAAGCAGAACTCTTAACGAAGCCGAAACGAGATACAGCACAATTGAGAAGGAGCTATTAGCGATCGTTTGGGCTGTTAAACATTTCAGACCCTATCTTTACGGCCAAAAATTCAATATCTACACTGATCACAGACCCTTAGCCTGGTTAAAATCTCTAAAGGAACCAAACAGCAAACTAACCCGATGGAAATTAGCACTATCTGAATTTGATTACGACATCATCTACAAAAACGGCAAACAAAATTCTAATGCGGATGCCTTATCCCGAATCAAAGTAAATGCTCTTGACGACAACACATCAATGCAAGTTAACGTTGATACGTTTAATGAAGATGAGGTGATAGAAATTGATTCCGAAGGTACAATGAGTATACCCTCAATTGATAGGCTTAAATTTGAATCTGATTACCCGGTATTGTCCTCATCTGAAAGTACTATCACCGCCAGTTCAAAGGGAGACACAATACACTCAGCTCCAGACATAGATACAGATGGCATTCCCATTTTACACGAAGCAGTTGATACGAAACCCAACCAGATACACATATTTAAATGGAACAGAAACGAAACGTCCGTAAAAGACATCTCTAGAGGCAAACAAAAGGTACTAGAAGTACACATGCCCCTAGGTAACGCAGATCTAGTGAAAGATTTTTTATTGAAATACATCAAGCCCAACGTTAAACATTTTATCTATTTCGAAGATGAGCAATTCAGAAAATTGTTCACCGAGGTAGTTGTAATCCTATTCAAAAAGGATACTGTCAAGCTTTTGGAGTGCACAAAACGCGTAGTATACATAGAAGACGAAAACGAGCAGCGTGCCATAGTAATAAAGTACCACGAGGGTCCTACCTGCCATCGTGGAATTAAAGAAACCGTCATGAAGTTAAAACGAAATTACTTTTGGGCTAATATGGACGTTACTGTAGCGAGTATTATTAACTCCTGTCAAGTCTGTAAACGAATGAAATACGACCGTAAACCATTAAAACCCGAACTTCAGTTAACTCACACGCAAGACAAACCATTCCAGGAACTCTTTATAGATCTATTCTCAATAGAAGGTAAAACGTATCTCACACTTATAGATGCTTTCAGCAAGCTTGGGCAAGCCTTTGCCATTTCAAATAAGTCGGCGCCTGAAGTTGTGCGAGCACTTATAAAATATTTTTCCTATTATGGTACCCCTTGTAAAATAAATGCTGACCCTGGTACCGAATTTAATAATGCTCTCCTCAAAGAAATTCTACAGTTTTACAAAATAGACTTGCACATCAGCACCCCACACAACCCTAATTCTATGGGACTAATCGAGCGTTTTCATTCCACTCTCATAGAAATTTATCGCTTAGCCAAGTATGAACATAAGATCACAGATGCAGCCTCAGTAATGACTTACGCCATAATGTCATATAATCAAACAATTCATTCTGTTACTGGGCTGACACCATTCGAAGTTGTCTTCGGACACACCGACGCTTCTAACGCTTTCAATGTAGATTTCTACAAGCAATACACACAAAAATTGGTCAAGGATCACGTAAGAAGAACAAAACATCTATACAAGTACTTAACTGACAAAATGGTTCAGCATAAAACAAATATTAAAGAAAAACGCGGAGGTGAGAAAGAATTTGATATGAAAGAGGGTGATGTCATATTTGTCAAAGGAGTTAATACTAGACGAAGTAAAGATAAGCCGCGCTACCAAAAGGCCCAAATCACAGGCGAAGTAGTAAAAAATATTATACCTGTCCAAATTCATGGGCGTGACACCAAAGTTCCAATTAAGGATGTCAAACGTCCTTCACAACTTTTAAAGAAATCTTTCTGACACAAACCATCTTAAGCCTTGTCCTACAATTTCAGATAAGTGAAATAAGATAAAAAAACGATTACCTAAATTACCGAAATGATGAAACCTTTTAAAGATACCTCAAACTCTACCACCAGTTATATCATTCAGATAGACAAAAAACACTCTGGGAAATTCGAAAACAATTCAATAGTTTACTATCTAATTTTATACAATTTCCAAATGATATATACTTGACGGGAAGAGATTGAGGTCGCCATATGTTCTGTCGATCTATAATAGATACAAATACATAAGGAAAATCAGATAATACTCAATTTGAAGCCAATACTTACTTTAAAATAATTCTCGTACCAATTCCTATTTCCACACGACCATCATCATCCAAGCTCCTAATAGTGAAAGGTTTGAAAACAAGTCGCTCTGCACACCCTGCAAGATAATTCACAGAGCCATGTATGTTGGTTACGAAGATGATGTCACAGTCACCAGTTACCAGTCCAGGATATTGATTAAAATCGCCCCTTAAATCTGATTACAAACATCACAGATTGCAACCCAAAAAGGTGAATCAATGGATGATTTACAACAAAACTCAAGGTCTACTCACCAAATCCTACTATTCTGAAAGGCCAGAACGGAAAGTAGAATACCGATGCGGCGTGACCAACAGTGAGTGGATTAGTTTCATGAACCAACCAACTTTTGTAAAACATGTTAGTTGCTATCAAATGTCCTATATTCAAAGAGAAATGAAAATACCTAAGAAAAATCTATTAGAAGCCATTACCAGAAGAAAGAGAAAAAAGAAGTTAGTGAATCTACAGCAAATAATGAACAGACCTAAATTTGTGTAGTGAAAAGTGAAAATAACGTTGGTATTAAAAGTGTATTAGTTAAGTAAGGTGCCTTAATCTAGTTTAGTTATTACTTTTCTTATTAATAGATTATGCGTTATATAAGCATATAAATTTAAGCATAGTTTAATTAAATTTAGTTTTCTCGAAGCCATCAGACAGATGATCATCCCTCTGATGACCTCGAGCTTAATGGGGGAGGAGTTATGCACCCCATATCTGTAGTATAAGAAACGTTGTTACGTTCATGTCAAGGGCATGGTGATAGGTATGTGTTCCCGTCTGAGTGGCCGACACGGCGAGTGTAAGATTACAAGAGGTGCGTTACTCAGAACTGATAAGAGCGTGGGACGCGGGATGTTTTTTAGACGCTAAGTAATTAGTAAGCTGAGAGAAGTTGTGAGGCTGAGAAGCCAGTCTATCGAAGACACTCGACTTGTAACCTCGTTTCTAAATTTAAGTTACTTAAATAAATAAGTTTAAACTTTATTTGAGGTTTTAAATCAGTTCATCACTTTACGTTCCCGAAATTTGACTACTTACATAGTAATAATAAATATAATACATAAATAAATAAATATATATAGGTTATATTATAAATATATACAAAACTGAGCTATAGGGAACTTACTATACAAATAATAATATAATATTCGATGACAGATGGTAGGAAAGGACAGTTATGGGTTGGGTAAGGATAAGAAGTGGGCTTTCAGTTGAGTCTTAAACGAGTCGAGAGATGGAGCTCGTCGGAGCGAAGGGGGAAGAGAGTTCCACAAGCGAACAGCTTGTATAGTGAAAGAGTACGCATAGAATTGAGTCCTAGCACTGGGCAAGGAAGAAAGAGTGAGATCAAGGCATGAGCGCAAAGTACGGGGTCGGATAGAAGAATTGAATTGGAATCTCTCTTTTAGGTAAGACGGAGAAGAAGGATTGAAAAGAATGGAATAGAGTCGAGAAAGAATGTGACAGTCTCTTCGCTTGCGTATTCTGATTCCATGGTGTAGCGGTCGAAGTGACGTTGTTCCTTGGTATGGTTCGATTCTCGGCGAACAAAGTGGATTTGCAGGCTGATACAAAATCAGTGCGCTTGTGTTCCTGCACCTTATCAGCAATTCTAGACACATGTTCGGCTCGTCTACATGTTGGTGGATACCCCGTTTATAAGTACTGATGAATGGTAGTTTGATTCAAGATTTGTTTGCTAACTGATTCCATGGTGTAGTGTAGAGGCCGGAGTGACGTTGGACCTCAGTAAAAGTCGATTCTCAGCGCACATTTGGATTGCAGGCTGATACAAATTGTCTACAAAATGGTTCCATGGTTGGGTACGAACCTGCTAAACAGCATCTGCAAGCCATTGATGTTGATCGTCTATCACAATCACATCAAAGTCCTACTGTCACTTAGTAGGCAAACCATTGCTCACCGGGTCGTTCATCACCTCGGTGTCCACACGAAATACAGATTGATCAGTTCGTAGACACCGGATCTCAGGTGCCACACCTTCCTGTTTTTTCGCGCCCAATCTCACACACTTTTTCTTAACCTCCAAAGCAATCAACGAGCAAAAAACTGGAGCATTCCAAGTTCAAACAGTCCGATACATGAGTTATGACGTCATACTCGTGCGCCGCTCATTCGAGTGTTAGCTCAAAAAAACTGGCATTAATTATGCTGCGTATCGTAGAAAAAGGTATACATTACTCTGCTAAAGGCAAGCCTGATTGATTTGGTTTACATTGCTGGTCATTATATGGGCGTCATAACAATGAACTCCAGATAAACAGCAATGCATGCCGATGCCGAATCAGATACTGTCTGCAGAGTAAATAAAATTGCTGTTAGAGATCTTGATATGTAAAGTGAGACCATCTGAGCTGAGACTGACATTAACATCGCCAGTTCGACCTCTAGGTATGATTCACTGTTAAGTTTTGGCACAAAAAAACTGATTACCGACTGATGTTATTTTATCAAGGTTTACAAGCGTTTATAAGCGATTACAAGATTGTATTTCTACATACGGACTTACCTGTTAGAAGCCTATGACCTAACAAAAGCTTTTTTAAGTGATAATACTAGATACATAGATAAAACGTTTATTCACGGGCGGCGCGGCGTTTATCCGCGGCGGTTTGGGGAGCATTGTGCTGCCCTTTCCCTGGATAGATTTTTCTCTTAATACGATACGATGACTAGTAGTAGAATTGGGGTAAAACACTTTTCTAAGCTAGCCTCACATAGCGCATTGAAAACTATGTAATCAAACCAAAATTAACTAATTTGAAAAAGAACTGGATAGTCTCGAAAACGAAAAACTATCTGTCTGTGCCGTGAAGGTCACAATTAATTCACACTGACTCACAAAAGGAAGTAACAGAACAAATTAACGATTACAACAAACAATACTTCAAATACTTGCAAATAGGATGTTACGAAATAGTTTCATTCTCAAACGTTTTTTTGCTAACCTCATTAGATGTTTTAAGTTTGCGTAATTTGCATATAGCGCGATATGTTATTTTGGCATTTAGAAGTTGGTATCTAGTATGCAAGGAAGCAGTTATTTTGGCGTGATTAGCATTTTCTGGTCTGTTATATTGTGTAACCCTCTGCAACTCATTTTTCGGCAAGAAAAAGACGTTTTCCCTGAATATGTTATACATATAAATAAACCTTCTCCTTGAATCACTCTATCTATTACAATAATGCGTTAGCGAAACGGTAAAAGCGACTTAATTTTATAAAATGTATTGATAATTATAGAAAGAGGCTACATCTTGGCATATTGCATAGGCTTTAATTTGAAATATATCTTATTCAATAATCCACGTCTTCCTTTGCTATAAGTGTAGATTTACAAAGCAATATGCTAAGTTACGACTATCAATAGAACTCAACCACAAAATGCGCACTAGCTTAGCACTACGGTATTTCCCGTGGCCGACTAGTAATTAACCTAGCACACTGTACATTATGCAGACACGATAGAGTAAGTACCCACTCTACCAACACTTACATTGCTAAAGTTATACATTCCAAAACGTTTTGTAAAGGAAACATTAGTGCTTATAATCTTTTGCCTTGCAGTCATCAAATACTTTTTAAAATTTTGTATTTAATGCGGGAAGGGTTGAAAGACATACTTAGTGATTTAAATCTTTATTAAGGAAATACTTGTGATTTTGTTTGAGTATTATAAATAATCCGGCACACTATACATTATGCAGACACGATAGAGTAAGTACCCACTCTACCAACACTAATATAGGTACACTTACATTGCTAAAGTTATACATTCTAAAACGTTTTGTAAAGGAAACATTAGTGCTTATAATCATCAAATACCTAAAAAAAAAATATAATGCGGGAAGGGTCAAATCTTTATAAAGGAAATTCTTGTGATTTTGTTCGAGTATTATAAATAAACCTAGCACACTGTACATTATGCAGACACGATAGAGTAAGTACCCACTCTACCAACACTAACATAGGTATACATTTACATTGCTAAAGTTATACAATATTAAAACGTTTTGTAAAGGAAACATTACTGCATTAGTGCTTTTAATCTTTTGCCTTGCAATTCATCAAATAATTTAGAGAATTTTGCAAGGATTTGCATAAGTTTGCAATAACGACCAAGGTTCAGAATAGGTACTAGGTAGTGATTCAAATCTTTATTAAGGAAATACTTGTGATTTTCTACAGATATAATCAGTTTTAAGACAGCTTTTGCTTTCAACTTTTCTTAGGGCATGAAGCATTTTTACGGGATTTTCGGGTGAACTAATGAAATTTATTAGTTCACCCGAAAATAAGATAAACCCTAATGACAGTGCTTTACTTTGTTTTTTTTGACTCAGTTTTATAATCTCAATTTATGATCCATGATTTTGGTAGTCGAACAGGCATATTAGTAGGTGAGCAGGTATCATGAGAGATCAAAGTAAGAGATCGTGTATCGCAGTAAAACCGTTTAGGTTGCTACATAAATTACACAGGTTATGACCGTGTAAGTTCAAAATTGCGGTTCATTTCAACACCTTATCTCACCTCTAACCCTTACCTACGAGTGTGCCTGTACAGGTACGGACATAACAGAGTTAATGAGCTGCACCTAATTAGTGCCAGGGCAATGTTCCACTAGCGTCCTAACGCTACACAGGGGACTGAGTCACAAATAAGGACGGCGCGCGGGGCGCCTTTACAGATGGCTCACTCAGTACTAGCGACGGTTTTGACGCTTACTGACGGCAACTGGAATAAACTGGAATCTAAGAGGAACTCAAGGTGACTAAGAAGATGGTTGCCACGAACGTCATACACTTCCCATCACAAAAATCGAAACACCTCGGTTTTTCTTGTTTTTGGCCGAATTAAACACAAAAAAGTATTGCTTGCATTAAAAAAATTATATGACTGTGTAGCTGGCAGTTTTGTCTTTTAAGTGTGTATAAAAAAAATCGAAATTCAAAATTGGACCTCCACCTGTTTGTTCTGTAAATGAGATGAATGACTGAGACACGTTTGCAGGTTGCGCCTTTTAACGATTCATAACATTTTCAAAATTTAATTTAGAGCTTGTCTTAGCTAATCTTAAAACTTTTGCGTTTTTAATTGTTTACTGTGACTATGGATCGCCTGAAAAAAGTAAGATTTTATCTGAGTCATGGGTATTTTGCCCGTAGAAGCCGCCCAAGTGGTGACATTGCCAAATTTTGGACTTGGTCATCGTCTTGTGGCTGAATGTTTGCATTTAAGCCTCACATCTGTTCATAAAGCTTACAAACGCTATCAGAAGACTGGTCTGTTTACGCGACGTTCAGAATCTGTCGGAAATCGGGTCAGTTCTGACCGACATGATCGAATTAATGTTATAAGTTCTTTGCAAAATCGACGCCTTAGCGCTTTTTAACTGCGCCAAAAGCTATCAAATGTACAAAAGTTGGCTAAAAGTGGCTCTACAATCAGAAGAAGGTTAAAGGAACGTAGACTGGTACCGCAATAGCCAGGAAACGGGCCCAAATCAACTGCAGACACGAAGACAAACTCTGTCACGCCGTCGGCGCTGATTCCTTCCCAGACCGTTCACGAACTGTCACCATAACTGACCTTTTTATCAATGCAGCATAGTGTAAAGCATTTTTAATCCCTTCTGTAAGCCATAGTGCTTCCGTGGTTGCCATTCAGCGTAATTCTACACTCAGCAGAAAAGAGGAATTTTGATCCACTGGGTATACGACCAGTTTAGGTGCTCACTTGCAAAATTAAGTCGCGCTATTTAATTGTCTTCAGTTGATTTGGACCCGTTTCCTGGCTATTGCGGTACCAGTCTACGTTCCTTTAACCTTCTTCTGATTGTAGAGCCACTTTTAGCCACCTTTTGTACATTTGATAGCTTTTGGCGCAGTTAAAAAGCGCTAAGGCGTCGATTTTGCAAAGAACTCATAACATTAATTCGATCGTGTCGGTCAGAACTGACCCGATTTCCGACAGATTCTGAATGTCCCGTAAACAAACCAGTCTTCTGATAGCGTTTGTAAGCTTTATGAACAGAGGTGAGGCTTAAATGCAAACATTCAGCCACAAGACGATGACCAAGTCCAAAATTTGGCAATGTCACCACTTGGGCGGCTTCTACGGGCAAAATACCCACGATTCAGATAAAATCTAACTTTTTTCAGGCGATCCAAAGTCCCAGTAAACAATTAAAAAAACAAAAGTTTTAAGATAAGCTAAGACAAGCTCTAAATTTTAATGCTGAAAATGTTATGAATCGTTAAAAGGCGCAAACTGCAAACGTGTCTCAGTCATTCATCTCATTTACAGAACAAACAGTTGGAGTTCCAATTTTGAATTTTGAATTTTTTTATACACACTGAAAAGACAAAACTACCAGCTACACAGTCATATAATTTTTTTAATGCAAACAATACTTTTTGGTGTTTAATTCGGCCAAAAACAAGAAAAACCGAGGTGTTTCGATTTTTGTGATGGGAAGTGTATTTTTTGGATTAAAATGGGCTCAGAGTCGTATTTACATTCTTGTATCAGATTTTGCTGTTTTGATATTCTTACACTGACATTTTTGACTGTAGCAACAGCAACCAAGTGATCCTTCTGTAAACTGTCTATTTAGTGACTGAGTTACGTTATCAGTCCCCTGCCTGCGACCACGGCGCCGCCACACCACTCCTCACCTCCACCTCATGATAATTACCTCGTCTAGACTTACGACACGGGTTGGTGAAAGCTGGTCTAATTGAATAGGGCTTTTCGTTTGGTAGACAGAAAAATGGCTTTGGATTGGAAGTATGGAATAATAGTACCTCATTAATGAATTGTATGTCCCGGTTACAGCCGAAATTAGACAGACATAGAAAATCTTTATTGACACCCACAAATACATTCAGTAGTTAAAAGTAATAAAAGTAAACGTAAGTAAAAAACTGTATGCAAGTACGAAATATAGTTACAGAGTAAAGAACAGCACAGAACAAAGTTTAAGAAGATAGTAGAAATATGTAACATATCAAAGAGCAAATAATTGTAGGCATGGCTTTGTGACTGTGAATAGGTGCTGACTCAGCATGTTATTCTGCCATAACTTATAAAAAGATCCACGAACACATCACGTCATAACTATTTATTGTTATCATTAACAGAAGTTTCCAACTATGTACTTACTTTTACCCATATCTCTTCACAAATAAATAACTATACTTCTACAGTCAGCTTGAACTAAACTCAACATTGAAGCAATCTGGTCTGACGGGTTCCAGTATTTAAAGCCTGCACTACCACCTGTCAGATCGCCACCTGTACGGCGGAATCCCGATGAGATTTACTTGACAACTCGACCACGGAAGCGGTCTAGTGGTATGAGCATAGGCATCACAGCCCGAAGGCTCCGAGATCAAGAAAATTAGCTTGAACTAAACTCAACATTGAAGCAACTGGTCTGACAGGTTCCAGTATTTAAAGCCCGCACTACCACCTGTCAGATCGCCACCTGTACGGCGGAATCCCGATGAGGTTTACTTGCCAACTCTATCACGGAGCCGGTCTAGTGGTTTGAGCATAGCCATCACGACCCGAAGGCTCCGGGATCAAGAATATTAGCTTGAACTAAACTCAACATTGAAGCGATCTGGTCTGACGGGTTCCAGTATTTAAAGCCCGCACTACCACCTGTCTGATCGCCACCTGTACGGCGGAATCCCGATGAGATTTACTCGCCAACTCGACCACGGAGTCGGTCTAGTGGTCTGAGCATAGGCATCATGACTCGAATTCTCCGGGATCAAGAATATTAGCTTGAACTAAACCCAACATTGAAGCAATCTGGTCTGACGGGTTCCAGTATTTAAAGCCCGCACTACCACCTGTCAGATCGCCACCTGTACGGCGGAATCCCGATGAGATTTACTTGCCAACTCGACCACGGAGCCGGTCTAGTGGTATGAGCATAGGCATCACACCCGAAGGCTCCGGGATCAAGAAAATCAGCTTGAACTAAAGTCAACATTGAAGCAATCTGGTCTGACGGGTTCCAGTATTTAAAGCCCGCACTACCACCTGTCAGATCGCCACCTGTACGGCGGAATCAAGTGCTTCGAAAAGCTCGTCTATCACTCGGTCCGGCTGTCTAGCAGGGTTCATCAGATTGCTAGTTAACTTGATGTCCATTATTGTCCTGGCTTTGTAAAGTCAGGGATCTAACAATATAATTCTTTGCCTCTTCTTCTTCTTCTTCGAGTGGGACACCGAATCATCTAACGACCCGATGAACCCTGTTGTCAGAGTTTTTCAACCTTTCCTAAATCTCTTGAAACCTGTGAAGTATCTAAAGTCCATTAGCAAGATTGAAGCTTGCATTCCTATTTCAAGTTCCTCCACAGAGTAGTTTGTTTGGTCTAACTTGGTTAATGAGATTCCCGAAACTTGGTTTGGGTGTTGGCCAAATATATGTGTAGCATGTAAATAGTGCTAAAACTCATTTATTTCTTGACTTTTACATAGATATTGTCGGATTTGGTCATTGTTTTGTATCGATAGTTTTTCGCAAAAAACTAAATAACCATTTTTCATTCGGATTGGCATCTCCTGGCCTTCTAATCAAAAGTTTTTTTACTATAATACAAAATCTTTAACATAATTTGCCAATATCAACAAAGTATATCTTGCAGTACGATGGCATAAGTAGGATTTTGACCAAAAGCCGGTATATGGCAAACTCGTAGAGTTTGTTCGGCCATCTTCCTAAGTAGTTTCAATATTTCGACAAAAGCCAGCAAATGGGTAAATCGCATACTTTGATCAGCCATGATCCAAAGCAGATCCAGGATTTATTACGTAATAAGGCTCTATTTCGGTTCGCAGGAACGAGGAGCGTTGGATCTACTTAGGACGATAGCCGAACAACGTCTACGATTTTGCCATATGGCAAATTTCGGCCAATATCCTAATTCTGCCATCGTACTACGACATATACACCTTGCTCACCCACCTGTCCAATGGAATCTCAGCACGGTCGGCTGTGAATGTAATAAATGTTATAATTGCGCGACCTTCGCGGCGCAGGTCGTCACGCTGCCTGCGCACACGTAGCCGACAGCTACAGTACCTGTCATAAGTATTTAATTGTAGTTTGATATATGTAATAATGTCTACTATGATATCATGTGATAGTATACAATTTCGATGGATTAATACACTGCTCGATTAGTAACGAAATACCGACTGTGGAAGGTTTTGTCTTCATTTCAAATCACCTGGTATGGAAGTGTCCCTACGACACTTTTACGATATAATAGGGTCAAGCTAAATACTGTTACACAAAGATTCACAACCACTGATGAAAAAGAATCGTACGTTGTAAATTTTAAGTCTTAAAACATGGTAAATATTTATAGTTCGCCATCGCCATATTTAAAAACAAAAACCTGTAGCAGTGTAGTGTGTGTAGTAATTTCAAAGTTATAATTTGAGTATAAAATTTGAATTTATCAAAATTTGATAAAGGCAGTGTCACTAGCTAGACAAATCTAACGATATCATACACATCTACATCCGCACAGTCGTTTGGGTACATACCTACATACACTTAAAAACATTACCCTCTTTCTGAGGTAGATGGGTAAAAACTGTTTGTTCTCGATGAAAGTCTGCACAAAAACAATATTATTGTCTACACGTGTCTCACATATACCTATTTGATGACTGTTGTTGATGTGACAACATCACGACACGAGGAAACTGCTGCAATGGAGAACCATGTACAATCAGCAGCACTTCAAGATGGTCCAGGGGTCAACTAATATTGGTTTCTCTAGCAATCATGAGGAATAACCAGTATAAGGAAATTCCTTAAATGGGGCAACCTAAAGTGGTGCTGATAGTATTAATGTGCTGTGTCATTCTGCTCAGAACTGGGGCATTGAGTATGAACTACATAGTACTATATTATATTCTGTAGTATGAAATTATACCACGTTTTTTATGCAAAAGAGGAAATCATCTGAACTGAAGTCTTGCATAGTCATTTGCTAAATGAATACTTATTCTTTTTTGTGCTAAATGTAAAGTGTAAAAACGGCTATTTTGTATCAGATATACCATCATCATTATCTTCCTGCCCTTATCCCAAATTAATTGAAATCGGCGCAACATTTTTTGTTAGAACACAAGATCATATAGCAAAACGATTTGGCCATGTTTTATGACCACCCGTCTGCCTGACGTCAACCCTTTTTGGGAATGTTATTGTAGGTGGTATCAACACCACCATGTTGTTGATCATAATCGACAGATATTCAGTCGAGGGCAAAAACTCTACGTCACCTATTAAAAAACACCCTGAGTTATAATAATATATCAGATATAAATGTTGCGCGTAAAAATCGATGCCACTTTCTTGCGTAACAAATGATGCCCAATGAATTTTTTGCCAAAAATTGCCAAAAAACCTTTATGATAAGATGACCTATGACAAAACTATCTCTTTCTCTTTAAGAGGGTAAGAGAAATATAAGATTTCTTTCCCACTGTTTCATATGAATTGTGTTACAATATCCTATTACCATTTCAATAAGAACACCAATGTGCATACGCCATACATGTTATTATTGTGGTTGAAAACCGTGAAATTGTGAAACTGACCGGCTCCATACAAAAACCAACTCAATGCTTGCGCACGAGTGGATCTCAATAAAAACATCCCAAGAATGTATTACTAACTGTTTTCTTATTCCATTTCTTTCTATATGCTTATTTGCTTGTCAATTACTCATATAAAATGTTTTAAGACTTTTATAAGTAGTAGGTGTAGGTACTTCAAGTCACTCTTGGCAAGTGGATTGGTGAGCGCAGTGCAAAATGTCGCATTCACACTAGCAGCACTTTTTCTGATGATTGTATATCTCTGCATTAGATTTAAATGTATGATTCCATTCTATCTCATCTCATCACATAAATAACAGTCTAATCATATCCTATTCTGTCTCTCACGAACGACAAAATCTGATTGTGATACCGTTGTGATAAACATAGATCGATTATGTTAAAGTTAAATATTATGTAGATAGCTCCTTATTGTAGTGAAATGCCGAAGCGAGCTGTATACCGTAATTGATTCCGTTTTATCTAGCGGCTACCTTTACACAAATTCCATAAATGTAATCAAATTCCACATTCATACATGACAAACTATCTAATTTAATACTGTTGTGATACATACCTAACAATCTAACTTATACCGTTGTGATAGGCCTACATGCCAAACAATATATCTTATACCATAGATCGATTATGTCAGAGTTGAATGGGCAGATAGCTGCGCGGTCGACGACACGCGAAACGGTGATTCATACGCTGCGCAGACGCACCTTTTACACACGTGGGTGGCCTCGAGTATAGGCATAAACATCTAACAAATAAATTATAAGATATACCTCGTTGTAAAATGTCGAATCAATCATGCATTAGCTAAAAGTTCAAAAGGTCGCCAACGGTAAACACAACAAGTATTCTTATTTATGACGGTGCAAAATATCGCACAATCAAGCACATAGCTGACTGTCAAGAATTTATGTACAGTTTGTACAGACAATATTTTTGTGATAAAATATTATGGGCAGCGGGAATTTATAAGAAGGAATGCTAGTTCTGTTTACCTCCGTATTGTCATAGCAAAACGTTAGTCGTGAAAGAATTTTCTAACGCTTTTGATTTCTTAGCAATATTTTTTTGACACAGCATAAAAATAATTTTGATAGGCATTTTCTTGCTATTTTCAAATTTTTTGCACTTACTATGCTTGGCAGACTAGTTGTGGCAGGCTTAGTTGCGCTATTGTACAGGAAATGATTCTTCCCGTTTAGCATTACTTTTATAGAAATAAGCAAAGTTACTACTACCAAACCTTTATCTTTATATACTCACCGGCACAACTAATCGGCCACCAATCTGTACTGGTATATTTCATGTTGATTAGAAATATAAATATAAAAACATTTATTTATCTAATAAAATACGAAATGTAAATAGTAATAGATAATAATATAAATTAACTAATTTACAACTTATATTAACTGTAATTATCAATGTTATAAATATTAAAAAGTATTTCATGCTAATGCAGGTGGCCGATTAGTTGTGCCGGTGAGTGTATTATTTTTGCTCATTATTCTTTATCTTACGTAATAGAAAAGTCAACATTGTTACTAGTATGTTCACCTGAACTAGTAACACTACTACTGGACCGCAAGTGCGATATCTATACCGGTAAACACATACCTACCTACCTACCTACATGTGTGTTTGTACATGTGGGTGGTCCCAAGTATAGATTTAACAAATGGCCCAAAGTCAAGAGGGCTAAGGCATTACTCATCCATTCAAGTTTTTACGATGAAGTGGGATGTTTTAAGACCTACCTTTAGCTCCTTCAGCTTTGTTCAGCGAAACAAATTTTTAGGAAGTACATTATTTATAGTAAGTACCTGTATCATTCTAGACCTAACTACATTATTATTTCTTTACCAATCCCTAAGCCCTATTTTTTTTCCAAATAGTCAAGTGTTGGTTTTGAGGTCCCGGGACTATATTTACTGACCTACTGACTGATATATTTGTTATTCCTTCGATCGCTAGCGGAAATAAGTCGTAACATTACCAAAAGCCCCAGTCAGCCTAGTCACATTTCTTACCAAGGGGGAATAGGAAGCGGCCATCATAACTGCATTAACCACCCAGAAAACAAGGTTATGTACAGAGGGAATCCTATGAATGATTAGGAAAAAGCTATGCAGTGTAGTTGACGGAAGAAAAGGCATGCTATATTCTGATCAATAGTAGGTAAGGCGAAACTAATCTGGATAATATTGCACTATGATATTGCATTGACCCTCCTGTATAAACTGGCGCTAATTATGAAAGGAGTTTCCTAATATTAAAAATTCTGAGTTTGAAACTTCACTTCACATACCTCTACTTTTATCTAGATTTATTTCACGAATACTAAGCAAGTTTTTCTGATTGTTTCTTAGGCGCGCCAAATCAGCTTGCGACATTCATTATATTATGGTTTCCCTCTGAACCATTCCTTTACTCTGAAGAGCCGTGCTATAGTTCACGACGTTATGAGGGAAAAAAACTGTGACTTTTTATGGGTAACTGCACATCTGTGCCGCTCGGTAATGCCAGAGAACATGTCTTTAAAAAGTTCATGTGTTTCCGACATCTATACCCCTTTTGAGATATTTATAGTCTGAAGGGGAGTTGTGCCGCTAAACTAGCGATAATTTACTGTTAATAATTTTTATCTCTACAAGCAAACAATGTGTCAAAATTAACATCAATTTTCAAGCTCTTGCGCTTCTATCAGAATATGTATTTTGATCATAATGATGGTGTAAACTAAAGTTTCGTCTTCTTAGTCGTAACACTCTTGACAGAGTGGTCGTGGTCATCATGTAGTAGTCGTGTTGTCAACACGTGGCTCGCTTGAATGTTCGACGCCATTCTTCTCTCACAGCTGCTCTTCTGGTGCACTCGTGAACTGTGCTGTTGGCTGCAGCCTTAATCTGGTCGGTCCATCGCATCGACGATCTTCCGCGTGCTCTGTTGTCCTCAACCTTCCCCTGTACTAATCTTTATCTAAAGTTTAGAAACCGCAAATTCAGTGAAATATTCTTCGTAATCAGGCCTGGCGCACTCCGCGGCGTAGGTATAGAGTTGCAAGTACATACGGCGTCCCCCGCGCGGGGGATAATCAGTTGGTTGCCGCGCGCCGCACCGCACGTTACGCGCGCGCTCCGATGCCGTTTCTTCACGAGATTTATTTTATTTTATCAATTCTGTATTAAGTAACTCACCTTCCTGCCTCATTCGTAAATTGTGTATGATAACGCAATTTTCATATTTTTTCTAATATTTGTGCTTTTATTTTCTTTCAATACCTACGTTTAACAAAACATTTTATTTATGTTTTACTTGGGTGTAGAAATGTACTCCAGTACACTTTTCGTAGGTACCTACTTTCATATAAATCTCGAAATTCGCATCCCTACAAAGCGCGCCGGCTGTGACCTTCAAAGGTGGTCTGCGGCAGATGAACTTTCGCGCGCTGCAATTCGGCTCATTTTTGCTTGCGCGCGTGATCAGTAGGCTAATATAAAAGTAGGTATCCAAATCCGGCGCGAAGGAAATTGAACTTTATTTTCGCGCGTAAAGATTTATATTTGTTGAATTTCTATGGCGGAGTGCGTCTTCTGTACCTGTACTATTATGTGTGTCGTAATTAAATAGTTAGTTGTCTATCATATATCTATAGAGACAGCCTCTTTTAGTAATAATTGCTATGCCTTAATTTACTGTAATATTTTTAATATGCTGTAGGGTCGAATTGAACGGTAAGGTAATATCAACAATGTGGGCAAAAGCATTCTGATGTAGGTACTGCATGATTTATGTGCTCTTACGTAAAATGGCGCTGGTTTCAGGGTACCACTCGCCATAAGTCATTATTAAGTCGTATGTATTTTTGTGTATTGTATTCTTGAACTGGTTAGTCGAGTTGTGGCGTGTTCAAAATTATGCAAAGTTGGGATATTATTTGCTTGCAGTATTGTATTGTTACAATTTCACAATAGACGTCAACCGCAGTGCAACTGGGCTACGAATCTTGCAACAAATTGTCTTTCTAAATCAAGTCAAATCAGACAATATTGTGATATAGTTAAAGGGTGTTATGAAATTTACTGCGTTTCAATATTCAGAGCGTTTCTATCAAAAAGCTAACTATTGATAAGAAAATATTGAACCTCCCATACCTATTATTTGTGACAACCAATTGATTGAATAATTTTATAACGGGAGTAACAAAAAGGATATAACAAGCCGAAAAGAGGTAAAGGTACTCATTAAACTGAACAACATTCCCCATGGAACAATCAATCACATCTACACCTAATATCATTGGGTGGAAGTATGAAAAATAAAATATGACCTCGCTTTGAAAGATTTACAACACAGGATATCCAATTTTATTTTTATTTTTGACCCATGTTCCATTATGAACTTCCTTGGGGAAAGTCGTCCAGTTTCATGACCTCCTTTTGGCTTGTATACCCTTTTTGTTACTCCTGGTAGAAGAAACAATATTTAAATTGACATTGGGCATCATTAGCAGTACTTTATGTAGGTATCTTTTGTAGTAATGACGAATTAATATTTTATGTAGGTATGTATTAATTGAACCTTTTTTGTTGCAGGTATGCATGCAATTCACAACGTCTACGATTCACCAATTTAGTGTGATGTTGTAAGTGTATTTTCAATAAACACAGGCTTCATCAAAAATTTGTGAACTACGCGTATTTGAAACAGTTTTAACTGTACGTTCGTTGACATATCTTGAAGACAAGGCGAGGTAATGAAATGAACATAAATTATCCTTACTTCATTTGAGTGCGCCGACCACAGAGAACCAAAACGTCATTCGCGGTCCCCGATAGAGACGCCCTTTGAGCAATATAGCCTGCCAATTTGGTTTACCGAATTGCCATTCCCAGTGTTGCCACCAGCTTATATTTCTCGAACTTGACGTCCTTTTTTGACTCCCACGTGTTATTTGTAATTTTACCATTTTGTTTGTAAATCGCCCTTACTCTAATACTTATGATACAATAAAACATGCTGTACTATAACAGCCGCAACAGTCCACTGCTAGACATAGGCCTTCCCTTATTAGGGGGGTATTTGCCATACTCACTACGCTTGGCAGGCGGATTGGCAAGCGCAGTTCAAGGTGATGTATTCACAGAGAATTTTGCTGCCCATTCTCTGGAACGACTTAATTGGTTTTTAACACTCAAGGGTAGATAGATGGGGTGATGCTATTCAACGCCAACATTACTCGGCAATATACCTATTTATTATCTGGATCTTTGTTGTGATTTGGTGAAAAACTACTTAAACAAAAATGAGAATATTTTTTTACGTAGCTGTTATCTACCTATCTATGTACCTAATTCTAAAAATAAACACGACAGACAAAAGTTGTCTCATTCAACTCATTGAATTTTTTTCTGGCTGACACGTACTTAATCTTTTATAATATCAGAGGATGTCAGTTTCTAGAACACTGACATTCAGTCATCTATCAGTACGAGTCCACAAGAAAAGGTGAAAATGCCTACGTGGACCACGGGTATTTCTTTTTCCCCGTGGTGCACCCTAGTCCACTTGCTATAGGTGGACTCAAGGGCAGGGTTTTACTAATGGTTCACCCGGTTCACCTTATTTCTGAAAGCAACTTTGAATAAATGTTTACACTAATATTATAATAATTCTTTACGTAAGTTGTAGGGCTTGGTGTGATTGATTTGCGACCCTTTTTGGAAAACGAGTGCAACACCCAATAAACTTGATCCAATCAAAAACATTAACATATTAAATCTCTAAGCCTCGCTTGCTACTCAGTTCTTTTACCATTATAAAACCATTTTATGTAGGTAATAGCAAGCTGGTAGGTAAATAATTTTATCTACACTCATTTCGTAATATTCGTTTTACAGAATCGAAAGCACCAACGTAATGAACTGCATTAAGAAGTATGCAGCCTTAAAATATAATTTCCATACTAAAATTTGAATCGTAATGGAACGTGATGTCTATATTTCAAAAAAAACTAAACGAATATTCCGCTTTTTTATTTCCTGAGCCAACACTGGCCAACAGTAAGTTAAATAAAAATAAAACAAATTTCACCCGGGCGGGACGACACTTGAAATAATGAGGACTTATTTATTATTAAATCTTTGCTTCAAATCATTTTTCGAATTTAAATTTACCGATAAATGCTTTTTAATTTTAAAAGTTGTTCAGTTTTTATGAGCCTCCATTTTAACGTTTAGTTAAAAAGTTACTTATGTACAAAAGTCGTTCAGTTGGTGGTTCAGTAGATAGGCTTGCAATCGCCACAGTGCGGAGGTTTGAATTATTTTCATAGTTTTTCTTGTAAAGTGTAGATAAAATTGTGTATGCAACTGCATATAATTAGGCTTTAGAATGCTCGTGTCAAACTATTATCACACTAGGCTGCGCCTCGTGTGATAAACAGACACTCACATCCTAAAGCCTCTCATTATAAGGCAATTGCATAAACTACTATTAACTATGAAAAACGATTTAAGTTTAGCACGCATAGTTTCTGATTTAAACGACTTTTTAGTGTGACAGCTGACACCTGTCATGTAGATCTCGTTAAGGCCTACAACTTTCCCAAACAAACAAATAGCTTAGCACGCATAGTTTCCAATATAAACCACTTTTTAGTGTGACAGCTGACACCTGTCATGTAGATCTCGTTAAGGCCTACAACTTTCCCAAAGAAACTAATAGTCTAGCACGCATAGTTTCTGATTTAAACGACTTTTTAGTGTGACAGCTGACACCTGTCATGTAGATCTCGTTAAGGCCTACAACTTTCCCAAAGAAACTAATAGTTTAGCACGCATATTTTCTGATTTAAACCACTTTTTAGTGTGACAGCTGACACCTGTCATGTAGATCTCGTTAAGGCCTACAACTTTCCCAAAGAAACTAATAGTCTAGCACGCATAGTTTCTTATATAAACGACTTTTTAGTATGACAGCTGACACCTGTCATGTAGATCTTGTTATAGCCTAAAACTTTTCCGAAGAAACTAATAGTCTAGCACGCATAGTTTCCGAACAAACGACTTTTTAGTTTGACAGCTGACACTTGTCATGTAGATCTTGTTAAAGCCTACAACTTTCCCAAAGAAACGAATAGTCTAGCACGCATAGTTTCCGATATAAACGACTTTTAGTTTGACAGCTGACACCTGTCATGTAGATCTCGTTAAGGCATACAACTTTCCCAAAGAAACTAATAGTCTAGCACGCATAGTTTCTGATTTAAACGACTTTTTAGTATGACAGCTGACACCTGTCATGTAGATCTTGTTAAGGCCTACAACTTTTCCAAAGAAACTAATAGTCTAGCATGCATAGTTTCCGATATAAACCACTTTTTTGTGTGACAGCTGACACCTGTCCTGGACCACAGGGAAAAAATAACGTACCCGTGGTCCACCAGGTGGACCAGGAGGTGGACCACGGGGATGAAGGGGCCATTTTCAGTCCCTTTTTTTTATTCAATCTCATACACTCCAAATTTAGGTTTTGGCGACGGATATGTGTATTTCGAAAAGACGGTTGTGGCAACACTTTAGGGTGAACGCACTCTGTTCCGAACCGTACGCACAGCACCCTAAGTGGCATAGAATTTCATACAATATTTCAAAATATGACGCGTACGGAACGGTTAAATGAGCTATCACCTCAAATTGCCTCAAATGACAAACTCGTTCAAAAACATTCAAAAATGACAGGCTTGTCTTGTATGAAATTTTGACAAAAGGCGTGTCTAGTAGCGCTGCGCGAAAAAGGTTTCATTTGTCTGTGGCGCCGACACTTGCCAAAACCTAAAACAGTCAAATACGCGATTCGTCAAATTTGAGACTGGTCAATTCCTGTAGACAGTAACCAAAACCTAAAATAATCAAATACGTGATTCGTCAAAACCTAAAACTGTCAACTGGTTCCAAGTAAAAACTCTTTCACGTGGAAAAGTATTTAAGCCAGACTGTCAAATTCTTAGATGATGTTGTAAATCTTGATGAAACCGACACATAGTATGACAGCTGTCAAGCTAAAAACTCGTGTATCTTGTAAAATATGGATGCTAGACTATCAGTGTTTTAGAGAAAGTTATAGGCCTTGCTTGATGAGATCTACATGTCAGGTGACAGCTGTCAAAGAAAAACCTCGTTTATCTTGGAAACTACGCGTGATAGACTATCAGTTTGTTCGAGAAAATTGTGGTCCTCGATGAAACTTACATTTATGATGACAGCTGTCAAACTAAAAACTCGTTTATCTCGGAAACTAAAAATCTTAGACAATATGTTCCTTTGAGAAAGTGGTAGGCCTTCACGAAATCTATCAAATGACAGCTATCAAACTAAAAACACGTATAACTTAAATACTTTTCCACGTGAAAGAGTTTTTACTTGGAACCAGTTGACAGTTTTAGGTTTTGACGAATCACGTATTTGATTATTTTAGGTTTTGGTTACTGTCTACTGGAATTGACCAGTCTCAAATTTGACGAATCGCGTATTTGACTGTTTTAGGTTTTGGCAAGTGTCGGCGCACTCCTTCATTTCATGGTCAATATTCCCTTGGTTCGTGCTCTCGTCTTCAATAATTTCCCATCTCTTTCTTCACTCATCGTCTTTGCCCAGCTGAATGTGACGTCATCACATATGGCTCCCCAGACCGGGGTGTCCTGCCGACCCCTTTGTCACTGCACCAGTGCATGTGCAGTGCAGGGCATACATTATGTATGACCAATGAAAGAGCCGGTTTGTGTTGTATATTAGGTAGGTAGGTAACCATTATCTTGAAGACGACAGTAGGTTATGAAAATATGACCTGACTCATGCTCTTGGCCTCGTTATTTCCCATCTCTTTCTTCACTCATCGTCTTTGCCCAGCTAAGAATGACGTCATAAAATGTGGCTCCTAGACCGAGGCACCCTGCCGACCCCTTTGTCACTGCACCAGTACATGTGCAGTGCATTGCATACATTATGTATGACCAATGAAAGAGCAGCTTTGTGTTGATGTGTTAGGTGGGATACCATATCTTGAAGACGACTGTAGGTTATGCCCTGACTAATGTTCTTGGCCTCGTCATTTCCCATCTCTTTCTTCATTCATCATTCTCAATTCTTTGCCCAGCTGAGAGTGACGTCATCACATGTGGCTCCTAGACCGGGGCACCCTGCCGACCCCTTTGTCACTGCACCAGTGCATGTGCAGTGCAGTGCATACATTATGTATGACCAATGAAAGAGACGGTTTTTTTGTTGTGTTAGGATACCATATCTTGAAGAGGACAGTAGGTTATGAAAATACATATGACCTGACTAATGCTCTTGGCCTCGTTAATTTCACATCTCTTTCATTCATCATTCAAGTCTTCGCCCAGCTGAGAGTGACGTCATCACATGTGGCTCCCAGACCGGGCACCCTGCCGACCCCTTTGTCACAGCACCAGTGCATGTGCAGTGCAGTGCATACATTATGTATGACCAATGAAAGAGCCGGTTTTTGTTGGTGTGTTAGGATATCATATCTTGAAGAGGACAGTAGGTATGAAAATATGACCTGATTCACGCTCTAGACCTCGTTATTTTCAATCTCTGTCTTCATTTATCGTCTCTGCCCAGCTGAGAGTGACGTCATCACATGTGGGTGTCCTGCTGTCGACCCCTTTGTCACTGCACCAGTGCATGTGCAGTGCAGTGCATACATTATGTATGACCAATGAAAGAGCAGCTTTGTGTTGATGTGGTAGGAGGCCATATCTTGAAGACGACAGTAGGATATGACCTGACTAATGCTCTTGGCCTCGTTAATTTTCCATCTCTTCTCTTTCTTCATTCATCGTCTGCCCAGCTGAGTGTGACGTCATCACATGTGTGTCCCAGACCGAGGCGCCCTGCCGACCCCTTTGTCACTGCACCAGTGCATGTGCAGTGCAGTGCATACATTATGTATGACCAATGAAAGAGCAAGTTTGTGTTGATGTGTTAGGTAGTATACCATATCTTGAAGACTACAGTAGGTTATGAAAATATGACCTGACTAATGCTCTTGGCCTCGTTATTTTCAATCTCTTTCTTCAATCATCGTCTCTGCCCAGCTGAGAGTGACGTCATCACATGTGGCTCCCAGACCGGGGTGTCCTGCTGTCGACCCCTTTGTCACTGCACCAGTGCATGTGCAGTGCTGTGCATACATTATGTATGACCAATGAAAAGGGCAAGGCATACATTTAGCCCCGTCAATATCGACATAAAAATAAATAAACATTGCAAACGCGCATGTAACTACGATTTTTTTTTATGTTGTAAGGTCCCTTGAGAGTAGTTAATACCCAAGTTTGCAACACTGAAAACCTTGTGCTGCCTCCACGGTGCTCAATAAACTGCGAAATTTTGGCCCATATTTCAGTGTTTTATAAAAATCTACCATAACGAAGATTTTTTTAAGTACGTTTCATAGAACTTTATTAAAGATAACTAAATTTGCTACAATTTCAGGGAAACCTGAGCACACTATGTCTTTTGGTTGCAAAGATACAGCAAGTCAAAGATGGGCAATTCTTCCGCAGTGCTAAGAAAGCTGTGAAATTACAGAATTTCCGATGTAACAGCTCTTGTTACTTTTTTTTTTTCAAAAAATCATATTATGTTGTCCGACTTGCACTAAGCCAGTTTTTAAGGTTCCGTACCCAATAGGGTAAAAAACGGGACCCTATTACTAGACTTTGCTGTCTGTTCGTCCATCCGTCTGTCACCAGGCTGTATCTCATGAATCGTGATAGCTACAGAGTTGAAATTTTCGCAGATGATGCATATCAAAATCCGTTCAGTAGTTTTTTCGCGTGTATCTCATGAACCGTGATAGCAAGAGAGTTGAAATTTTCACAGGTGATGTATTTCTGTTGCCGCTATTACAAAAAATACTAAAAACCAGAATACAATAAATAGTAAGGGGGGCTCCCATACAAGAAACGTGTTTTTTTGTTGGTTTTTGTAAATAGTGTTTCGGAGGCTGTTTCTCATGAACCGTGACAGTTAGATCTTTTAAATTTTCACAGATGATGTATGTTTATTGCTGCTATAACAACAAATACAAAAAAACTGGCCAAGTGCGAGTCGTACTCGCGCACAAAGGATTCCGTACCATCATTTATAAAAATGACAGAAATATCATATCTGTTGCCCCACTCGTACTTGACTAGTTTTTGGTATTTGTTGTAATAGTGGTAATAGACATACATCATCTGTGAAAATTTCAACCATCTAACTATCACGGTTCACGAGAAACAGCCTTCGAAACATTATCCACAAAAACGAGCAAAAATCACGTTTCTTGTATGGGAGCCCCCCTTAATATTTATTGTATTCTGGTTTTTAGTATTTGTTGTTATAGCAGCAATAGACATACATCACCTGTAAAAATTTCAACTCTCTAGCTATCACGGTTCATGAGATACAAACGCAAAAACTTCTGAACAAATTTTGATTTGACGTTGACATTGGCAGCACAGGGTTTTCAGTGTTGCAAACTTGGGTGTTAACTACTCTCAAGGAACCTAACAATATATAACAAAATCGTAGTTACATGCGCGTTTGCAATGTTTGATGTCGATATTGACCGGGTTAATTATGTATGGCCGGTTTTTGTTGCTGCGTTCGGTAGGATATCATTCGTGGATATGGTGTGTTTATTTAGACTTTTTGTAACATGACAAAGTGTCTGTGCAGTGCAAGCCTACTACCAAACTACTACTTATTCATATATGTTTGCTCCTAAAGTCAGTATCATCTACCTATAACAACCGTTGTAAAGAAAAGTAACGATTATTTGTTTTATATTTTACAAAATAACAGTTTCTTCCAGACATGGAAAGCCTTGAAACGATTTGTTCTCATAATGTACTTTACCTACAGTTTTACTCGGAATGGAACGATCTATGATACTTCAGATATAGTTCACATTTTCTATTTCTGTACAAAACCGAAGTACACTTATTGAAATTGGACAGACTGTCTGCACTAGACATCCCGTCCCATGGAGAATTCTCTTCGTTTTGCCATGGAATCTGTCTGGCTATTTCGGATGTGTCGTATATGTTGGTGACAGTATTGTCAGTTATTTTATTTCTCCAGCGTTTGGTATTGGCAGGCAGTTGATCAACTATTTCATCTTTTTTGATTGCTGTCTCTGTCTACGTTATATACTTAGATGGTGATTGTCACATACTAATTCGCTGTAGCATAGACGGTTTAAAAAGTCTGAATCGAGAGATAATTGGGTAGTATTCTTACTCGGTGTCCCACGCAAAAAAGCAAAGAAATAGATCGAGTTACAAATATTTTCAGTTAGTTTTTATTTTTGTTAAAAACCTGTGCGTAGGACCATGCTTATTGCTTGCTACCTTAGGCAACACCGTCCCCATAACCAATTACCCTACATTTTCCAATCTAAATTGCGCCTTACGCTACCGTAACGCATTTTCCTTTTATGTAACAGCTGACAACATCCCAATTGTGACAAAATCTGTTTTATTGTGACACGCGTGTTATTGTCACAATCACAACAGCGTGACGATGGCAATGATGACATTCGCTGAACACGGCATTTTGCAACTCACTGCGTGCAATCATCATCCATCAGCATCGGTACAGTAGCACAAAATAATGGGTGTCAATGTAGGGGAAACCGTGATTCGATTGAAGTATGTCTTTAGTAGGTATGTTTCCAAGTGTGGAGTTTTATTATTTTTCGTATCTTGTGGGACAGACGATGACCACTAGAAGTAGGTACAAGTGTTTAGATATTTCAATACAATGTTATGGTACGGTACGGGAACCATTATAGAGTGCTAGATAGACACACCCTGCTAATAAAAAAACGCTGTGGAAAATGCAGTAAATTTATTCCCATATTGAAACGAACAGGCAAATGTGCAGATCAGAAGCTGTGGGGTCGAATTGCAATGGACAACCTAACCCAACCACATCCTGCTTACGACCAATCTAGTGCAATTTGTAATTCGCCTACTTTTGATGCGGGTGGTACACTTTTGGTTGAATTAATAAAGTATACTAGCATAAAACTAAACATGTATTTTAAATGAGAACTTCATTCTAGATATAAAACCTAAGGAATTTGTTGACTGCCTTTTAAAGTCAGCTAAAACAGCTAACACAAAACGAAACCATGGCTTTTTTTAACTAAGTAGGTGTAATCTGATAACGAATTTGTACGTAAGTTGGCAACTGAGTAAGAAGTAAGTTTGGTTAGGTTCACACGGCTCAGTCAAGCTGCACAAAGGAAAACAAATTACTAGTTACTATTTACACGACAACACAAACAAACACGTCTTTATCTATTAGCTTACTCTATATTTATACTATACAAAGCTTAGTAAGCATACAATTTGAAAGGCAGCCATCCATCTCAGACACAAAAGACTTGCATCTCGAAGGGAAAGTGCAAAACGGGGTTGCAAAACTGCATCGTGCTGTTTATATACTTTCAAATAGTAACGACTATTATGTAGTCTAGTTACTACCGTAAACTATAGTATTAGAGAAGCGAACAGAACCGCTAAGTGTTTTGAAACATAATGTGGACCCAAAGTTAAAACAGTTAACAGTTTAATTTACTACTGAACTGACTGACTCGATACTGGCAGAAGATATTTCTAAGGTAAGCAAACAAAAACGATTGCTTTTGGTAATTCATAAAAATGAAAAGAATGCCTAAAATTATAAAGATTTGGTCCTGTTCTATTAGAGTCAAAATAGTGTAGTAGTAGTAATACGTAGAATATGTTGTTATGTTTTACCAGAAATATGATTAAACAGTTCCTACCTCGCTGCGGTCTACACTTAGGGCTACACTTAGGGCTTGCGGTCTACACGTACGCATGTAGGATATATTTATTCCACTGCAGCTACTTTCCTTATGTTACGTAGGAGTTGCTGTGTAAAATGTGGAATAGAGTGTTACATACACACTTATATCACGCCTATATCCCTTGCGGGGTAGGCAGAGCTGTACACCACGTCTGACAATAGTTTGGTAGTCATTCAGAAGACTGTGTATCACCATAGTGACAGGCTGTCAGCCTGTCACCTAAATTGCAATACACATCAACTCTCAAATCCCTTAGTCGCTTCTTACGACACCCACGGGAATGATATGGGGTGATGCTATTCTAAGCCGGCATCACACTGCAACATAGGAGACGCTGTGTTAAATGACGTATAGATAACATGAAAGTACTTGAAGTTAACTCCTGCGCCAAAGACAGACGCCACTCCTTGCCTATTACGTTTATAATTATAATGCAAAGTATGACGCAATTAGTTATTAATAGTTTCAATGATAGTAGAGCCTTTTAATGAGGCAGTTTGATTGCTGATTGTCTGTTGTCTTACTTAGGGCTGATAGCAGTCAAAGGTACTGTAAAGTATGGTCTATTATTATTCTATAGTAGTGCAACGACCATCATAGACAGCAACCGAGACCGACGGCTTAACCTGCCCTCCGAAGCACGGTCATTTCTCCTTTCGGACAATCATCAGGTGGTTCGGTCTGCAATGTCCTGTCCTTCCCAGACTGGGAACAAATTCACAAAGTGATAAATATCAACTTTGTGACTGACTGACCCACCGAGAATTGAACCCGGAACTTTCTGCGTCGCAGGTAGTGGCGCTACCACTGCACCACATTGGGCGTCACTGCTCCACATCGGCCGTAACATAGAGCACGTTTTGGAACATAGGCAGCCCTAAACCCTAACTATCCTAAAGATAATGAAAATGAAATTACTGATAATTACATGACCCTTTAATGATTGCATTGTTATAAACGTTTTACTTGTTAACCTGTTAAGTCCAAATTGGCAGTGGATGACACGACACAGCAGCAGATGCAATCATTAATTATCTTTGTCTTGGCAGGTCGTGGAATACGGAGTCGACCAACGACCCGAAGGACCCTGCTCTGAGTGTTATATCCGCCAGAAAATGATTAGTTTTTGTTATTTGAACAACGGCGACCATAACCATAAGATTTGAATTATAAACCATGGATTTTTGAAATAACTAAATTGTGTAAGATGAAATGGTATTGCATTAAATCTGTGCGTGAAATATTAATTTCTCGCTTCTTTTAAGCCCACCTTCGTGTCAAAACGTTATCGAAATCAGTTTCAAAACGTAGTTTGCAATACTTGTAAATCCGACAAGCAAGATTTAAGGTGGTATTCCGAACACTGCAGCCAACAGCCGACAGCCAACAGCATATGCTGCAACGGCAGTTGCAGCCGTTGCAGCACTACTGGTTTGTATGGAGTTCTATGGAACGCTATCCGAAGGCTGCAGCCAACAGCACATGCTGTCGGCCGCTGCAGCATATGCCGCAACTGCCGTGACTGCAGATCAGTATTGCTGCAACAGCAGTGCGATACGCACGTATCTATTTTTGCTATTTTGCTATAAAACGTAAAATGTGTGGTTCAGAAATAATTATGAAGTAATTAACTATCATAATTATTAAAAAACGAAACCACACAGAGGTAATTTCAAAGGTACCTACCTAGGTTCGAGTTGCGGTACACTGAATTGTACCAACCAAGTACTTACAGTTCGTGCGTGAGTTGGTTCTCTATCCATTTGCATAAAAATAATTGGCATAATATATTTTGGCACACTGTAATTTAAACTAATAATACTTACGCATAATTCATGTACGCATAACAGTTTAGGCATAATTTCTTTACGTACAAAAAATATTGCCATAATAGTACATAGGCCTAAAATACAAAACCATAAACCAAAACTGACTTACATTTCCTGCCATTTGAACTTAATAAAAAATATATTATATTAGTCCAAAAAAATTATTACAAAAGCAATTATGCCGAAATATTGTTAGTATAAAATACAATAGTCTAAAATATGATTATGCCAAGATAAATATTATGGCAAGAAACTATTATGTCAAAGCAATGGTAGGCGAAAAAAAATTATGCGAACCATGTTATGCTAAAACATATTAGTGGAAAAAAATTATGCCTACGAAAGGGATACCGCGTGAGTTACCTGTAGGTACCTATTATAGCTACCTATGTACCTACCTGCTACTCTGCCGTGTGATGCTAGCTTAGAATTACATCACCCCGTTTTCCTGTGGGTGTCGTAAGCAGCGACTATGGGTCTTGAAGGTAACATGTGTATTGCAATTTTAGGCGACAAGCTGACAACCTGTCACTATAGTGATACACGACAATAGCTAAAACGGCCCTCAAATAATTTGTTAGACGTTGCAATAACGAACGTATTTTTACGGCCGTATAAGCCCTGCCTACCCCACAAGGGTTTAAGGCGTGATTTATGTATGTATGTAGGTACCTATTACCTGTAGGTACCTATAATATCTACCTAAGTCTACATGCAACTATCGGCAGTCACGGCATGTGCTGTCGGCTGTCGGCTGTCGGCCGGTATCTTCGGAATCGCATGTGCTGCAACTGCCAACAGCATGTGCTGCAACTGCCAATAGCTGCAGCCGTTGCAGCATATGCTGTCGGCTGTCGGCTGTTGGCTGCAGTGTTCGGAATAGCAGCTTTAGTATTCCACTTGCGTCTATTGCATTAAAGTGAAACTAAAATGTTCTACAAAATCAAACATACTAGTTTACATGATATTTTGATTTGAATGCCACTATCTGATAGATATACATATTTGATTGGTGTTTACAATATTCTTTTTATTATAATTTTGTAAGCAATCAGATTTTAGTTACTAGACTAGAATATACCTAATCGGTCAAGTGTGATATCGACTGATAAAGCTTTCCATAAAAGTTCTACAACTTAATCAAATCACGTAATTTTATTAACTTAATCAGTCAGTACATCCTAGTCAAAGTGTATTCACGTCATCGTGTAACTACCGCCAAGTGTTTCGGAGGGCACGTTAAGCCGCCGGTCCCGGTAACGTTGCTGTCTGTGATTACTTAGACGGCGGTCGTTACCCAACTATGTCGAGAGGCCTGCTACTAGTAGAAGGCGGTTGAAAAACTCTAACACCAGGGTTCATCGGGTCGTTGGACGACCCGGTGTCCCACATGAAAAAAGAAGAAGTACAAGAATTGTTTTAGCAGCAATTCTAGCCAAGTATGTAATTACCTATTACTCTGCATACTACACTGTGAGTTGTGAGTCAATCAGCCGCACGTCTGCGAAGGATTACTCATCACTCCTCACTCGCGCCTACGCATTTACGCATATGACTGGAACTAATCGGTGATACACTCAACCTACCCCACAAGGGATATAGGTGTGATATGTGTTTATTTAGTTACCTATTCCTCTGCATACTTATACTCGTGAGTTAATCAGCCGCACGTCTGCAAAGGATTACTCATCACTCCTCACTCGCGCCTACGCATTTACGCATATGACTGGAACTGATCGGTGATTCGATTTGCAAATCCACATAAACACTCGATTCTTTCGCGGAAATCGGTTATAAGTTTGTTGATTCAGCTTGTGGATTCAGTACTTTCAGTATACGTCATATGGTTTAGTTGAAGTAGGCTTTAAGCCATGTGATAGGATTAGAATAGCATCTCATAATTCTATCCGTAGGTGTTGTAATAACCTTATTAACCTTAACATACAAGAAATGTGCAATTTTTGTTTTCTTAATCGGTTTTTACGACACCTACGGGTAGAATTGTGTATGCTATTCTAATCCTGCATCATATGGCTTGAAGCCTACTTTAACTAAATCATATGATGAAAAGTAAATTAGTAAATAAAAATTACACATAGGTACAAGAAAAGTGTAATTTTTGTTTTCTAATTATTACTATTTTCAAATATTTGCAAGTTTATCAATATGTATAAGCATAATCAAGCACCAGTAACTCTGTAAAATCAGCTCTACTTATAAGGAAGTGATCTGCGCACTCTCGACGGGTGCGTAGTAAATTGTCTGCCTGTCTGTTTATTTATACAAACAAACAAACCCTGACTCAATGTGTCTATGCTATATATCAGCTGTCCGTGCTATCTCTTTGTTTAGGCGCCTACTCGAGCGGGTGTTGAAATGTCCTGTGTGTTTGTGCGATAAATAACTGAAGAAACTCTTATAAAAGTGCACAGTTAAAAATGTGGTCTGAAATAATACATAGTTATGCTACTTTTTTGCCGCCGAAAGATTAGTTTTAAACAGTGCAAAACCCATTTTCAATGTTTGCCAAATTGTGGCGTAAGGAAATACGTGTTAAGAAATAAACAGCGGCATCTACTCTCCGTCCGTCGAATTCTGACAAATATTATAATACATTATGACTGAATCAAAAAAGAACAGCATCTTCTGCTCATTAAGGGAGTTCATAAAGAATCAAGCCTGGAATAGTACATTACGTCACAGGCCGAGTATATAGCAATTTCTGGTCGAGTGGCATTGGAAGGCCGAGACGAAGTCGAGGCCTTCTAAAGTAAACGAGACCAGAAATTGTTATTTCGGCCGAGGTTTGTATAGTGCTTTTCTCCAATTTGCAAGGAAACAAATATTTAAATCGTGATAAAATTGACACTTTGTAACTTTTAAAGTTCGCAAAGCGGTGGCGCTGGTTTTGCTTACGTTCCGTTTCATAAAGAATGCGCGGGAAATTCACATTCAGCCTTCAAACTTCAAACAAATTGTGTTCCATAAAACACCTAATCACGAAAGTGTGAAGTTTAAGAACCCTTTTATTACCGGCCTAGTCCGGCAATTTCTATTACAGTCCTCTGCGCCTTGACAACATAAATGAGCCCATTGACGTATTCTTTTTTTAAAGTAATGAAGCTATTTCCGAGCAAATTGGAGAAAAATAATTTAGCAGTGTATGAAACCGCTGGTTGAAAAGCCAGTATTCCATATTGAACACTCGTAAGTTATAGATAGGTACAGTATCCAATAAGGAAGTTATTTGCATGTTGTCGACTACACTCCAGGTTATTTCTGTCAACAATCTGTGAGTCAGCTGTTTGTCAGCTTGTACGGTCAGTCACACTAAACGGGTACGACATTTGTTTGATTCCGAAGCTGATCTTAGCGCAGTGGAAGCAAATTAAAGTTATCTTAAAATCTAAAACTAAATGGTCGATCAGCCTCGGAACAACATTTGACTACGATTCGTAGTGCTCTTTACTATAGCTAAATAAAATAAATTTAATGAGAGAATTTTTGTTCCGGAAAGTTTCCGGCCGAGAAATTCTTGTTTCCAAAGTCTACTTAAACAGGACCTAGCAGCGAATTGCTTACCGTGCGAATTATGACGCCGCCGTTTCCTTGTAAGTCTAGTTTTTGACAGGAAAAAAGGTATCAGGTTTTGAGGAAGACATTTGGAGTGGGATTTAGATACTAGACTTACTGCACCCGGACACCAGCTCGTGTGGCACTCCGTCCCTTCAGCAATTTTGGTTTCACATTAGTTTATCACTCTATTATTCACTAGTTCACAGTTCAACATCGAATAATGTTTTAACACACTAATAACAAAGATTTCTCCCGCACACTACTGGTTGCGACAGCAATGAGTTTGCTGTACAAAACGCAAAACTAAAAGATTTCTCCCGCATGAGAATTCCACACAATTAAAATATAGGATTAACTTCCACACTGGACAGGGAACTCTTCCCTGGTGGTCAAAGCACACACAAAATAATAAAACCCAGACTACCCAAAACATGTGTCTAACACCGGACGCGCGAGTGACTAAAAGTGAGGTTATATTTGCCGGCGGCCGCGTGGTATCGATCAAAGCGCCGGAACCAAATCCACTTGGTTCACTTCCCCACCGAACAGGGAAAAACCACACGAGAAAACCGAAAGCACACTAAATTACACCATTTATAATTAAAATTCGCATCAACGATGCGAGCGACGGCAGAGGACGTGACAAAGAGAAACAGTGTTGCCAGCGCCGTCTGCTCAAAAAGAAATGGCTCGAGACGCAAATCGCACCGCGCGCCCATTTGATACGAAACTAAACATTCACCCGCCCCGGACCGACCCATCGGTCCGCTCTATGCATGGCAGGCGTGATAATGTAGCTACTGCTCGCTTAAGGACTGAATCCCCCACCTGAACTTCTGCAACTCGAGGAGTGCCATCACTACCCGGAAACAGGTTGAGAATGCGCCCCCGGCGCCAACGCAGTGGCGGTAGGTTGGCATCCTTAACCAGAACGAGATCACCAATGCAGGGGGGTTCAGTCCTGTCCGTCCACTTAAGGCGTTGCTGCAGAATGTGCAAGTACTCATAGCCTTAGCGGCTCGCTGGCCGAATGTATGGAACATGATGCACCTGAGAGAAGAGTTCTGAAATTTGGTACACTTAATCTTTAGGGTCAATGAATCGATTTGACCCGTTACAAAAATCCTATGAGGAGTAATGACGTCATCTTTTTTTTGTATGGAAAAAAAAAATTTTTTGTTCCAAAACCTATTGTGTATGGGATCAAATGAAAGGCCTTGCTAAGCCGGTTCTAAAAATATATGACATTATTATATTTAAGTCACTTGTATAAAATTAAATAGGAAATAATTCTCGAAACATGCCACGTTTGGGCTTCTCCAGGTATGATACGGTTGAATCATTACTTATGAAATATACGTAATATAATGTCTAATATCCTTAACTTAACCGGCTTAGCAAGGCCTTTCATTTGATACCACACACGATAGGTTTTGGAACAAAAATTTTTTTTTTCCCATACAAAAAAAAAGATGACGTCATTACTCCTCATAGGATTTTTTTAAAATTGTGTACTACGGGTCAAATCGATTCATTTACCCTAAAGATTAAGTGTGCCAAATTTCAGAACTCTTCTCTCAGGTGCAGCATGTTTTGAACTACCGCTAGGACTATCAAGCGACCAACGCTTCCAAAAGTTTTGAGTCATTTGCTGCAACAACTGATAACGCGACAAACGATTGCTATTCACCTCCGTATAGGGATATTCCGGCAAGGCGTTAAGTGGGCGGCCAATTAAGAAATGCCCTGGCGTTAGGGCCTCTAAATCATTTGGGTCTGAGCTGAGCGGACACAAAGGACGCGAATTGAGTACAGCCTCAATTTTACAAAACACGGTTGCTAGCTCCTCGAAAGTCAAAATTGTTAGCCCTACGACGCGCAACAAATGCGTCTTAGCGGACTTTACAACCGCTTCAAAAATACCACCCCAGTGAGGGCACGCTGGTGGATCGAACACCCAGGTAATGCCCTGACGGGAGAGGCCCGTGCTGATGGCTTCTTCGTTCTCCCTTAAGAACGTTACAATTTCCTTCATACACCGATCAGCACCCTTAAAGTTGGTACCACAATCCGACCTGATCAGCGCTGGTCGCCCTCGTCGCGACGTAAATCTCTCCAGCGCTGCCAAAAAGGCCTCGGTAGAAAGGTCGGCCACGAGCTCCAAGTGGACGGCCTTGGTGGCTAGGCACACGAACACGCACAAGTACGCCTTGATAGACTTTGCGTTCCGCAGGCGTGATGCCTTCACCATGAAAGGGCCTGCGAAATCCGTTCCCACACCTGCAAACGTCCAGGCCTCCGTCACCCGGTCCGGTGGAAGATCTCCCATCTGTGGCTGCATTGTGGCTGCCTTCAAGCGGTAACAAGGCAAGCACCTAAACACAACGCTACGTACCGTTCGTCGTCCCGATAAGATCCAAAACTCGCGCTGTAGAATGGCCAATAGCGCATTACAGCCCGCGTGCGAGTTTTTCTCATGACGATCCCTGACTAAGAGCTCAACTAAGGGTCCCCTTTTGAAGTAACAGTGGATGCCGAGCCGAAAAGGGCAGGCTAGCGTTCCGAAGTCTGCCTCCAACCCTGAGCATACCTTGCTCATCCAGGAATGGGTTGAGGCGCACAATTCCTCCCTTCAGCTTTCCACGTCCATCCCTGAGCAGCCTGACCTCCTCTTCAAAATGTTCCGCCTGGACGACTCTAACTAATGAGCATAGAGCCGCATTCCGTTCCGCAGGCGAGAGGACTGGTGCAAAGTTCCGTTCTGCTTGAGGCTTCCTGCAGTTGTTCACGAACCGTTTGATCCAACCTGTCACCCCAAGAAGTTTGTCGAGGGAGCTATACCGTTCCAGCAAGAAAGCTGGGTTAGGCTTCGGTACGAGTTGCCCCACGTTCACTCGCAAACCTCGATCAGGTGGCCCAAGCGGCGCCCTGCACTCGTTGAATGGCCATTCCTGCGGCGACTCAGTCAGCCATTGAGGTCCCCACCACAGTGGGTGACTCACCAAATCAGGTGCCCTGCACCCGCGCGAAGCGCAGTCCGCTGGGTTCCATTCTCCCGGTACGTGCCTCCACACTAACGGAGTTTCCGACCCCGTAATCTGTGACACCCGATTTGCCACGAAAACCTCAAGTGTATGTACCGACGTCTGCAACCAGCATAGAACTATCCGGCTGTCAGTCCACGCGTACACCGTTTCATCCAAGTTGATGGTACCACGCAGATTGCAGGTTACATGATTTAGCAAGCGCGCTAGAAGAGCTGCCCTGCCAATTCCAATTTGGGGATGGTCCATCTAGTTCTGACTGGTGCCACCTTACTTTTGGCCATAACCAGACGCACGTGCACAGTTCCCGTTGAACTTGCTGTCCGAAGGTATACAGCTGCCGCGTACCCTCGCTCCGAGGCGTCACAAAACCCATGTAGGGTAGCCTTACATCCCACCGATGAGACTAACTTGCGGGGTATCGCGATGTGCACAATCCCTGGTAAGGTGGTCACAAACTTGAGCCAATCCTTCAACAACTCTCCGGAGAGTTGGTCGTCCCATCCTAAGTTGGCTAGCCACAACCTTTGTAAAAGCACTTCGCCATGAACGTAACCGGGGCGATCCATCCGTTAGGATCGAACGTTCTAGCGATTGTCGACAGTACCGACCGCTTAGTCCAAGTTTTCTCCAAAAGGTCGGGCTCGATCTTGTACGTGAATACGTCATGCGTTGGCCTATATTGCACCCCGAGGATGCCCAACGTATTTGGATTGTCCGGGTTCTCAAAGAGGTGCGGGTCCTGATGGAACTCGCCTGGCAAACCAGCCAGGAGCTCTGGGCAACTGGACAACCATTTCCGCAACTCGTAACCTCCTGAACCCATGATCGCGATCAGCTCGTCTCGTAGAATTATCGCCTGCTCCACGCTATCAGCACCCGTGCAGATATCGTCCACTTAGACGTCGCGATCCAGTACTGCTGCGGCTCGAGGATATCTTACCCTTTCCTGTGCGGCCAACTCTCGCAGCGTACGTACTGCCAAATACGGACTTGGCTTAAGTCCATACGTCACCGTGTTAAGTTCGTATGTGACCATCGGCTCATCTGGGCTCTCACGCCACAAAATCAGCTGATACCGACGGTCATCCGGATGTATCATGGTTTGGCGAAACATCATTTTGACGTCTGCGACGAACGCTACCTGGTGCAAACGAAAGTCTGTGAGAATGTCCACAATGTCCCGGTTCAATTTAGGACCCGCATGCAAACATTGGTTCACAGACACACCATTCGAGGTAGGAGCAGGACCGTCAAACACCACCCGTATTTTCGCCTCAGGTGACTTCAAGACAGCCAGGTGTGGAATGTAATAATGCTCGACACACCTCCAATCCAGGCTGGACACCGACATGTGGCCCAATTGAATATATTCCCGCATGAATTCTATATACTTCTGCCGAAGTGCTGGGTCTCGCCTCATCTTCCGCTCCATTGCGAGTAGTCTCCGTTCCGCGAGCTGTCGCGAACTACCTAAAGCGGGGCGGTTTAGGAGAAAAGGTAGCCTGGTCACGAATCTGCCTGACGAGCATCTCGCAGTGTTGTATTGATAGAACAACTCGCACTCGTCATCCTCTGGCTTCCGTCTGTCCGCCGTGGGCGGCTCTTCAGACTCCCAAAACCTCTGCAGCACCTCTGACAGCACACTACCATAGAGGACCGTATCCCTTCTGGTAGGTCCTGAGGTCTCCAAACTGGGCCGAAAACAACATACCCCTGTGGTATCTACGGCCACCAAACCAGCTTCCTGGAGTACCTTCTTCCTACCGCACCATAATCTCCCGAGGACGTCTGACCCGAGAAGTACGTCCACCGTACCAGGAGTATCAAAATCAGGATCAGCTAACTCCAACCCTGTGGTTAACCCTCGTACCGTTGGTGGTAACCTAACCTGAGGAGTTTCCCAACCACTTCATCCAGCACCACGGCTGAGACTTGATAGCTGACCCCTGTACATCCCCCGATGCCTACAGCTTCATCCGCACTTGGCTGTACATTCAGGCCTAGCCTACTCACCAGCTTACTCGATACAATACATCCCTGAGCCCCTGTATCCAGTAGGGCTCTTACTTGAATGGTCCGGCCACCGTATCCCCATACCCAAATCTTAGCCGTTGGCAAAAGTACCGTGATTGGACGGGGCCGAAGCTGATGAGTAGGCGGCGATTACCTAGCGGGAATCTAAACGCGGTGAGGCCGCGTCCCGCGGGGTATCCTCGCTACCCAAACCTGTGTATGGGTCCCACTCCTGCTGGTAGGGAGGTCTGCCCATAAAGGCCATGGCTGGAGTTCTATAGTACCCCGACGGCAAACGTCCGTACCGAGGTTGCGCCTGTAGCCGCGGGTACTCAGGCATAGGCGGAGGCATGCGTGGGTCTTGAGACCCAACCAGGTGGCTCAAGCCCGCAGAATACTGCATGTACCCTGGTGGCTGCCTAGTGCTCCCTGACACCCGCCCGTTTGATCCCGTACCTGGGATGGGTGTCCTTGGCCATGTTCCCGTGTCGTTCCTCCCCAATCCGGCACCTGCTGCCGTGGTGGAGATCGTCCCCACGTCCGTTGGTAAGTGGGCTCCGACTGTTGACGTCCCCCTGCCTGTCCCTGTGACTGATGCGGAGGTGGGCTCCTCCTTGGAGGGTGGGGAGCGTTGCTCCCTCCTTGGTGGGCAGGCTCCTTCGCTGATCCGATCCAGCGCTGCCCCGGCGCCTCCGGAGCGATTCATGCAGAGCAGCGGATGGTGTGCACCCTGGCAGTACCTACAGTTGGTGCTTGAAGGGCACTCGCACCTGATGCGGCCCCAGGCACCGAAAACACCAACGCCTCTGCTGTGCCACACCCCGTCTCCTCTGAACCCGCTGCGCAGCAAACTCCTGACACGCTGTCACCCCGTGGCCTGTCTCCCTGCAGTAGGCACACCCTGATTCCAATGCAGTGTTGTACCGCCTGGGTTGCCTACTGTTGCCTCCTCGCGTCGGTGCACCCGGCCGTTCCGGGTGGCGAGGGGCAGAGGTCTCCTTGCGTGGGGCTTCACCAGCCTGGACGTCCACTCGCCTGCTTTCGGCCTCGAGGAACGACTTCAGATCCTCGTAGGTCGGGAGGTGGTCCGAGGACTTGCCCCCATGGAGCTGCTCAAATCGAGCGACCATTTCGCTCGGCAGGCGGCGAAGCACTGTGTGGACCAAGATATAACCTTAGCCCGCCACTGGCAAACCCTGTCGCTCTAGTGCGCTGACCGCGACACTGACTGGGTGGAAGATTTTCTCGCGGAGGTCCGTACCTCGCGTTATGGTTGGTATTGACAGCCACTGGTCTAACAGCCTGTCTACAATCAGGCGCTTGTTCCGATACCGGTCGGTAAGGATCTTCCACGCCACCTCATAATTGCTATCCGAGACAGCCAAATGCGTCAGCAATTCATGAGGCTCTCCATGTAGCCTGGACATCAGCTGAGCCATCTTGTACGCTGGCGTTATGTCCGTCCGTGTGTGACCACGCTGCTATACAGGTCCTCAAACGCCGGCCAGTCGGCGTAATCGCCTGCAAAGACTGGAACCGTAACAGGCGGAAGAGGCACCTGTAATCCTTGTCCCACTTTACCACGGAATGGCTTTTCCTTTCCGTCACGTCGCCTAGATATGTCCGCAGCTGCCTGCTCAATGTCCTGTGCCAGCTCCAAGCACTGGCTTACATCGCTCTCGACCAGCTCCTTATCTTCAGGGTTAGGAGCTTCCTCAAGGAGCATGAGGCACTCTGTGAGGTGTTCCGACACAACCCGAACCCGTTCATCTGCCTGTAGTGCACTTTTCAAGAGCGCGTCCTCCCGGTCCTCGCGGCCGATCATTGCCGCTGTGGTAGTAAACCACCTTAATTCTGTCTTTATAGCAGCCTTATACCTGGCGATCGAGGAGCCATGGTACCAACTTTTACACACTCGACTTAATAAAAACGAAAACCAATAAACAAATACCACAAAATAAATGTTAGTTGACTGGCCTAGACCTTACCAATAAGGTACCGTTCACTAGGCAAACAATACAGTCACAAAAAAAAACCGAAACAATATTTTCCAAAATTAATAAAATATGTGGGTAATATAAAAAACACGCTTAATACTAAATTACGGCTAACTATGTTGCAATAAAGCAACCACGCTCTGCTACCAAAAAATGTTTGATTCCGAAGCTGATCTTAGCGCAGTGGAAGCAAATTAAAGTTATCTTAAAATCTAAAACTAAATGGTCGATCAGCCTCGGAACAACATTTGACTACGATTCGTAGTGCTCTTTACTATAGCTAAATAAAATAAATTTAATGAGAGAATTTTTGTTCCGGAAAGTTTCCGGCCGAGAAATTCTTGTTTCCAAAGTCTACTTAAACAGGACCTAGCAGCGAATTGCTTACCGTGCGAATTATGACGCCGCCGTTTCCTTGTAAGTCTAGTTTTGACAGGAAAAAGGTATCAGGTTTTGAGGAAGACATTTGGAGTGGGATTTAGATACTAGACTTACTGCACCCGGACACCAGCTCGTGTGGCACTCCGTCCCTTCAGCAATTTTGGTTTCACATTAGTTTATCACTCTATTATTCACTAGTTCACAGTTCAACATCGAATAATGTTTTAACACACTAATAACAAAGATTTCTCCCGCACACTACTGGTTGCGACAGCAATGAGTTTGCTGTACAAAACGCAAAACTAAAAGATTTCTCCCGCATGAGAATTCCACACAATTAAAATATAGGATTAACTTCCACACTGGACAGGGAACTCTTCCCTGGTGGTCAAAGCACACACAAAATAATAAAACCCAGACTACCCAAAACATGTGTCTAACACCGGACGCGCGAGTGACTAAAAGTGAGGTTATATTTGCCGGCGGCCGCGTGGTATCGATCAAAGCGCCGGAACCAAATCCACTTGGTTCACTTCCCCACCGAACAGGAAAAAACCACACGAGAAAACCGAAAGCACACTAAATTACACCATTTATAATTAAAATTCGCATCAACGATGCGAGCGACGGCAGAGGACGTGACAAAGAGAAACAGTGTTGCCAGCGCCGTCTGCTCAAAAAGAAATGGCTCGAGACGCAAATCGCACCGCGCGCCCATTTGATACGAAACTAAACAACATTCTTGCCACACAACAGAGCAGAAATAAAAACAAAACTGTAGAAATGAGCATGACTGTATCTAAGCTGATGCAGGGATACAAATAAGTAAGTAAAATGTACCTTATCTACCCACTAATGGCGATGGATGCATACCTGCAGATTCCCATCGAGTTAGATAGTATTACATTGAAGCTAAAGATGTTTACATGACATCTAATCATATCTGACTATAGCAGTCTACTGCTTGCTGGACGTAGCCCACTCCCGGGTCATGCCATAGAGCAATATCTCCCGTTTTCGACATCCAGTTATTACCAGCCAAAGGTTGTCCAAGGCTTACACTTCCCAAGTTGCGGCCTCCACTTCAAAACCCTCTTACTCCGACAGCCGATTTAATTACGGTAGTTTATTTTTCATTAGCTCTGAAAACTGGTCGCACGTGCCAAGTGTCGGTACTAATGCCAGCAAATCCACCTATCCATTTAAGTGATCAACTTATACTGTTTTTTTAGTCCCTTAAATGCATAGGTGGATTTACTGGCGATAGCCATGTGTGTTGACCCTAGAAGTTCTATAATAGTCGCACAACAGCTGACTCACAACAGTTACCAGGAATAACTTGCGGATTCAGTGAATCTAATTGCTCTCATCGCGAAGGGACGCTCCCTTTAAAGGGGGATATAGAACTTCAAAAGGCTTCAAAGCTGGGCATGGCTTCAGGCGTTTTTAAAGTGATGAATGTGCTTATTTTGAGGAAATCTGAGGAGTAACTAACATTAAAACAAATCATTGTGTTGTATAAAACTGAGTAAAGCACGTCGGCAATTTCGCAAAATAATAAAATATAATACTTAAAAAACTTTCAATATGATCTACTGGGGCAGCCTACATTAAAAAAAATACGACCCATAAGTTCCGTGAATGAGTGTGTTGGAAATAACCTCCAATTTTAACTTCTTTCCAGCCCATATACACAAATGTTCTGCATACATATTAATATGTTTTGTTCAAATATCCATTGTTTAAATTCATCTATAGTAAGTTAATTGTAGGTAATAGTCAGTCAGGCAAGAGTCAGCTGTTGCGAAACCAATAATCACATCTTGCAATAAGATGCACCTCCCTGTCTAGACAGTCTGCAGATGCAATCTGCCAATCAAAAGTACTAAAATGTTATTATTATAGGAATAGGAATGTTCATTTTGCTTGGTATTATGAAGAAGATACTGTCGGCAGTACCTCGAGTTACCCGTTTAGAGGATCAGTCAGTTGCTGTGATCTCGAGGCGAACCCAAATTGAATATCTGTCGCCAAACATTTCTGAAACATTGAAGGGTTAAAAGACCCTAGGATTTAATACTTCAAAGTGCATGCCATTCTACGGAACGATTAGCTGCCTTTACTATACTTACCTACGACATATATAGTTATAAATTGCAGTAGTGAGTAGTAGATGGTATCTCTTTGTTTACCTTATTCAATTGATTGAGAAACAATTTTATTGTTTACTTACACATTAGCCGGTAATTGTTTTTGTATTACGACATTTATAATATCGAACATAAGAAGCTATGACTCAGATTATAATTAGCTTTGTTTACTATTATTTATTGGATAAGATAAACAGTACGATGTAGTGTAGTTCAATACTAGCAGTGATTAAGTTATTACGAGAATATTGTATTCTAGCTTGTAGCTTCTCAGTCCACGTAAGTAGTGTTCCTGACTGAATTCCGAAATTTTAAAAGCATATCCATCGCGTCTCTACCTACACCATATAGTGGCAGTTGGATGAACGTTCGGATTCCATTGATTCATAGTCTGTGTCAACAGTGGATAGGAAAAGCAGCTATGTGTCGCTGGCATTGCAATAGCCAAAAAGCAGTTCAATAGAATCAGCTGTCTTGAGTTTCTTTAATATTCTCAAATGTAGATCCAATACCGTTTACTTGTATTACTTACTTGTCATGCTGTTTTTGAAGCAGACTTAGGTACATTTTTAATCTTGATTTTCTATCTATCGACACATATCGACTTAAATCTCTAGTAGCAGTTATCCAAATATGACCTTACTTTCGCATCGTTCTTCACTAACCAACTTTCGTAGCCTTATTCATCATATCCCTAGGGTTTCTATATTATTTCAATATTTATTTTCTCACTTGCACATGCATAATGCAAGCTTTCGATGCGTTCCCAGAAGGAAGGAAGTGGTGTACGTGGTTCGACTGAGCAATGGCATGTTTGGGGCAATGTGAGCATTTGTGCAAGTGCACTTTGTGAGGCGGCATCGATGTAGGTAGAGTAGGGAAATAGCTACATAGCTATATGTAAAGTCCACTGTAAATTGACACTTATCAGTTACGTCTATACTATGCGAATACCATATTTTTGGGGTATTATTCGAAAACTATTTTATCCCTCATTCACTATTACCTAGTCGATTTGCTCGTAATGCAAATTAAAAGTGTTTTAAAATGGTGTTCTTACCTCTCTGTGATAGGTCTCGGAAAACGCACAAAATATCATTATTTCTATGACGTTACATGAGTTTTTGCAAAATAAGTTACCTCCATACGATTTATGGGCACGCAATGCAAGGCAGCTTAGGAGACGCATGAAATTTCAGTAACATGAAAGTGAACTTGCCAACTGTAATAATGTACCGAGAGGTGCCGAAAGAGAATTTTGAAAGTCGAGCTTATTGTATTGTATCGCGGAGCAAAGAGTTTTATTGTGGTTACGCTAAGATCCCTTCCTAACGAATTAATTAATAATTTTCGCAGGTTTTAACTAGATATTCACTGAACGATTCAAGTGAAATACGTTATGCGCTTGAGCATCGTTTTTAAAACAAATCAATCTCTTGAACCTTTGTATTCATGCATAGTTGTATATAGGATAGGAGTACCTAGAACAGACTGTCGGATGTGAAATTAGATTGAAGCGTTATTTAGTTACGATCCCCTCAAGGTTCAAAGGGGAGACGCGATGTGTGTGTAGGTTTAATATTTAGATCTATTATAGATATAAGCATGTTTCCTTAGATCGATGAGTAGAAGGGCTGACCTCACCGTCTCCAGTTCATTCAAATGAAAACCGACTATGCTGTTAATTCCTTTTAAGTGAAAGATACAAATTATATCTATTCTGTTCTATACCGGGAATAACAAAAAGGGTATTATAACAAGCCGACAAAAGGTCAAGGTACACATGAAACTGAACTACTTTCCCCATGGAACAAGGGTCGAAAATAGCAAAAAAAAATTTGGAGCTCCCATACAAAGTCGCGGATCAGCTGATTGATTTGCTATGGGAGGTCCAAATTATTTTTTCATATTTCGACCCATGTTCCATGGGGAAAGTTGTTCAGATTCATGAGTACCTTGACCTCCTATCGGCTTGTTATACCCTTTCTGTTACTCCTGGTATAGAGAATTCCACCGACAAACAGCTAACGGATACAAATTGTAAAAATACTGATAACCAGTGTATGTGGCTTTGAAAAGGGCAGTAACATAACTAAACGGTTTGTCCATCACCGTTTCATCGACGTATGAGTCACAATCGGCGCCAGTCAATGTCATTCCAAGGTTCACGTTATGTATTGTTTCTAAACATTGCACTTGAAAATCAGTGGTTGTTATGTACCTAAGTACTGTTATTTAACAAGCTTTTGGTGTATCCACAAAACTTGGGTTGTACATTCTTGCACATTTTGTGCGTAAAACAACTTCCACAAAAATGTAAGGTTGTACTTAAATTCAATACCTACTACCAGAAATTTGTTAATTTACTTACATATATCACGTCAATATCCCTTGTTAATATCATTTCCTCCTATTTATTGTTGGTGGCTCGACTTAGGTACTGACAAATTTTATGTTGCCTTTTCAAGAATTTCGTATAAATTACCCTGCTGCAATGAAATCACTAAACAGGATATAAATTTTAGTTATTTGTATGTGGAGTTTTTAGGGTTTCGTAGTCTACTATAAACCCTTATAGTTTCGTCATGTCTGTCTGTCTGTCTGTCTGTCTGTCTGTCTGTCTGTCTGTCTGTCTGTCTGTCTGTCTGTCTGTCTGTCTGTCTGTCTGTCTGTCTGTCTGTATGCCGCGCCCTCATATCTTCGTCAGTTTTAGAGCTATCGACATGAAATTTGGTGAGGAGATAGATCGTGTTGACCCAAATATAGAAATGTTAAGAAAAAAATATTTCAAATGTTTTTTGGACCCCCTCCCATACAAGTGAAAGGGGGGCAAAATTTTTTTTTTTCTCCTGTAATATTGAGTAGGGTATCGTTGAATAGGTCTTTTAAAACTAAGGTGAGGTTTCTTTGAAACAAAGTCACTAAAATGTTTCTGTTACGAGATATTTGCTTTTAAAAAGGGCGTTTTTGGCCCATAATTTGTTCCAGCTGTAACTTCTAAAGTATAAACGTTAAAAATTTGAAATAAATATGGAATATAGCTTACAATCTGAAGTTACAATGAAAACTATAACGAATATCGTACCCTTAAAGGTTTCAGAAAAAAATTAGTTTTTCTATTTGCGGTTGGTCATCATACTGCTGCTAACAAACCAGCAACAAAATTAAGTTTGTAATGCTGAAAAACCTGAGATTTAAACGTTGACTACGAAACCCTATTTGTGGGCGTGTCTGACACGCTCTTGGCCGGTTTTTTTTTTTTTGTTATCTGTCTCATTATTTTTACAATGACCCCTCAGTGAAGGGTGATAAGCCGTAGGTCAGAGGCATTGAACTATAAAATGGCGTAGTTCCGACAGATCAAGATTATCTGAACGCTGAAATTTAGGTCGATCTGTCTTCATCGTAAAATTAGATACCTATTCCTATTGACTTTGCTGAGAGTTTCGGTTAAACTTTTGGTAGGTAGTTCAGGTAGGTGATCTGTACACCGTGTTTCGGAGAAAATGCATTAAATTCGTCACCCTATTGAACAATTTTCACTGTGTGACCAATATGCTGAAAAAAGAGAAAAAGAAAATTCAGTCAACTGATCATTTAGCATTGTAAAATGTCCTGAACAATTTGTCCAATTTAATGCAATTCCTTCGAAACACAGCGCATAACCTATTCGCTAGCAGTAAAGGAACTTAAAAACCCCTTCGAGCTGCAGGCATAGGCGTCACTTTGAAAAAAAAGTCCAGCGTCTTGAGCACGTAGCGACACTCTAGCTAGAGGTTAAGCGACCGCAGGGGAGGCAACGTGAATTGCACTTAAGTCACGTTAAAGGATTCACCTGATTATCATTCCAGAATCAATGAGGTAGAAAACTGGAGAACTAACGGCGCCACTCTCGAGTGTGCCCTTTTTCTGTGATTGGTCGAAAATGTGCCAATGTCAAAGTATAGTTACTTCTTATTGGTTGTCGTCACGTCATCTAGGCAAAATTGCGCCTGCTGCCATTTGCAATAAATTTTCCTCCCCGTTGCTTCTGGTGACGTAAAAATGTCTGCAAGTTGACTTACACAGTTCATCGGCTTAGAATAGCAACATAGCTACCATTTGCAGAGTCACCTGATACACAGAAATCTTCTTTATGATCTCCATCTCTCTTCGGAAGGGATATTCCGTCCTCAGCGATCCGATGAACCCAAATGTAAAAGTTTTTCAACCGCCTACAGACATGGTTGTGTAACAACCGCCGTCTAAGTCGTCGTAGACAGCAACCGGGACCAAAGGCATAACCACGAAACGGCACAGAACAATCTTTCTTTTAAAACCAGGTGTTTCAGCCTGCAATGTAACCTAACCCGACTGAGGAAAAAAGTGAAAACTTTGTGTGTGACCATACCATTGCTCCACATCGGCCTCAAAAGAAAAGTACTTCAACCATGATCTCCTTAAATTAAGAGATAATGAATTAATGACAAAACATAAAACACAAAATAGAGTCATTTCTCAGTCATTTATAATCGCTCCCACCCCAATTTATCATCCAGCTGATGAATGACTCAAGTTTCCTAATATTGTTTGTGAACCAATAGGCTGACATATTATGATGCTTGTCATTATCAATCTCAATTTACTCGTAAATTTTGGGGTGAAGTAGCCCGAAACATTTTTGCTCTTAGTCTGCTTTTTGCATTAGTGTAAAAACACTTCGATTGTTACGAGAGAGAACGTATATTCATATATTCCCAAGGAAATGAGATAATTTCACGCTATTGTAACTTTATTTTATACAGTTCATCCTTTATATTATTTACAATTCCCATACAAAATACACATTGATTGTTCCATAGTAGGTAAGTTAAAAGTCTTGAAGTATAAAGTAGTAGAGCCTAAACTCTTGACAAGTCAAACGATGTGACACTGCGGTAACGGGAACTATGGCACTGATTCATCATCTTGAATCTCGATACGCCCACCTAAAGACCCACCTTCAATTTTACCAGTCAGAGAATAGGATTTACTGCAGCAAAATGCTGCTATAATTGTAGTGATAGATGGTATTGTTTTGCAAGATCGTTGAATCTCTTCAATCTTCTTATATTGCCCCGGTTGTGTCACACACAACAAACCTTCCTACTAACACGATGCAGTTTATACACCGTCATGAAATTTTTACGCCTTCATTTGCAACCAGCTGCAAATTGCACCAATCTTACTAAACATTACCATTCCAGTCTAACAAATAAGTATCGTAAAATCTAGTGCAGCTATTTTTGGTCCAATTTTGTTTTATGTGCACTCATAAAATACACAGTGCAGTGCAGATGCAGGCGACAAGTTTACGAGGGTTGTGACCTATAAAATAAGTAGCCTAGTTCTTCAAATAAATCATCCATGTAACAATTAAAAATATTTCCCACTTTCCCTCTTGTTGTTGGAGTGCAATTCATTACTGTGGTCTGCCAGTCTCTTCACATCTGGATACGACACAGCGTTGACATTTACAATACTTCGGTCTAGGTATTATTTCTTGTCAAATACAAATAACAATTACGGTAGGTAAACCTCAGAAATCCTGCCCAATGCACACTGTTACCACAAAATAGAGAGTTTACAGAAAGTTCACTCTACCGTATTTCAAATTTTCGCGATTGGAATTTGTTACATAGCCAGTAATACCCAAGGTTGCTATTGTCAATAGAAGTAAAAAATATAAAAACAGCAAAATTGTGCTGTTACTATCAAAACCACTGCTACAAGCCGACCTGTACTTTTCCCCGGTAGCGTTTGCTGTCAGTCTCGATAAACCCATTATGTCCTTTCGGGGGTGACCCAGTTCGAGCCAGCCCGCTATTATATCGCTTTTATGACTTTGTTTACCAGCACCGCCACGCCGATCACTTAATTCCTGTCGACTTTATCGTAATAACAGTTTGGATTACAATTTTTGAGCATTATGCATTGTAATGAGCTTAGTTTTTGAGTCAATAATTTGAGATTCTGAGCGACTGCAGACAGCTTAGTAATAATCTGATGGTCTATAATTTTCTAGATACTTTTTGGCTTATTACAGTTAAATGTAAAAATTAGTCTAGCTAAGTAATATAACCACTGCTACAAGCCGAACAGCATTTTTCCCCGGTAGCGTTTGCTGTCAGTCTCGATAAACCCATTATGCCCTTTCGGGGGTGACCCAGTTCGAGCCAGCCTGCTATTATATCGCTTTTATGACATTGTTTACCAGCACCGCCACGCCGATCACTTAATTCCTGACGACTTTATCGTAATGACAGTTTGGATTTCAATTTTTGAGCATCAAGGATTGTAATGTGCTTAGTTTTTGAGTCAGTAATGTGAGATTCTGAGCGACTGCTGACAGCTTAGTAATAATTTGATAGTCTATTATTTTCTAGATACTTTTAAGGTTATGAAGGTTCAATCTAAAAAATAGTGTATCAAAGTAATATAACCACTGCTACATGCAAACCCACTGCTACAAGCCGACCTGCACTTTTCCCCGGTAGCGTTTGCTGTCAGTATCGATACACCCATTATGCCCTTTCGGGGGTGACCCAGTTCGAGCCAGCCCGCTATTATATCGCTTTTATGACTTTGTTTACCAGCACCGCCACGCCGATCGCTTAATTCCTGTCGACTTTATCGTAATAACAGTTTGGATTACAATTTTTGAGCATTATGGATTGTATTGAGCTTAGTTTTTGAGTTAGTCATTTGAGATGCGGAGCGAATGCAGACAGCACTAGTAATTATTTTATGGTCTATTATTTTCTATTTCAGATCTTTTACGGTTACGAAGGTTCAATCTAAAAAAATAGTCTAGCTAAGTAATATAACTACTGCTACAAGCGGACCTGCACTTTTACCCGGTAGCGTTTGCTGTCAGTCTCGATAAACCCATTATGCCCTTTCGGGGGTGACCCAGTTCGAGCCAGCCCGCTATTATATCGCTTTTATGACTTTGTTTACCAGCACAGCCACGCCGATCACTTAATTCCTGTCGACTTGATCGTAATAACAGTTTGGATTTAAATTTTTGAGCATTATGGAGTGTAATGGGCTTAGTTTTTGAGTTAGTCATTTGAGATTCTGAGCAACTGCAGACAGCTTAGTAATTTTGTTGGTCTGTAATTTTCTAGATACTTTTAGGGTTATGAAGCTGTAATCTAAAAAATAGTCTAGCAAAGAAATATAACCACTGCTACAAACAAGCCCACTGCTACAAGCCGACCTGCACTTTTCCCCGGTAGCGTTTGCTGTCAGTCTCGATAAACCCATTATGCCCTTTCGGGGGTGACCCAGTTCGAGCCGGCCCGCTATTATATCGCTTTTATGACTTTGTTTACCAGCACCGCCACGCCGATCACTTAATTCCTGACGACTTTATCGTCATAACAGTTTGGATTACAATTTTTGAGCATTATGGATTGTAATGGGCTTAGTTTTTGAGTTAGTCATTTGAGATTCTGAGCGACTGCAGACAGGTTAGTAATAATTTGATGGTCTATTATTTTCTAGATATTTTTAGGGTTATGAAGGTTCAATCTAAAAAATAGTGTAGCAAAGTAATATAACCACTGCTACATGCAAACCCACTGCTACAAGCGGACCTGCACTTTTCCCCGGTAGCGTTTGCTGTCAGTCTCGATAAACCCATTATGCCCTTTCGGGGGTGACCCAGTTCGAGCCAGCCCGCTATTATATCGCTTTTATGACTTTGTTTACCAGCACAGCCACGCCGATCACTTAATTCCTGTCGACTTGATCGTAATAACAGTTTGGATTTAAATTTTTGAGCATTATGGAGTGTAATGGGCTTAGTTTTTGAGTTAGTCATTTGAGATTCTGAGCAACTGCAGACAGCTTAGTAATTTTGTTGGTCTGTAATTTTCTAGATACTTTTAGGGTTATGAAGCTGTAATCTAAAAAATAGTCTAGCAAAGAAATATAACCACTGCTACAAACAAGCCCACTGCTACAAGCCGACCTGCACTTTTCCCCGGTAGCGTTTGCTGTCAGTCTCGATAAACCCATTATGCCCTTTCGGGGGTGACCCAGTTCGAGCCGGCCCGCTATTATATCGCTTTTATGACTTTGTTTACCAGCACCGCCAAGCCGATCACTTAATTCCTGTCGACTTTATCGTCATAACAGTTTGGATTACAATTTTTGAGCATTATGGATTGTAATGGGCTTAGTTTTTGAGTTAGTCATTTGAGATTCTGAGCGACTGCAGACAGGTTAGTAATAATTTGATGGTCTATTATTTTCTAGATATTTTTAGGGTTATGAAGGTTCAATCTAAAAAATAGTGTAGCAAAGTAATATAACCACTGCTACATGCAAACCCACTGCTACAAGCGGACCTGCACTTTTCCCGGTAGCGTTTGCTGTCAGTCTCGATAAACCCATTATGCCCTTTCGGGGGTGACCCAGTTCGAGCCAGCCCGCTATTATATCGCTTTTATGACTTTGTTTACCAGCACAGCCACGCCGATCACTTAATTCCTGTCGACTTGATCGTAATAACAGTTTGGATTTAAATTTTTGAGCATTATGGAGTGTAATGGGCTTAGTTTTTGAGTTAGTCATTTGAGATTCTGAGCAACTGCAGACAGCTTAGTAATTTTGTTGGTCTGTAATTTTCTAGATACTTTTAGGGTTATGAAGCTGTAATCTAAAAAATAGTCTAGCAAAGAAATATAACCACTGCTACAAACAAGCCCACTGCTACAAGCCGACCTGCACTTTTCCCCGGTAGCGTTTGCTGTCAGTCTCGATAAACCCATTATGCCCTTTCGGGGGTGACCCAGTTCGAGCCGGCCCGCTATTATATCGCTTTTATGACTTTGTTTACCAGCACCGCCACGCCGATCACTTAATTCCTGACGACTTTATCGTCATAACAGTTTGGATTACAATTTTTGAGCATTATGGATTGTAATGGGCTTAGTTTTTGAGTTAGTCATTTGAGATTCTGAGCGACTGCAGACAGGTTAGTAATAATTTGATGGTCTATTATTTTCTAGATATTTTTAGGGTTATGAAGGTTCAATCTAAAAAATAGTGTAGCAAAGTAATATAACCACTGCTACATGCAAACCCACTGCTACAAGCGGACCTGCACTTTTCCCCGGTAGCGTTTGCTGTCAGTCTCGATAAACCCATTATGCCCTTTCGGGGGTGACCCAGTTCGAGCCAGCCCGCTATTATATCGCTTTTATGACTTTGTTTACCAGCACCGCCACGCCGATCGCTTAATTCCTGTCGACTTTATCGTAATAACAGTTTGGATTACAATTTTTGAGCATTATATCCGTAATGGGCTTGGTTTTTGAGTTAGTCATTTGAGATGCAAAGCGAATGCAGGCAGCTTAGTAATAATTTGATGGTCTATAATTTTCTAGTACTTTTAGGGTTAGAAAAGGTTTTACCTATCTAAAACTAGTCGTAATATATTTGGACAAAATACGCTACAATTTAGATTTGATCAGTACAATTTTCCCATTTACCTACCACGCTACATCACGTGAATAAAAAAGGATTGCAATTCATAAAACGTATTTTGAACTTATTTTCCTTGCTTACTATAAACTAGTTCACCCACTGGTATTTCATAGCCGCACGATATTGCACTACCATGCGACTGTGACCTAGTATTTCTTAAAACCTAGGTAGGTACATATTTTTAGCTCAGCTTGAACTGTTTTTTGACAAAATTAAATACAACCAAACATTCTATAGGATTTGCTTAGATAAATGTAACGACGCAGACTCCGTTTCATATGCAATTTCCGTACCATACCGCAAAAGCACTTCGCATGCGTCCAAGCTTTTGTCTAAAGTCATATAAAATTATGGTGTAACGTTATGTGGTAGACAACAAAGTAGGAATAGGATAAAACAAAGGAACTACTTTACGTGTGGTAGATTTAACTACTTCAAAGTTTATATGTATGCTGCAAAACAACGCATATCCTTACAAAATGTATCTCTGTAGCAATTACAGTTACAATCTCTATGTAGGTACGTCTGAAACACCGTTACAAAAATACCAAATCAGATAAAAACTATTAGCATACCAAGTAGTTTTTTCCATATTTCAAATGGTCATACCACTCGTGCCTACTTTCAAAATTGTCGTATATCAATCACTGTAGCTCATTATTTTTTGCTGCAAAGGATAAATCGCCTGTCGCTGGTCGCTAGGTATGTTAAGTAGTTAATGTCATGCGCATATTTAGGGCTGGGTCTAGTCTGCCACTCCTTGCATGGAAGGTCATTTATTACCATCTACGCCTGAGATCTATCTACTACATATTTACATAATTCTATTTTTTCGACCTAAAACTGTCCGCCTACAGGAACGGGTTCTATGCAATCTGTTATGGAAAAGATTTATCTAGCTAAAGCAGTCCATATTAAGAGTATAACTGTAAAAATAAAATTATGCATGCATATGAATTAAATTGAATTGACAGCATTCATGAACTAGTAGTAATAACCATAAAAAGTTATTGGCAAGCAAATTGGAGAGCGCAGTGCGAGATTTTATTCTCATAGGGATCGCTCTGCCCATTCTTTAGAAAGAATAATAAATGTGTGGTTTTCTAGTACTTGAAAGGGATTAAGTGTATCTTCCCCTAAAATGATATCATTGCTCAATCAACCGCTTTCTTGGAATCAGGGGTGCTCTTAAGTAAACAGAGAGGGATACATTACAGCATAGTGTGTGTGACATTTGTGCCATACGACAGTACAACTACCACAAATTATGGAAGCGGTATATTTTAAGTAATCAAATCTTTTGGCGGTCTTTTACTATAAGAAGCCTACATTTTGTTCTGTAATCTCAAGCGGTTTCAACATGGATTTACCTATTTAGAACTTTGTAATTACACCCTGTATAGCCAAGTGCTTCAACCCTAGGGATGCTTAGTTAAATAATAGGTGCAATCAAATAAAATAATAGTTTCGCTTCGTGTTCATTAAAAAAACAACCAGGCATGCGACGCGTCAGTGTTTCAGCCGTGCCCACTCCACCGGCCGACGACCTGGCTGTCTGGTGTGGTGCAAACTATAAAAACTTAACCTGAAACCTGAAAATCGGAAGAGTCAGTAGCTTCCCGATAAAATAGAGGCTCATAAATCAAAAGTTGAACAAGTGTCAAGCTTCGACCAAGGATCGGAAAGAATAAAAGACTTTACGATAACATTGTCAGTCCATTAAAATCTCAATAAATTAGAGGCCCGTCTATTTACTTTTCTAAGTCGTCTGTCTCCGGCTTGCTGTGCTGGTCTGAACGTAGCTCTTTTCTAACCGGCGAACTATAATAATAACTGCCCAAATTTTCAGTACCTATGTACCTTATTTACAAGTCTTCGTGTCTTCTGTAACTTGCACTGCTATAGCCGTCTTTATATCAATTGTTTCAGGCCCTAATGGGTTGTCCCTGTCCTGTTCCCTTCACTTCGCATTTTAAACGAGGCTTCGAAGTAAATTGCCCCTTTGTAGTAACGGATAACGGCTATTATGCAGTGTATTTATTAGTAGGCAAGGGACACGTTTTATAGGTAGGTAAATTAAAATAAGAAAAGTAAATTAGCACCAAATGGGACGAAAGCAAAAACCAAAAGATTTTAATAATTACAAATATTCAAAATGTATACTATAGCCTCGGTCAAAATTACAATTTCTTGTCTTGGTCACTTCAGAAGGCCTCGTCTCGTCCTTCCAATATACTCGACCACAATTTGGTCTATTATTGGAGTTTGCAAATATTTGCAATAATGTATTATTTCAGGTAAGTAGATTGTGGGTTCGTTCAACAAATATTTTACCTACCGATATCTTAACAGATTTACTCATCATACCTAGCAATAAAAACTACAGTACGCGTGAGTTCATGACCATCCTGAAACATGCGCCTCCTTGTCATACTCACCGTGATACTGGCATGTGCGACAAGGAGGCGTATATTTCAAAATGGTCATGAACTCCCGCGCGTAATGTACCTATGTACTCTGTCTATTTCAATATGGTCAGGTGATGATGATTAGTCACGTCTTGTTTATGAAATAGTAGCGATACCTAGTATCTGGTCATAGAAAATTTGCCTACTACTATTGTTTTCTACTTACTGCATGATTAACCACGTTTTCTTAAACACAGGTGGAATCATAGCGTCCTTAATTGTGTAAAACTTGATAGTTTACACTAAATACGAATTTAATTAAAGGGGCAATGTAGAGGTTTCTAAAGGGATCAGGCGTATTCTGGAATACTTTTGTACAGATTTTCAATGGCTACGAGGTCTGCATATTTAGGGTTGGGAAACAAGAAGTCCTTACTTTCGGCAATTAGAGGGAAAACAAATAGAAAAATTTTGATCAATTCAACTGCTTACGAACCTAACTCTCTTTAGTAAAATTTCAAACATAAACACACGTTAGTCATACCATAATTTATGAAGTCCGGCGTCGTTTATACAATTAATTTGTTCGTGTCACTGGGATCAGTTTCATAAACGGCTAATTGCTTTACGGCCTAGTTCTGCGAAACCACTGGACATTCATTTGAGTAGGTACCTACATTAAGTTTTTAGGAACTTCTAGGCCTTATTTAATATTCCATTGCCTATGGAGTAGGTAGTTAATACCACAGTATATAGATGTAAGGTATGTGATGTATGTGAGCGCAATCGAAGCCATTTTTTCGCAGTGCTTATACGCTGTGCATTTTGCACAAAAGAAATGATTATGTTATGCCTACTTACTTAAATTATGGATACATAGTTGTCTATTATGCCATGTCTGATGTTCGTATTAATTTCATATTTATTAATTAGTATTATTTTACAAGTATCGTTCTTGTCTTTAAATAGGTAAGAGATATACCTAGTACTAATGACACCCTGTATTGTTTCAGGTATGTGAAAGCTGTGTCATGTTGCAATGGAGATCTGTCACCGTGGCCTTTGCTCTAGACGTAATAGGTATGCAAGGGGCATGGTTATGAATACTATCATATTGTCATGATTTGAGATGTCACGTATAGCTACACTACAAAACATTGTTCTGAATTATCGATGAACTGGTGAATACTTCATCAAATACTATAATAAATTGGATCTCTTTATGCTAGCACTACCAGACTGAAAAGAAACCAACAAAACACACATACACACATATATCACGCCTATATCCCTTGCAGAGTAGGCAAAACGTAAACGGCTTTAAAAACTGCCATTTGCACCACGTCTGTCAAAAGTTTGACAGTCATTCAGGAGACTGTGTTTCACCATAGTGACAGCTTGTCAGCCTAACGCCTATCTCTCTCTTCGAGTGGGACACCGAGTCGTTCAACGACCCCATGAACCCTGGTGTCAGAGTATTTCAACCGCCTACTGCAAGTAGCAGGCGCCTGTCGCCTAAAATTGCAATACACATCAACTCTCAAAATCCCTTAAGCCACCCACGGGAAAGCTATGGGGTGATGCTATTCTAAACCGGCACTACACGGCAACCAGCAAAACAAACTTAGAATTTCACTTTAGGTAGTCGTAACAGTTATTTTATTACAGTAATTCATAACACCATGGATTCGTCTACGTAACCTTATCGTAATGTAAATGAGTGTAAAAAACATGTAGCAAAAAGAGAAATAGTATTTCCATTGTTTAGTCTAAGTATACGTACCCACCTAGATAACTTCATTAGGTATTAATGTAGTGACCTAGTTCTTTTTGAAGATCGATATTTTTAACCGTTTCATGGTGTTTCGTTTATTTCTGTTGTCTGTTACCTCAAACACTTTTTTAAGCAATTTCGGTTCTTCCTAACTTATCTGTTGAATATGCTTTAGAAATATTATTTTTGAATAAACTGGCAAGTAGTCTAAATACATATAAACACATTCAAAGAATTCTTGATATCAGAAATAAAGACAAAATGATTCATTCTTTCCCTCTGAAGTGATAGCTAATCTAAATAAAATGTATAATTTAGATAATTTAGTAACGCGTAGGAAGGGATTCGTCATACTGCGTAGGAAAATCATTCCTTTCAATTCTTCGAAATTTATTTCCCTAATTTTAGTTTAGTAACCCACCTACGCCAATTTATTTTTACAGACAGAGAGAAAAGTTTCCTTTTAATTTAATATCATGATTATACAAGATGGTGTCGAACGACGTAAACTATCCCGAAAACCTTAAGCTCTGCCTGCTCGTCAAACCGGAAAAAATTGAATTGCTCGGTCAGCTGCTTTTTAGGGTTTCGTAGTCTACTAGAAACCCTTATAGTTTCGTCATGTCTGTCTGTCTGTCTGTCTGTCTGTCTGTCTGTATGTCTGTCTGTCTGTCTGTCTGTCTGTCTGTCTGTCTGTCTGTATGCCGCGCCCTCATATCTTCGTCAGTTTTAGAGCTATCGACATGAAATTTGGTGAGAAGATAGATTGTGTTGACCCAAATATAGAAATGTTAAGAAAAAAATATTTTAAATGTTTTTTGGACCCCCTCCCATACAAGTGAAAGGGGCCAAAAATTTTTTTTTCTTCTGTTATATTGAGTAGGGTATCGTTGAATAGGTCTTTTAAAACTAAGGTGAGGTTTCTTTGAAACAAAGTCACTAAAATGTTTCTGTCACGAGATATTTGCTTTTAAAAAGGGCGTTTTTGACCCATAATTTGTTCCAGCTGTAACTTCTAAAGTAGAAACGCTAAAAATTTGAAATAAATATGGAATATAGCTTACAATCTGAAGTTACAATGAAAACTATAACGGATGTTGTACCCTTAAAGGTTTCAGAAAAAATTGCGTTTTTTTATTTGCGGTTGGTCATCATACTGCTGCTAACAAACCAGCAACAAAATTAAGTTTGTAATGCTGAAAAACCTGATATTTAAACGTTGACTACGAAACCCTATTTGTGGGCGTGTCTGACACGCTCTTGGCCGGTTTTTAAAAATCTTTTTTCATTCTTTAAGATTTAGTTCCTGGGGAAAGTTGTTCAGTTTGACCTGAAGAACAGTGTTTTCAGGAAAGTACTCAGTTTAGTACTACTCTGTATTATTATACTTTTCCTCTTGGTATTGACGTTGATTGATTATAATCAGTAGGAAAAATCGAATCAGTAATACACGTGCGCGATAGAAAATATTGACACAGCTCTCGAGTGTGTTTAATGAAATTTCGTAGTATGTACGTTCTTTGTTTACTACTGTGAACCGATACGTACTACAGTTGCTTACTATTTTATTGATCGGTTCGTAGGACACGAAATGAAATTAGAAGTTAAAAACAGTTTGGCACCCAGTACCGACTACAATTTGTGCTAATACATCTTAAAGATATCTATCCAGGACCATATCTTCTGAAACTATGAAAACTATTGAAAGCCCTTTTAATAAAGAGTTACTGGACGCGACTTTAAGTACCTTATTGAGGGGTATGCATCCAGGATTCCAATAAGAATTAAAATTTTCATTCCAATAAGAACATCCTTCTTTTTTTAGATCGGTTTAAAATATAAACGCTAATTCGCCAGCTACACCTACCCAACACCATAACCATAAACTACAAAGTCTAACCAAGCCCTTATAAGTTTACTCATGTTGTGGTCAGCGCCTGGACTATGACTGTACGGTGCCAGGAATAAAATTCCTGGAATGCCGACCCCCGGACTATTAACACCGGGAATTCGAAGCGTTTCTTTCATGAGGTGTGAGGGGCCTCGACTATTATGTTGCCTGTATAATTGCTTTGAAGTATTCTAAGAAATTTGTACGTATAAGATGCTGAAAACCATAATGTGCCATGAAATGCCTTGACTTTGGAATAGGATGATAAGAAAATGTCATTAAATATTTCATACTCGTGTCGTGATCAACGCTTAGCCTATGATTGTACGGTGCCAGGAATAAAATTCCCGGATTTCCGTCCCCCGGTTATTAACACGAGGAATTCGAAGCGTTTCTTTCATGAGGTGTGAGGGGTTTCGACTATTATGTTTGCTGTATAATTGCTTTGAAGTAGGTATTCTGAGAATTTTTGTAAAGCATAATGTACCAAGAAACAATTGTGGCACAACAATAGCTATAGATAGTCGAGAAGACCACTCGCTGCATTCCAAACGATCGCCATACGGCAGCGAATACAGCGAGTGGTCTTCTCAACTATAGTTCTCTAGGCCTCTTAATAATTACTTTTGGGTTTGCATAGTTTCGTTCGTCCAGAATTTAGCTGATATTTTCGCTAACCTACCTCTACCTAAGCGCGCATTGCCACTTTCAGTACATTTTCCTGCGACGGCAGTGACTTTGAACAGCCTCTAAACGGCCATAAAAATCCCAGGAATCTAGATTAGCATCTAAATCCAGTCGCTGCTATTAGAAGCAGCCGTGGGTGTATACTAGGGTTTTCGAATACCCGACCAATTTTGATACCCGGGTATTGGGTACGATTTTTTTTCAAATACCCGGGTATTACTTTTCTAAGTATGAATTGTAAAGAAATTGAGAAAGAAGGAACTAAAAATTTGCTTAGTTTTTAAGATAAAAGATAGTACAAGCACCCTAACATTCAGGTTCAAAAAGTGGGAATAATTTATAAATTTAATTCAAACAAATTAGGTACATAAATACATTCAGTTTCACTTTTCATTACAGCTGTCGGTTTCACTCGTTTCTAACAGTTTTCGCGTGGGAATAAGATAATTCTTGGAAATAAAAGTATTACTACCCCATTTTACTCTAGAATAAGTAGATAACCTATCATTCTAAAAGTGAAATAATGCTTATAATCATACACGTAGTTTTTGAGCAAACTCTACACAAACCTGCAAAAGTGCCATAATACCTCTAAAAATATTTTACACTAGCGGCCCGCCCAGCGGTTTCACTCGCTGCTACTTACCTGTTTTCCCGTAGAAATGGGATCTTTGCCCGTAGTAAAAAGTCCATTAATCCATTCTAGCAGAAGTTACTCATCATGACCATGTGCCAGCAGAGGCGGCCTGTCATGGCGAATAACTTTAACTTTGAAGCCATTACCGTATCTCTTATAGTTTTGATGGGATGCTGGTGGTTTACATCAGGCACTCCAGACCCTCGTGACCATATGCCAGTAGAAGCGGCCCGTCATGCTGAATAACTTTAACTTTGAAGCCATTACCGAGTCTAATAAAGTTTAGATGGGGTGCTGGTGGTCTACATCAGGTACTCCAGACCTTCGTAACCATGTGCGAGCAGAAGCGGCCCGTCATGCTGAATAACTTTAACTTTGAAGCCATTACCGAATCTTTTATAGTTTAGATGAGATGCTGGTTGTCTACATCAGGTACTCCAGACCCTCGTGACCATGTGCCAGCAGAAGCAGCCTGTCGTGCTGAATAACTTTTACTTTGAAACAATTACCCTATCTCTTATAGTTTAGATGGGATGCTTGTGGTCTACATCAGGTACTCCAGATCCTCGATGACCATGTGCCAGCAGAAGCGGCCCGTCATGGTGAACAACTTTTTCTATGAAGCCATGACCGTATCTCTTATAGTTTATATGGGATGCTGGTGGTCTTCATCAGGTACTCCAGATCCTCGAGGGCTGACCATGTCCTTGTTTTATATGATAGTAATATCAGTGCCAAAATTCGGTTTGGCTAATTTGGGTAATATCTGCTTTATTTCCCCGTTTTCCTGCTGCTAACCGTTTTCCCGTAGGAATGAGGAATTTTCCCGTAGTAAAAAGTAGCCTATGTTACTCAGGGATGTTGTAGCTTTCTAATAGTGAAAGAATTTTGGAAATCGGTCCAGTAGTTTCGGAGTTTATCGATTACATACAAACAAACAAGAAAACAAACAAAGTTTTCCTCTTTATTATATTAGTGTAGATAATAAAATTGCAATGTTAGTCCAGATGTACAAGCTCACATGAGCTTACAGATGTATAAAACCAACCTGTTAAAACATAAACTAATATTCTTGAAAATATAACAATATCCTTTAATCTTTTCTCTCTTTTGTTTGTATAAAATCAGTCTATTTATCTCTCTTTCTCGGGTACCCGGGTACGCCCGTCGTTTGTACCCGGGTAATAAAAGTCTCGAATACCCGGGTATACCCGGACCCGGGTACCCGGGTAGAAAACCCTAGTGTACTATTAGCGAGCGTTTTCCAAAGTTTGAAAGGTGTGGGATTTTGTAAGAAAGCAGGCAAATCTGGCCTACGATTCTTTATTTCTTCTTGACACTTGTCTTCTTTCGGAATATCTTTTTGGGGAATACGGTATTCGGGCCCCGAACAAATAATTTATTTGCCTGTTTCCTATTCTCTTCTTCTTAAGTGTGTTGACGCGTTTTCCAAAAAATGTTTAGGTACCTAACATGGGAAGGTATTCAGATTGTCTCATGTACCTACTAGTTGTTTCTGTGCCGTGATTCCCAGCCCTGTAATCAATTGGCTAACACGGCTGTTCCTCGGGTCGTCCGGCGACTCGGTGCCCCTCACGACATAAGGACAGCTGTGTCACAGCTTGAGAACCACAGGTGCAGTGTTTAGGCGACAACAATCGCGCCATTATGTCAATGCCCGGGCCGGGCGTCGAACCCGCTACCCACATGCTAGTCGTTACTCGCTCGACTGATACTGTTAGTAAATATTTTGAGAGTTTTATGATGAAAAATGTATACCGGCAAAGCGAAAAGAGCGATAGTTTTTTAAATTTAAAAGAAAGTGTAATCTTGGAAACGATGTATTGGGATTTTTAATGCACTCACAATGCTATATTATTCTCATAAATGAAAAAGGGTTATAGTCCCGACCGATGCTAGAAAAGCGTAACTTTTTTGAAGTATGACCCAATAGCTTCTATCTCGGGTACTGTAAAGCTTAGTAAGTAGGGGGAGATCATACTCGTATAGCATGACTAGGGTTTCTCAGCGGGAATTCCCGAGGCGGGAATTCCCGGGAAATTTGGCCTTTGTCGGGACGGGAAAAAAAGGATCGATTTCCCGGGAATTCGGGAAGTAAAGTAGAAAAAATAAAATTATTATTTTGACGATAATTTCGGTATAACTCAGTGTTACTTATTAAAAAATATATGTGTATTTGCTCTCTCCACTTTTACTCCCTCCCGCCCAGCCCGTGTTTTGTTTGCTTAGATCAGTCACTCGGAAAAATTTGACCGCATTGATTGTGTCGGTGCCCCTAGTGCAAAAGTGTTGTGTGGTGATTGAAATATCAGCCTTAAATTATATAAAACTTAATGGTGTATTCTTGATTTCATGATGATGGAATAAATAGGAAAATCATCATCATCTTATCAGCCATAGGACGTCCACTGCTGAACATAGGCCTCCCCTAAATATTTCCACCTTGTCCGATTAGAAGCATCTTGTTTCCAGCATTTCCCCGTGGACTTGACCAAATCGTCTGTCCATCTCGCGGGGGGCCGTCCTACGCTGCGCCTGCCGGTACGTGGTCTTCACTCGAGAACTCTCCTGCTCCATCGATCATCAGTCCTTGGAGCAATGTGGCCTGCTCATTGCCACTTCAGCTTACTGACTCTCTTAGCTATCTCGGTTTCCTTGGCTCGTCTACGGATCTTCTAGTTTCTGATTCGATCACGTATGTAAAAACCGAGAATAGCTCTCTCCATAGCTCGCTGAGTGACTCCTAGTCTATTTAGGAGGCCGGCAGTTAGAGGCCACGTCTCGGTACCGTAGGTTATCAGCATCACTGGCATGACACACTGTTTAAACACTTTCGTCTTGAGACACTGAGGAATTTTTGATGTGAATACGCTGCGTAACTTCCCGAATGCTGCCCAGCCGAGCTGGTTTCGCCGAGTGACATCTTTCTTAAAGTTAGATCTTCCTAGTTGGACTGTTTGTCCTAGATAGACGTATTTGTCCACCACTTCGAGTATCGAGCTCCCTACTGATATTGGGGTGGGCGCTACGTGAGAGTTGACCATGACTTTCGTCTTGTCCATATTTATCTGTCTGTCTGTCTGTCTGTCTGTCTGTCTGTCTGTCTGTCTGTCTGTCTGTCTGTCTGTCTGTCTGTCTGTCTGTCTGTCTGTCTGTCTGTCTGTCTGTCTGTCTGTCTGTATGCCGCGCCCTCATATCTTCGTCAGTTTTAGAGCTATCGACATGAAATTTGGTGTGAAGATAGATCGTGTTGACCCAAATAAAGAAATGTTAAGAAAAAAATATTTTAAATGTTTTTTGGACCCCCTCCCATACAAGTGAAAGGGGGGCAAAAATTTTTTTTTTCTTCTGCAATATTGAGTAGGGTATCGTTGAATAGGTCTTTTAAAACTAAGGTGAGGTTTCTTTGAAACAAAGTCACTAAAATGTTTCTGTCACGAGATATTTGCTTTTAAAAAGGGCGTTTTTGACCCATAATTTGTTCCAGCTGTAACTTCTAAAGTATAAACGCTAAAAATTTGAAATCAATATGGAATATAGCTTACAATCTGAAGTTACAATGAAAACTATAACGAATATTGTACCTTTAAAGGTTTCAGAAAAAAATGAGTTTTTCTATTTGCGGTTGGTCATCATACTGCTGCTAACAAACCAGCAACAAATTAAGTTTGTAATGCTGAAAAACCTGATATTTAAACGTTGACTACGAAACCCTATTTGTGGGCGTGTCTGACACGCTCTTGGCCGGTTTTTGGTATTTTCATTTACTCACAAAAGTTTAGCTTGTGTGCATTATTCTCATAAATTCTTAAATTATAAACTCGCAGATCATAACCACAATATTTATTCCCATTATTGTAGCATAGAAGGTATTATTTTAGGTTATTTACGAAGAGAGACTAATATATTATTGATTACTATTTTTTGTATAATTTTAAAATCATTTTTATGCCTTTTAACGAGTAAAATTAAATTCCCGACATCCCGGGAATTCCCGGCAAAAAAGAGGTCGGGAGTTTTGGTGTCCGGGAAATAAAAAAGGTCGGGAAATGAGAAACCCTAAGCATGACATACCACCGGACGGAGAGGAGACGGCGCGAGCACATGTATACCCAACCCTTCGTCATCTCTGAACTGTCAGCAACACATCAACCGACCTCTTTAAAAGACAACCTTTTTCATACAGTTAAGACGTAAGGAATAACCAGAACTAGATGATCCCAGGGTATGAAGATGTGTTGCTTCTTTTTCTTCGAGTGGGACACCAAGTCGTCCAACGACCCGATCAACCATGGTGTCAGTTTTTAACCGCCCATGTGCTGCTGAAAGGTTGCTACTATTACTGCTAGTACTAGCTTGCAGTCTTGCACCAGCACATTCGTTTGTTGTTGTCATGCTTGATAAGATTTTTTTGTACCTATGGAATCTTTTGCAATGATGTATTTTTGCATGCACTGTGCAAAAACACATACAACATTGCAAAACTTTCCCCTCCAAAATCGTCAACCACGATTATGACTAGTTAGACTAATCTGCGATCTGAACGCGTGCTGCTACGCAATTTGTGTCTAAATGTAGAACTAAAAAGCAAACAAGCTTGGTTCCGGTGTACGCGACCAATGAATTACCAGCTGATGTTAGTTGGCATAAACTGCGCTAATATTGTCATTACAACCCGCCAATGCCATATAAGTTTCGCTATAAGTCCGCTTTCGGGACTAAACCACGATTCATCATCATCTTCCTGCCCTTGTCTCAATTACTTGTCGACGGCGCAACACGTTTCGTTAAACACAAAATCGTGTTGCAAAAGGATTTGGCTGAATTTTACGATCGGCCGCCTACCAGACGTCAACCCTCCTTGGGAATGCTTTTGTGGTGGATTAACCGCCACCATACGGTTGGCCCTGGCTGTTTAGGTCGGGTTTATGCCTCGGTCGCCTCTTACGAAGGGGGTGGTGCTCTACGGGAGGAAGGGGGTGGTGATATTCTACTCTGCCAGCCCCACACACTCAACCACGATTATGACTAGTTAGAATAATCTGCGATCTGAACGCCTGCCGTATGCAATTTGTCTAAATGGAGACCTAAAAAGCAAACAAGCCTGGTTCCGGTTTATGCAACCAACCGACTACCAGCTGATGTTAGTTGGCATAAATTGAGCTGAAATTGACATTAGAACCAGTGTTGGCCATATTTAGTTAACCGCTTTAGGCAAAATATTTTGTCTAAATGGAGACCTAAAAAGCAAACTAACGTGGTTCCGGTGTACGCGATCAACCGACTACCAGCTGATGTTAGTTGGCATGAACTGTGCTAAAATTATCACAATTCCATATAAGTTAGCCGCTTTCGGGACTCAACCACGATTATGACTAGTTAAAGTAATCTGCGATCTGAACGCGTGCCGTACGCAATTTGTCTAAATGGAGACCTAAAAAGTAAATAAGATGGGTTCCGGTGTACGCGACCAACGAATTACCAGCTGATGTTAGTTGGCAAAATTTGTACTGAAATTGACATTATAACCCGCCAATGCCATATTTAGATAGCCGCTTTCGGGACTTAACCACGATAATGACTTGTTAGACAAATCCGCGATCTAAGCCCGTGCCGTACGCAATTTGTGTCTAAATGGAGACCTAAAAAGCAAACCAGCTTGGTTCCGGTGTATGCGACCAACGAATTACCAGATGTTAGTTGGCATAAACTGCGCTAAATTGACGGAACTAGTGTAGGCCATACCTATTTAGGCAAAATATTGAGGTAGGATAAGTAAATAAACAAATCGTGTTGTATCGGGATCGGGAGGTAAAATCACTGGCGGAGAGACGTCAAGAATGGTGATTACTCCAACGACCCACAAAAGCTGAACTCTTAAATATAAGAAGAATTATTATTATTTATTATGGAGGTAGGATACGCAGGAGGAGGAAAAGAAAAATATTACAGGCTGTAATGAAAACTAGCATTAAATATTTCACGGAGTGAACTAGTCTATGAACCTGGACACTTTCCCAAAAAAACTAAGCGTAACCACAAAGTAAGTATTTTGTGGCGTAACAGTGTAGTAAACAAGATTGAGCAAAGTAAGAAAAGTAATATGAATAAAATATTTTTTCTTCGATCTGGCTGGCATGGAAAATGTTTGTAAGTAGTAAGTTTGTAAAGTTACGTCACAGCAATCACTTTCGCTGAATTCTTTATCGCTTAGAAAAACGAGTAAAATAATCCAAATTCTTGAACGCAATCTATGTCATATCAAGAGAGAAACGAAATCATTTACGAACAAATTGGCTAGAATTGAGTGTTTAGGTACGTGATGCTTTTGTAAGAGAATCGTGTTTGAGGCGATTCATTGTGACCTGAAGTATCATCTCACGGCAATTTAAGAGCAGTAAGGAAAAACATACTTTATCTCATTTCATAAAAACCTAATCTTTACAACAGTAAATCTGGAAAAATGCAAACATGTCCCAAATGGCCATATCCAAAAGTCAAGAAACCGTCTTGTCGTGTTGTCTGACAAGCTCAGAGCCCGCAAAAGGGAATTCAGCAACATCACGAGACCAATGTCAAAACGTATATGGTTACGATGCGATAAACATCGTATGCACGTGCTAGCCGCAGCCTGCGACTTCGCGTGGGAGTGGAAAAATTGCAATGAAAGCTTGGTAAGCTTCTTAGCGGAACTTATGACTATCTCTACGTTGGTTGGTACCAACTAAAGGACCGTAGTCGAATACTAGAAAGTTTTTCGTCTCCATCCAGCTCATCAGAAATAGTCGTATCCATACGACAATCTTTTAGAATAGCGTCCAGGTGGACTGCAGAACAATATTTTTTTAAAATGGCTGATCGTTGTACGTAATTCCCATCTGAGAAATAGAAAACGCGGATATCAGTAGGTACATTTTACATGTGTGAAATTGACCTATTCGTAATAACCTATGCTATAAATGAAAATAAGAAGTTTAAAAAAGTCCCAGGTTCAAGCCCCGGCCGCTGCTAACATCTTTTGTATTTCTTATTTTCGTTTACGAGAATAATATAGCACCGTGAGTGCAGTAAATCCCAATTTATTAACCTATCCTAAAAGTAAATCTGAAAGGATAACTTTTTGGGTAGAGGCAAAATATATTAAGCTTCTTTAGTTTTTTGATGCTATCTAAATACCTTCAATGTTCTGTGTGTTTTCAGCTAGTCAGATCAGTCAATCAGACTCAGCGTTGTTATCAACGTTGCAGTGATTGATTGAACAGGGTAACCAGGCTTTGATTGGCACGCCGTTTGTGCTGGGATTGACTTTGACTAGCGTAACAAAGCGTAGCGTAACGAAAATCAACTTAGCAAGTTGACATTTAAAAGGCAGGATGATTTTGTTAGCTGCCAGCACATCAGTCTAGACTGGCTTTGCCAGTCATTAACGTTATTGACTGGTTAAGGGTTTTGCCTGTAACATATATACTGTAAATATCATTGTGCCATGATTAAACAAATTTTAAGTAAAGTTGAAGGTCTATACTATAATAGAGAAGGTGGCACTTTTGTCATTAAGATCTGATTATAGCATCATGGGGAAAATAAGGGAAATCTTAAAATTCAATACGCACTATACAGTTGGAGGACCCGGTGCTGTCCCACTCGAAAAGAAGAAGAAGAAGCGTATTAGGTTTCAAATTACATTTTAGATTCAAATATCTCTAGTTCCCACGACAACAAACAAACAGACGAACTGCTATAAATATACAAGATCGACTTGTGAGCATATGGTAAAGAGGTCGACGGGTTGGCTATCAACTATCAAGTAACTGTCCCTAGTAACGTGTGACGTATATGGACATCGATGTTGCTTACATGTACTAGGAGGAAAGGTCGTGAAGAGGGTAGGAAGGAATACAGAAATAGACTATTCAAATCTTGTGGTAATATTTTAGCCCAGATCATCTGACAAACTAATCTATTTAAATCATATTTTAGATACAAATTTCCCTAGTTCCCACAACAAACAAACAGACGAACTGGCTATATACCTACGAGATCGACTTGTGAGCATATGGTAAACAGGTCGACGGGTTGGCTATCAACTATCAAGTAACTGTTGCTATCAACGTGTGACGTATATGGACATCGATGTTGCTTACATGCACGAGGAAGAAAGGTCGTGACGAGGGTAGGAAGGAATGGCTAATTCTTAAATAGACTATTCAAATCTTGTGGTAATATTTGAGCCTAAATCATCTGACAAAGTATCTATTTAAATCACATTTTAGATTCAAAGTTCTCTAGTTCCCACGACAACAAACAAACAGACGAACTGCAATTAATAAACAATTGTTGAGCATATGGTAAAGAGGTCGAAGGGTTGGCTATCAACTATCAAGTAACTGTTTCTAGTAACGTGTGACGTATATGGACATCGATGTTGCTTACATGTACGAGGAGGAAAGGCCGTGAAGAGGGTAGGAAGGAATGGCTAACACAGATATAGACTATTCAAATCTTATGACAATATTTGAGCCTAGATCATCTGACAAACAAATCTATTTATAAGTAAGCGACTTTAAAAGTTAAAAGTTAGTGTAGAGTAACTTGACGGTTTGGGAAAAAAATATTTTTTATAAAGCTCATTTGTAGAGGTCTTTAATAAAGATATCATCATAAAGTATAAAGTCATCATAAAGTTAGCATTCCCAAAGTCGGCCGGTCGTAAAACTAAACATCCTTTTGCAACATGATTTTGTGTTCAACAAAACGTGTTGCGCCGACCCTAACTAATTGGGATAAGGGCAGGAAGATGATGATGATAAAGATATCATCCACAAGGTTTTTTTTGTTAGTAAAAGGCTGAGAGTGCTCATTGCAGCTCATTGTGTAACATTTCCGCATTGAAATCAATCAACTGAGAAAGTACTTGCACATAATCAACATTGTCTTGTTTTATTCAACACCATACGATCCTAAACGCTGACATTTACTATAGCTTCCTTACCATTGTCCGTCACAATACGTCTTCAATGCACTGAACAATGATTTACACACAGACTTGCATATAATAATTCAATACATACTGTTTGTTTAACAGATGGCGAGTGCAACAAAATATTTTCGTAACAACCATCCTACATGGCATAAAATGAAGTCGCTTTGTGCGTTTTTCCGTCTGTCTCTCGTAGACATCGCTAACTCCGCCTAAACCACGCAACGGATTTTGATGCTATATTTTTTATAGATAAAGTAATTCAAGAGAAAGGTTTTTTTACTTAAAGTTTATACGCATAATACATATAATGATTAATACATGTCGGAAATACGTCTTATTTCCACGGGAAAATGAATTGCAGCGAGTGACACCGCTAGAATAATAATGTCGAAAATACGTTTTATTCCCACGGGTAATAGCTCCTAGCGGGTCGCTAGAGTACCTAAATTGTTTTCTTTTTTTTTTAAATATAAGTACCTGTGCTGACATAGGCTACAACCGGCTACAACTGTAACATTACTTACTCTTATTTGGGGAAAAAAGCATAATTCCCGTAATAAATGGAACTGCAGCAGCTGCAGATGAAACCAAGTTTTTTGCTTCAACCCGATCCTAAAAGCTAACATTTACTTTATTACCGTCCAGAGTATTTATTGATAGTATTATGACCACAAGAAAGTACAGAGTGCCTACAGTGATTTGCACATAAACGGGTACCGAATAATTCAATACATACTGTTTGTTTAACGAATGGCGAGTGCAACAAAATATTGTCATAACAAAATACTGGTCGGTGCAGCTCGCAACAAATTTTCATTTCGCATGCGTCGTGGGCAGCGTTCGTAAATCTCGAAGTATGAAGCGGAGCTCAGAAATTCGCGATCATTATTTTTTGACGTGTTTGAGTCCCTTTAGCACTTCTTTACTTTGACAACTCAACTTTGTTGCTCGACAACTCCAGGATCTCGTTGTTGAAGTTGCTGGGAACAACTTTGTCAATACGCGCTCTTGGCTACCTATTCTTATGACTCAACTCAAAGCTCCAATTTGAATTTCTTCCTAATAGAAACTGGACTGCGTCTGGCCAGTCCATCGCTTAGGTATTAAACAAGTATACGTACGTACAACAATATGTATTCTGTGGTAGTATTCTACAACTGAACAACTTTGCTCAGCGATACTCTACTTAGACAATGTTAACCGAATAGTCGTTTGCTCAGAGCAGCTCTTTAGCGTTTTTTGTGTCTTGATTTGGACGAAGCAGCAGACGCAAGCTTCGGACGACTATATTCCTTGTAGTTCAGCTTCTGTAAATAAGTCGCTGAAATAAGTACAGCCAAATCCGCTGGTTCTCTGGCCTTCTGCAGAAGACATGACATCGCGTGACTACTGCTCCTGAGAGCGATCTGTCCGGTCTTGCGGCTGCATTCAGAACTGACTTATGAATACTTTTAATTAATGTTTATCTGATAAACCTGCCAATCATGACGTTCAATTTTCATGATAATGTTGGGTAGATGTAAACTACCTAACATTTTTAACGTGCGTTGTCAAAGTAGTGGCTTCTATTGCATTAACGCGCGACCTCCAATTTTGCCATAAAAATGCCAAATTTTTGTCTGCAAAAGTACTTCAGCAATAACTGGAACCCGTAACTCCTCAGTTTTGCATATTCTGGCGATAAAAAACATCTTCATGACGTCATTCGTCCCTCAAATACGTATTGTTGTCTGCAGCACTACCATTAATAAATAACCTACACAAAAAAAGATTTTCTGTTATTTCCAAACCATGGGAAAATATGAAATACGTAAAAAGAACGGGTTTGAGAGGGCTTTTGTGTGTTGCTCTTTTGAATAAGATGCTTTGGACTGTAATGCAACATAACCATAACAAACAATGAGGTAAATAGCTTTTGAAATTTTAGTCTAGGCAGAATTAGGTATACCTAATTGACGCATTGGAAGATATTCCCTAATCTGTTTTTGATGGCACAGAACGATTCTTAAGTAACGAAGTTTTTTTAGTAGCCTTTTTTATGTGTCCCACTGCGCAAGTTTTTCGCCAGGTTTTCGGGACATTTCCTGCCTATATAGTCCCATTTTACCTTTGCAGTTTTTTTCTTGGGGCGATGTCTGCAATATAAATTAACGAAGTAGGTACGAGCACAAATGCGTCTCTACACTTATTATGTTATGAAAATGCGCCAACGTAAGACATCGTACATGAATTTCTAAGAACTCCCATGCTCTTTACTAGAACAATTACGTAATTATGAGTCACAATTACGCTAAACGGTTCATAAATGTTGTGACCCACGCCATTCTCGGTGGTCCCTGTACGTACTTTGAAAACAATAAACCATAATTGCAAACATTTATCTCCGATCAATATGAAAATGACTTGCTCATTTAGGTTTGAATAGAGAAATTATCTTATAGTTTGTAGGTCAAACTTGTGGCCAATAATACCTACCGTAGCTATATTTCACTCCTCCATTACTATTTAAGCAAAGCGCGAAGTGGGTAAACATCATCATGCGTCTTCTTGGTGTCATACAGGAAAAGACACGACGATACTGATATGATTATGTAGGTTTACGCGACTTACTTGTTAATTAGTTGGTAGAAGGTGTAGCCCTCTACGTTTCGGCTGGTTACGACAGCCTTCTTCCTGGAGGACGACAATCACACACGCGCGACCGCCAGTTGCGATTGTCGACTGGCTCGCGCCGCGGCTCCCTGCTCGTGTGTGATACACCTTCTAGCAACTAATTGACCAGTAAGTCGCGTAAACCAACATTGATATTCGTGATACTTGTTCGTTTAATAAAAAAAGATACCGAGATATGAGAGACTTCTGTTCTCATATCAACCGGACCTCCTCCAAAATTATCCTTTTTTGAACAAATCTTATCTGATCACAAGAATATGAAGTTTGGAAAAGTGAAAATATGGTAATGTAAGCAAAGACGTTTTATGGTAACCAGTCTTTCATATCATAATAATCTTGCCTTGGCCTTTCCATAGTATGGTTGTATGCAGCGAGCTTTATAGGAATTCTTATGCAAATGGATTCTATGTTACGAGCGTGGATGTTATTGGCAAATAAATGGATTGACCATGAGAGATATACGGGTTATCTATAAACTTGAAAAATATGGACGCTAAGTAAGTACTACCGCCAGTACATCAAACTACACATTTAAGGGATCAACTTTTATTGGTTTTGCTTAGTATTTGTGTAGGGATCTAGTCTCGTTAATTGTCCGCAGTTGTATCGCTGCTAGACTTAAGTTCCTGATGTTAAATTTATAGTTAAATGCTGGCTTGTGCTTGTGGTACTTTTTGTCTTCTGGTTAATATTCCTTAATTGCAAAGCCTCGACCAGTCTTTTTATGAAATGTGCATCTTACACATCTTTAGGAAAATTAACACAACTGCCTTATATAAACAACAGTCTTATCTCTTATTTTAAAAATCCATTTCCGTACAACACTAATTTTCTAACAATACACGCCCATCAATCTAAACACACTCGTTACAACTTACACAGAGCCCATACTATATTACATAATTCAAACTCAAAACCAATCACGACTACAAGCAAAGCACTTCACTGCGATTCCAAAATTCAGGTTGTAAAATCTCGCAGTAGTAACCATATTTGTCTTAGTTGATGGATATATTGGACAATATTGATAAATTATCTGAAATCAAGTGCGAACTCGTTACCCCAGAAAACTGTAAAGATGTGTTTAGTCGTGATCATAACTTCAAACTGATGACGTTTAACGTACGAAGCATTAATAAAAACCTAAACTCTTTTATTGTGTTCTTAGCGCGGATTACGGTTTCTCTCGACATAATTCTGTTGACAGAATGTTGGATTGACGAGACATCCGTTGTTAACCAAATTCCAGGTTATACCTCGCACTGTACAACTCGTAATATCAATCAAAATGGAGGAGTTGTCGCCTACATCAGGGACGGGTTGATAGGTACTGTTGTGGAACCACAACTGGAACAGGCCTGCGGTCTGGTCATAGAACTAGCAAACACCCTAACTGTTGTCGGCATTTACCGTTCCCCCTCTTTCAAAGATGCTAAGATATTCTTAAATTCTTTGGAAAATGTCCTCGCGTCCTTAAATAATAAGTCTAATGTAATTATTGCTGGGGACTTAAACTATAACATACTTGCTACGCCCGACGACAAAACCTACGTCAATGTATGCAAATACCTTTGCCTGACTGCCGAACTGGGCCTACGTCAAGCAATATCTAAGCCAACACGTAAAGAAGCCTGCCTTGACCATATACTAGTTAAGACGCGACATCCCGTGAAAAGTGCTGTCTGCATTACAGATATGACTGATCACAAACCCGTAATTCTTGGTATGTCTAACAAAATTAAAAAACATGCTAACAACCGCACAATACTCATTATTGACTTTGAATCAGTATCAAGCGAGTTAAAGACTTTTGACTGGAGTGAATTATATGCTCAATCAAATGTTGAAATTGCAGCTGACATGTTTGTCAAGTCATTGTCCAATATTGTTAGTAAATTTACGCGGGAGGTTAGGCTCAGTAGATCAAGGTTTACACTGGTGCCATGGATGACACCTGGTCTGATTCGCTGTGCTCGTCACCGTGATCGCTTACATACTCTCTCACGGCAAAACCCCAGTAATGAAATTCTAAAACACACGTATAAGCGATACAGAAACTTCTACTTTGATCTGGTTAATAAACTGAAAACACAGCACGACGCTTCAGAGCTTGAAGCTAAACAAAATAAACCGAAGGATCTGTGGTCCACGATATACAAAATATGCAACCTAAAGCGTAAAAATTATAAAGCCACGGAACTTCTTACAATTACCGAGAATCCTGCTAAATCTTTAAAAATCTGCAATGATTACTTTTCCACTGTAGGTTCAAATCTAGCAGAAAAAATACTTACCGAAATCAGTGAAACGGAGGCGAGTCTTGCATCACAAGTAAGCACAGCTACTAGTCCAAGTAATTCATTCTTTCTCTCACCTACCGATACTGAAGAGGTTGAAATACTCATAACACAGCTTAAAAACGATAGCGCTCCCGGTATAGATGGCTTAAGCAGTCGTCTCATAAAGGCAGTAAAAAATGAAATTATTTCACCCTTAACGTATATATTCAACCTAAGCTTGAGTACAGGCATCTTCCCTAACACTTGGAAGCTTTCCTCTGTCACCCCAATTCACAAATGCGGTCCCCAAGACTCCCCGAGCAACTATAGGCCCATTTCGCTCCTTAGTGTACTCTCGAAGCTACTGGAAAAAATAGTAAATAAACGTCTGACAAGTTACCTAGAGCGAAACGGTTTTCTTTCTCATAGGCAGTTTGGTTTCCGGGTGGGAAAGTCCACTGATGAGGCAGTACAGCTTCTAGCCAACCTAGTTTCCTCTTACCTAGATGTGGGTGATAAATGTATTGGGGTTTTTCTGGACCTCGCCAATGCCTTCGACACCGTGTCCATTCCTATTCTTTTAAGAAAGCTAGAAAGTTTCGGTATACGCGGTGCGGCCTTGGCGTGGTTCGAAAGCTATTTATCTAACAGAAGGCAAGTGGTTAAAATAGATAATTTAACAAGTGAGACAAACTCAGTTAGTTTCGGGGTGCCGCAGGGTAGCATATTGGGCCCAACACTTTTTATTACGTATATGAATGACATTCACAACCTACCCCTCCAGAAAGCTGAAACAATATGCTACGCTGACGACACAACCATCCTCTTCCATTCAAACAGCTGGTCGGACGCTTGGCGAGTGGCAGAAACGGGAATGTCCCTTGTCTATAATTGGCTGCAGAGGAACTTGTTGACTCTTAACATGAAAAAGACTAAGTTCATTTGCTTTCATAAAACGGGCGCATCCAGTCCTCCAGCTTACCCTAACATCAGAATTCACAACGGTCAATGTAACTCACCTACTCTTAGTGGTTCCAATCCATGTTGTTGTGATTTTATTGAGAGAACTAACGAAATCAAGTATCTAGGAATAGTGCTTGATGAGAAACTGAACTTCCAGTCTCATATCTCATCACTTTCAGCTAGAATGCGCAAACTTATCGGTATCATGAGAGAACTCCGCAACTCAGCTCCTTTACACATTCTTAAAAATACGTACACTGCCATCTGTGAATCGGTACTAACCTACTGTATTGGGGTCTGGGGTCGCTCTTCTCAAACGCCAATGTTGGAGCTGGAAAGGGCACAGCGTGCGGTCTTAAAGACCATGCTAAAGAAACGCCGCAGGTTTTCAACTGACCTGCTATATTTGGAAGCCCGGGTGTTGAGAGTGAGACAACTGTATATTCTCAGGGCTTGTTTATCGACTCACCGACACATTATCAACTCTGAAGAATACCCAAGTCTTCTTCGTAAAAGGGTGTATAAAATTCCTGTCAAACCAGTCAAAACTAGCTTTGCCAAACGATTTTCTAACTATGCATTCCTTTCACTTACAACCGAGTAGTCAAACAATGCGACATAAAATCATGCACATTTCATGAAGCAAAATCTAAACTTCGCGACTGGCTTTCTACTTTAAATTACAGTAAGATAGAACAATTAATTTTAAGCTAAACTTAAATTTAAATTATTAATTTGATATATGTTTGATATTTTTACAGTTTCATACCTTGAATACCTAAGATTTTACACAGCTAATTGTTTCAATAATTCAGCATTGTAATTTGTAACTGGTATCCCAAGATACAGGCTTGGTCCTAGTTTGGGAACCCCTGGTAAATCGTTTGAATTGTACACATAGGAAATCTTTCTGTAATCAAATGTATTGTGTTGAATTGTGTTGAAATTATGCATGTTAAATAAATATATTTTCATTTTTCATTTCATCGAGTCGCTGCGTCAGCGGCGAGCCCTACATTTGTATGAAAATCCAGTATAAGTTGGTCTCTTAAATTGGTAGGTTGATGTCCTGGCGATAGTACCTTGTTATGCTCTTGCATTGCCTGCCGAGATATACTCTACAAAATTGCAAAATAATAAACATATCTTAGAAAAGAAGAACAACAGCTATGTTATCTTCAAGCTGACTCATATACCGTAATGTAATTTCATACAGTTCATTGTATAAACGCGGAGTAAGCATAGTCATCTCATCTTGTAATGGAAGCTATCATCCTTACGGGTCTATCGAGGCTACTATGTAAACAACGATTTCCACTTACCATAAAGAAGTTATTGGATGTGGATGACTAGTTAAGGTCCAAATTGGCAGTGAACGACACGACAAAAAGCAAGTCGTAGTGATATTATGGGTAGCCACACGGAATAGCGAACTCGTATCATACCGTAAATTCAGTATCCTATGCAACTTTTGACATTAGGATGCGATGCCACTTTGCAATTAATATTGAAGTTTAAGAGTTAAAAAGCAAATTATTTTCGTACTTAATTCTACATTGATCTGTCTGATCTAAGAGTCGTCTGGCACGATTTTTGTTCGGATGTGTTCGGGCATGATATCTACGATCGAGTCCTTATCCTTATTTTATATTATACAAATCTGTACAAAACATTATCATATCACAAATTAGGGGTAGGTATCCGATACTTGAGTCTGCCGCAGGCGCAGCGTCGTGTCGTTCCTTGTTAGATGACACCTTTATACATGGCTTGGCTTCGTTCTTTTGCCACATTAAATAAGCTTTACCTTACCTCGAACGTATTTAATACTTTGTACTTTTGTCAGAATATCAGAGGCATAAATGTGGTACTCTGAGATGTCTTAGATATGAACTTGAATTGACAAACATAAGTATGTGTATGTGCTATGAACGTATACGAGCACCGTGGGTTACTAATCAATCCCTGTAGTATTTGAAAGCGATTAATCATAATGCTATCAAAGAAAACCATCTTCAAAGCCTACTTAGCCAATTTATTTTTAAATATAACGGTAAATTCCAAAGGTCACATCACACAAAGGTTGCCTGCGCCTACGGCACCGAATTTGTTATCTCCCCAATCGACGTAAGTCTATCTTTTGATATACGCTCTCACTTCCGTTGTATGACGGGAAATTCTTAAAGAGAAATATTTTAGCTCCAGGCATGTTTGGTCGGTCTAAGATCTAACAGCTTCGATATTGCAATAAAGTGTTTGTACTATGCTAAGTGTTTGTACTAAGTAAATGGTGATTTGTTTTTAGGAAGGCTGGGTAAATTGCAGTGGTCAGTCAAACTCGTTAACGTTTGTCGAATCGGTACCCTATACGAAAACAAATGACGTACACGGCACAAAGTTCTATTAAAGATTAAAGTAGAAGACGCATAGAAGCAGGAAGGATACCTATCAGTAATTTGTTTGACCTGATTAATTACACTCATTGGGAGAAGATACTTAGAAATTTTGAGTATTGTCCCAGAATGTGCTCACTATAATACATAAATGCATCTTTCATTTTGGTGGTGGGCACACCTTTCAATTACAGCATAAACATGATTCAACGACAGATACGCTTGCTGTACACACTATTAACTAGATACTATCACTGCACAAATGAAATACGAAATTGCTTCCTCTAATCAAATTTCCCTTCAATGGCCGCAGCCCATTCACAACAAAAGCATGGTTTAATGCGAACAGATAGTAAATGTCACGTCACCTCTTGAACCGGGCTCCGGACAGTCACGAGACGCGAGATCTTTATGTTCGGCGCACGACGCCACCCGCGGTGGTTTCATGTGAGCCTGGTACTTGTGAGCAGCTGGTTTTGTGCTCACATCACGCCTTTATCCATTGTCGGGTAGGCAGAGTGACAAAAACCTGACTAAATAGACACAGAACAGATAGTGAATGTCATGTCACCTCTTGAACCGGGCTCCGGACAGTCACGAGACGCGAGATCTTTATGTTCGGCGCACGACGCCACCCGCGGTGGTTTCATGTGAGCCTGGTACTTGTGAGCAGCTGGTTTTGTGCTCACATCACGCCTTTATCCATTGTCGGGTAGGCAGAGTGACAAAAACCTGACTAAATAGACACAGAACAGATAGTGAATGTCATGTCACCTCTTGAACCGGGCTCCGGACAGTCACGAGACGCGAGATCTTTATGTTCGGCGCACGACGCCACCCGCGGTGGTTTCATGTGAGCCTGGTACTTGTGAGCAGCTGGTTTTGTGCACACATCACGGCTTTATCCTTTGTCGGGTAGGCAGAGTGATAAAAGCCTGACTTAATGCTCAAAGGACAGATAGTGTATGTGAAGTCACCTCTTGAACCGGGCTCCGGACAGTCACGAGACGCGAGATCTTTATGTTCGGCGCACGACGCCACCCGCGGTGGTTTCATGTGAGCCTGGTACTTGTGAGCAGCTGGCCTTGTAGGTACATACATCACACCTTTATCCATTGTCGGGTAGGCAGAGTGACAAAAGGCTCAATTAATGATCACAGAACAGACAGTGTATGTCACGTCACCTCTTGAACCGGGCTCCGGACAGTCACGAGACGCGAGATCTTTATGTTCGGCGCACGACGCCACCCGCGGTGGTTTCATGTGAGCCTGGTACTTGTGAGCAGCTGGTTTTGTGCACACATCACGCCTTTATCCTTTGTCGGGTAGGCAGAGTGACAAAAACCTGACTTAATGCTTACAGAAGAGATAGTAAATGTCATGTCACTTCTTGAACCGGGCTCTGGACAGTCACGAAAGGTTAGATCCCTATGTCCGATGGCTTCCACATGAAACCCGCGGTGGTTTCATGTGAGCCTGGTACTTGTGAGCAACTGGTTTTGTGCACACATCACGCCTTTATCCTTGGTCGGGAAGGCAGAGTGACAAAAGCCTGACTATATGCTCAACCAACGCCGCCCGCGGTGTTTCATGTGAGCCTGGTCCTTGTAAGCAGCCACTCTTCTATGTACAGTACATACATCATGCCGTTATTCCTTGCGAGGTAGGCAGGGCGACAAAAGTTTGACTAAATGTCTAAGTATAAATAGTGAATGTCACCTCTTGTACGACAGTCCCGAGACGCGATATCTTTATGTTCTCTGCACGACACCACCAGCGGTGGTTTCATGTGGTCCTGGTATTTGTAAGTTGTAAGCAGCTGGTTTTGTACATACACCATGCCATTATAGGGGTAGGAATTGCGACAAAATATTCTGACTTTTTGCTCTTGCGCACCAGTGAGTACCCATCCCACTATCATCGCGAAGAAGGCCATTGAGATAGTAGGTATGTTCATGTACAGTCACATTATGAATAAGCCACACAGGGGTAGTCTACACGACTGAAAATATTTTTATATCCATTAAAATTATTATAATTCTTAAAATTGATTCTAGTACAAAATGACTCTCTCCACATTTTCATAACAGATTTATTTTTATTGGAGATTATAATATTTCAATTCGTTTGGAGTAGCGCCGTGTAGCTTATTCCTTTGGTGTGTGTACATAATACAGAATTTATGGTAATTCTCAATGATGGTCAAACTTTTGTGGTATAAGCTTCTTTTCTGTTCCTTTGCTTCTAGTCTGTTAGAACTAGATGTGCTTTTTTCATGGATTGCAAAGTGTGTAACAAAGCCTTACAACAATATTAGTAAAGAAAAGGCTAATTTAAAATTCTTACATTCTCGTGTACTCACAACACTTTTAGTTTTGAAACTGCTTAGAATACCTAAACAGGTAATAAACATAGCAATTACATCGTCCACCGGTAATAACGACAGTGCGTGGCAGGTATGCTCGGAACGTGGCGAGTCGCGTGACGAGAACAGTAGAGATTGTCTAATTGCTTGGCGAGATGGATGGCGCTGATTCATCTACACACCTGTGCTATGTGCATACTTGATGCATTTGTAAAATCTATGTTTGTTTTGATACAGAACATAGGTACTGCAGGAGAAACGTGGTAGATACTGATTTTCGCGATCTCCAAGACAACTGACAGGAGGTGGATTAGCCAGTGGTGCGAATTCTTTCCAGGGTAAAGATACTATTATTATTAACTGTTTATTGTACACAAAAACATTACAAGAGATACACATACAAAGAATAACGACACAACAGGACAGCTTATTTCTACTAAGAAATTTCTTCCAGCTGACCTACAGAGAGTGAGACTTTATAAGATACATTTTAGATCGCTGTACTTACATAGGTAAATCTATATAGTCTTGTAAAAATTATAGGTAGCATAGAACACTATATAGTTATTGCTGTTTAGGTAATTGGGTCCTAAGTAGTCCAGGTGCGGAAACCTAATATTTTACACCGCTGCTGTTGCGTTGCAAGTATTTTTGTCTTTGAATTTGGCTGGAGTTATAAAAGTTTTCAGGTTTTTCATTTCTAACTAGTAAGTGATGCATAAAATTGAATTACCTAATTCTCATAAAATGTATTCTATACGCACTTGTTCAAGTGACCGTTAAACTCGTGGACATAAACATTTTTAATTTTTATAGCTTGTAGTACATCTTTTACGGTCCGTGAAAAAGCGGAAATCATTTACGACATACTACATTTTGTATAGCATGTTGGTAGGCTAGTTGTATGGAAAGAAGAGTTGCAAAGTGCTTGCTAAGCAATGCAGGCAGATCATATATTCGTTTTCTTGTCTTTTGAAACTTAATCCCTGATGTCATAGTTTATTCACCAATGACCTCTCATGACATGACTGTAATATTTTCTGCATTCTTGAATGAAGTATGTTGCTTTGACTCATTTTTGAGGTTATCCGTCGTCCCTATTTTCGGATTCTTTATCCGTTTTCTTTTGTTGGAAGCTGATTCACGTGCTTAATTTAGAGATGGAATACTCGTAATATCGATAGGTAATGAAATGGGGAGGATAACATCCAGCTTTTGAAATTTCAGGATAACCGTAATGCCCAATAAAATATTGGAAGTTCTGTGTAGGTAGTTGTCAGGTTCCCTAATTTTCCTCTCTTTGGATTACGTCTCCCTAGAATCCTTTACTCTCTAAAACAATAATAATCAGGATAATTGTTGATATCGTGAAGTAAAGTGAACACTCGTATACTGCATTACTCAAACAATAGCTATGGATCTGATCATTACATTAGACCACGATACAAAATTGGTAGGTTCGTAAGAGATAATGACCGTCCATTGACCATGTTTTTAGTCGTAATGTGTTTGTTGATAGTCTGTCTATATTATGTAGAGAACAGAGGTCGTAAGTCTAAACATAGGGTTTAAAATGTATATAAGTATGTGACCAAAAACTATAACTCATATTAGGTAACGGGTTCGTTACTCACGGTTTTTGACTCATGTGTGTTGTTATAGTTTTAGTGATAATAAATTAACCAAGGAACCTAAACAGCAAGTATTTTATGTATAATATCTTCCACATAATCTCAAAAGAAGTAGCAATTAGAATTTTTTCGAATTATATTTACTCAAGAAAAAAGAACATTCAAAACAAAGACTAATCTGCAACAAGCATCGTCAGACCTTAACATAAAAACACGAAACTAATCAGGGCCCAGCGTCGTCATAATTTAAGTTTTTATGTGGCGGACTTCTTCATATCAAATTGCACAAGAAATAACAGTCTAGGAAGCTAAACAACTTTAGAAAGCTTGAAGGAAATTATGCAGATTATGAAGGGATGCAAAAATGAGATCAGACTCGTGACGTGACCAACTGGTCTGCTGTTGCCTTAAGTCTTCCTGTTCGGTATAATGACTGCAAATGCAGTTGCACTGTTGGCTGTTGCAACTATTGCAACTATTGCACTTCTCTATTCAAATCATAATCTTGTTACTCCATTGAAAGCAGGATAAGAGTTTGATTGTTTAAACCAGCAATTGAAATGTTTGGATGAAAACGTTACCTAACATCTTAAGCAAGACCCAAGAGAGATTTAACTTTGGTATTATTTTTCAGCCGTGGCGTGCCTCATACATGATTGTGATGACGTAGTCTGGTAGTCTACCTTTCAGGAGGCTATGTTTAAGACTGCTATAGGCTGACGTAGTTTTCAGCGTTTTCAAAAAAAAGCCCTACTATTACGTAACTGTGTCTTTTTGTTTTAGTTTTTTCATCATCATAGTTAAAGACATTCCAATTTATTAGAAGATCATATGTAATTTATTCTCACGTACCTATCTGGATATTACAGTATTTATTCAGTCATACCTACTTAACTGAGTCATAATGATGTATGGGAAAATAAGCAACATTAGTATCAATGATCGTAATGATATTTGTTTTGACTAATAGACAAAGAATGTTAAAGTATAATTCAAATAAAATTTCCCAACAAAAGAACTTCTTTCTTTATTTTTGTCGGTTTCTGAATAAGACCACAGTTAAAATATTACTCAACTTCGGCTTTTCATGTTCTTTTTTTTCAGTTTTTAGTAGGTACCTAACGTTTTTATTATTAAAACAAACGAGCCCCTAAATTTTCTACAGGTAAGGTTTAGCAATAAAACTGCTTTCATATCCTGGATTACTGCACATAAAACGCGATAACAATTTTATTTCGCATAAAGTGTAAATACAGGATGCCTCGTTAACAATTTTTCCAAGAAACATAGGTGGAAAAATGAAAAAATAAACTTTATATCTCATATTCGTTGTACGAAACAAAAAAATATTTTCGTATTATTTCGTTCGTCCTATGTTTTTTGGGATAAGTTGTACAGAATTATGGCTGGCCCTTTCAAATATTTCCTGTTTAATTTCACACCCTGTATTTTGCAAATAGCCTTGTCAATAAGGTAAACATTGTTATTCTAGCCGCAGAAACGGTATATTGTTTCAATTGTACTTCTATTTACACTTGAATGGTGATTTCACGTGCCCTTGACACCTATTGAATATAAATAGAAGCAAAGACAAGCCAATAGGTACCCGGTACCTGTTTCAAGTTGTTAAGGTTCTTAATAAAAAATACTGAAAAGAAGCGAAGGCGAAGGATATGAAACTGAACAAGTTTACCAATTGGAAATATTCTTTCGGACCTCTCTTACAAAATGTCTCGTCAACGTAATTGTATAGAAGTATTTTTTTTTCATATCAATCTATGATCCTGCGAGTTGTCCAATTACATGAGTTGTAAGCATATTTTGAGGAGTTCAAATATGATGGTAATAACCGCAACTTAGATAAACGTAACGGATTTTTAGAAGTTTATAATGATTGCGTAAACGTTTTATAGAACCCACTCATATTTAACTACCGTTCTAACTATCAATTAAATCCCCTTTACATACTTCTGAAATAGACTGCACTCTATCGAGATTTTACGCCTTCGTTAAACTTATGCCGTTACATCGATAACGATTCTATCGATAAACTAACGAACCGCTCCACTCTGCTGCTAAATATATCGTTTTAGTTTACATAAGAATAAGAATAACTTCAAGATCACGGCTTGCCTTAAAATAAAATGGCCGTGACTCATATGGAAAGAACTTGGAGCAGAATTTATACCGGATTTCGTTGGGATTGTTTGAAGTTCGTACAAGCTTATAATAGCATCACCTAAATTCTATCCATGGGTGTCGCAAAGAGCGACTAAGAGACAAATTCATCTAGTCTATGTAGCATCTTGCTCTGTGCTCGCCAATCCGCTTGCATGTTTGTGGCAATACTTCCCAAAAAGAGGAGGCGCAAGTATGTTGGGTCACAGGTTAGGTACATACTTTTGTGGCATACAGCAGCTTTTGTGGCATTTTTTATTATAACGTAAAAGTCGTAAACTATCATTATGGTGTCGCTAAACCAAGCTTATAACCAGTTCCCAGAAGCATATACATTTTGTATGTACCTGTGTACCTATAGCTGTGCATTGAGGAAGTGCACCATGCGCCCGCGCCGATAAATATCTAATTAGAAAGTAGAAAACGTAATTATTCACGGCCCATGCGCTATGGGCATATCTTGCCACCATGTTATACTCTATGAGGGTACCGATTATAGAAATTTCTAAAAAATATTATGTTCATCATTTTGGGGAAAAAAACCTATAGTAGAAACAGTATCAAGACCACTTGGAACTTAGAATTTTTTTTATTCAACATTTTGCAATGTAGATTTTTTTCATTTTTGGTCCTAAAGGAGATATACAATGTATTGTCTCAATGTCAATTGTCACATTGCATAGTAAAAAAAATAAGGATGTTATGGTCTTGACTCTATCTTGGGGCCAATTTAAAGCATAATGTAGAGGCAAAAAGGTGACTGTTTCCACAAAATCATACTTTTATTTCAACAACTGTCCCCTTATTTGTATTTATTTTAATCCCCAGTAATTTCAGCTTAGCTAGAATATCCTTTTTCTAATGTGATATTTGTGATACCAAATATCCATACACAAAGCTTGAATGGCGTGAGCTTTGGGCTACCGTTTAGTATAGGGTCAATATTTGCAGTTAGCGTGCATAGGTCGTTGACCTTGATGATGAGCAGTTTTTACTAAACGTTTACATGTGGTCCAAGGCTTGACATGTAAGCGAGGTATCGAAAATTTTAAACAATATTTGATATAAAAAGACTTTGCCAAAATCTGTGGATTTTTGTTTTTTCGTGCTAGAAATGAATGCAATTCGATCTTTCGCAATAATAAACTATTAGCGACTTTCAACAACAACAACAACAGCAACAGTTTTTCTAATAAAATTTCGGCCTCTGTTACCTCGTTACGTCCTGTAATTTTGATGGCCATTCAGCCACCCAGCTTTTCTGATATCCAGAAAGTGAGACAGCGATACCGCTTAATCGTTTAAATTAGACCTCCTTCAAAACTAGAACGCGTGGGATCCTGCCTCAGTATTATAATTGGTCGCACCATCGATGCTGGTCTATGCTATTGCGGGCTCTTCCATCATATATACTCCATAATTTCATTTTGACCATTCGGAGGATTTTGGAGCTGCGTAATAAGTCACAAACCGCATATTCTTTTAAATCGGATCTCCTCCAAAACTAGAACGCGTGGGATCTCGTCTCAGCATCATAATTGATCGCACCATCAGTGCTGATCTATGCTAATACGTGCTGTTTCATCATACCTAGACCCTAGTCCATATTTCATTGTAACCATTCGTAAATCAGTTAGGAGCTGCGTTAATAAGAGTCACAAACCGCATATTCTTTTTAATCGGACCATCTCCAAAACTCTAGAATGCATGGGATCTCGTCTCAGCATCATAATTGGTCGCACCATCAATGCTGATCTATGCTAATGCGGGCTCATCCATCATTACAGTTAAATCATTTACGAGCTTAAAGGTTTAAAGAGGTTAGGCACTGGAAGAACTGATCGAATTTTGAAGAATCTTTCCCAAGGACGGCTATGTTATTTCCTGTACTGATCTTAAGTATTACAAGTCATTTCGAATTTCGATTGACACAGTTAATTGACTAATATGTAGTAGTAGTACTTACCTATAGTACATGAGAACTTTTCATTTCTAACTAGGTAGCAGTGGAAGTAACTGTTGGGTTTCTAGCGAACTATAATATAACTTAAAACGAACCTAACACCTTTGCGTGTAGAGCCCAAAATTTATACCGCTACCAAACATAAAAGGCAGTTATTCAGATAAGAAACGCGGTAATAAGGTGTGCAGACTGCGTTGGTGGGATAACCGATCTAAATAGCTATGATGATTAGTCGATTTGCATACTGAGTCAGCTCAGTGCAAGCAAATGAAATAGCCGCGTTGCGCTTTCGAGATCGCTATCTTAGGCGTTAGGTTGGTGACAGAGAGAAATGTATAGGGATTCGACTGCTAAGAGAAATTTCTGTTTGAACTGTTAGTGACTAGTATTTTTTATAATAAAAATGCAGTAATAAGGTGTGCAGACCGCGTTGGTGGGATAAGCGATCTAAATAGCTATGATGATTAGTTGATTTGCTTACTGAGTCAGCTCAGTGCAAGCAAATGAAATAGCCGCGTTGCGCTTTCGAGATCGCTATCTTAGGCGTTAGGTTGGTGACAGAGAGAAATGTATAGGGATTCGACTGCTTAGAGAAATTTCTGTTTGAACTAATATAGTGACTAGTATTCTTTTATAATAAAAATGCAGTAATAAGGTGTGTAGACTGTGTTGGTGGGATAAGCTATCTAAATAGCTATGATGATTAGTTGATTTGCATCCTGAGTCAGCTTAGTGCAAGCAAATGTAATAGCTGCGTTGCGCTTTCGAGATCGCTATCTTAGGCGTAAGGCTGGTGACAGAGAAAATGAATAGGGATTCGACTGCTGAGAGAAATTAATATTTGAACTATTATAATTACTAGTATTTTTTATACTTATTTCGCAGAAAAGTTTGGCGTAGCTAGCATCTATAAAACTAAAGAGGTCATCTGTTCAAGAAACTTTTCTGTTTCAAAAAACCAAAGAGGACAAAGGAAAAGACATCTGTTTAAGTCGAAAAAAGTAATAGCATTATACGCAAAGTATTTTAACATTAGTGTTACCTTCTTTTCTATCTGGCCACTCTTATTAGAAAGAAGTCCCAGCAATTTATCCAATGATTATGGTGTCCAAAACTTGAACAATAATAATCAATTGGCTCTGGCCAATCTGTTTGGGCCAAGGTTTGGCAATTGTTCACAAATGCTTCAAAACAATGGGATTAGTCATTGTCTAATTGGCAGGCATATCCGATTAGCCCCCATTCAGTCAGCCTGGTTGACCATGATACCCATGGTATGAAAGAGGAGTATTTTTGATCAGATGATATTTAATTTCGCATGCGCCAGTCTGCGATGAGTAGCAGCTGATGCGTCTAAAACAATGGGATTAGTCATTGTCTAATGGGCAGGCATATCCGATTAGCCCCCATTCAGTCAGCTTGGTCAACCATGATAACCATGGTATGAAAGAGGCGTATTTTTGATCACTTGATATTTAATTTCGCATGCGCCAGTCTGCGTCGAGTATACAGCTAAAGCGTCTAAAACAATGGGATTAGTCATTGTCTAATGGGCAGGCATATCCGATTAGCCCCCATTCAGTCAGCCTGGTCAACCATGATAACCATGGTATGAAAGAGGCGTATTTTTGATCAGTTGATATTTAATTTCGCATGCGCCAGTCTGCGACGAGTAGCAACTAGCAGCTAATGCGTCTTAAACAATAGGATTAGTCATTGTCTAATGGGCAGGCATATCCGATTAGCCCCCTTTCAGTCGGCCTGGTCGACCAAGATACCCATGGTATGAAAGAGGCGAATTTTTGGTCAGTTGATATTTAATTTCGCATGCGACGAGTAGCAGTTAAAGGACGTCACACACCGGGCCGCACGGCGTAGTCACGACGTAATTACGCGCGTAAAGATGACATTGTATCGTATGGATTTGTATGAGACACCGCACACCGCGCTACGCATACGTGCTCGTAAACAGTTCGTAGCGCGGTGTGCGACCTCTCATACGATTTCATACGCCGTACTAACGCCGTGCGGCCCGGTGTGTGCCGCACATACTGCGTCTAAAACAATGGGATTAGTCATTGTCTAATGGGCAGGCATATCCGATTAGCCCCCATTCAGTCGGCCTGGTCGAGCATGATACCCAATTTCTGGCATGCAGGAACATCGTCAGACAGGAGACGTACTTTTGAGTCGGTCGAAATTTGATTCTGCATGCGCCAGTCTGAGACTAGCGGTCTTATCACTCGTTTACATGTTAATTCGTAGATATCAAGTACCTAACTATACTCTTATTACACTAATGAACTAGTAGAGCACCATCTCAAACACGTTTTTGCCAAATGACAAATTGATACATAGTGAACAGATTGTAGAAGAAAGTTGATACGTGTGGGTAGGCTGCTCTTCAAAGTCTAGCTCTTTCGTAAACGGTATTCTAATGATTCAAAAATACAAATCAAGGAATATCTTCAGTAATTTTTTCGGTTTAGTTCTCTCGTTGAGCGAGTCTCGCGAGTAGTAGGTAGTAGAAGTGCTTCTCTGGAAAACATCGTGGATTCGAAACCCTTATAACTTTTGCAGCCTTTATTGCTTAAGTGTTGCTACCAACTATTAAGCAAAACTACATAAAGTATTTATCCCTATTAGGTATTTGTCTAACAGCCCTACTAGACCGTTAATACCGTTAGCGAACCTGCCTAGTACGCTTAGTGCCTGCTCAATAGGCTGGAAACTGGTCTGGTGGTAGTAGATTCGAATTCCGATACTCTCAGATTGATAGTGGTCTGAATAAGCAAAATCTAGCGCATAGCTACCTATGCAGCATTAGGCTGAATGAGACTATAATATCTTGTTCCTAACGTTTCATGTACAGATTTTCTACTAAAAGTTTAATTTATGGAAATAATATAGCACTGACATACTACACAGATCTTTTTCTACTGTCTGAAAACATTATGTTTATTTTTTCTGGAAGAACACTGACGTTCTTGTCAGGCTAGAATAGATTGAAAAATTATTAGATATTTTGTAAGCAAATCCTAGATCAAACCTCATAAAACCAATGAATATTATATCGTTCAATTTCCTAATGGATATTACCCTAATGCGGATTATGCGTTAGTCATGATTACATACTACATGACTAGTCATATAAACTAGACCTGCTTCCATATAGGGTAATTAATGGTACATGATGCTGTGCTATTTACGCATATCATCCTATCAACAGTAATTGACCGCTATGGCGGTAGAATGAATAGGTAAGTGCATTAAGTAGGTAGATGAACGATGCATTCTATAATGAATGAGTACCAGAGTTTACAAAGATGACAATAATAGGGTACGAATTCTTTGGTGATCTTGAAATGCCGCCCGAAAAGGCAATAAACATTTTCATACTCTGTGATATCTTTCTGCCTCTTTCATTTTTTCTGGCTGCATCTTCAATTTCTTTCGAGGTTCGCCATGATTGCCTTCATATTTTTGTTAGTCCCGGAATTTAACAAATCCTCTCTTCTCTTGCAGGCTTCTATGGACCTCCCTCCGGACAAGGCGAAGCTTCTGCGCAACTACGACCTGGAGAAGAAGTGGGAGATCATCTGCGACCAGGACATGGTGCAGGCGAAGGACTCCCCGGCACACTACCTCAACAAGCTGCGGACGTATCTCGACCCCAAGGCGTCCAGGAGTCATCGGGTAAGAGACTGACCTTTCCTTGCAGGGTTCAATGTCCCTGAAGATGAAGTGGGGTATCATCTGTGACCAGGACATGGTGCAGACGGAGGACTCCCCGGCACACTACCTCAACAAGCTGCGGACGTATCTCGACCCCAAGGCGTCCAGGAGTCATCGGGTAAGAGACTGACCTTTCCTTGCAGGGTTCAATGTCCCTGAAGATGAAGTGGGGTATCATCTGTGACCAGGACATGGTGCAGGCGAAGGACTCCCCGGCACACTACCTCAACAAGCTGCGGACGTATCTCGACCCCAAGGCGTCCAGGAGTCATCGGGTAAGAGACTGACCTTTCCTTGCAGGGTTCAATGTCCCTGAAGATGAAGTGGGGTATCATCTGTGACCAGGACATGGTGCAGGCGAAGGACTCCCCGGCACACTACCTCAACAAGCTGCGGACGTATCTTGACCCCAAAGCGTCCAGGAGTCATCGGGTCAGAGACTGACCTTCCCTTGCAGGCTTCAATGCACCTGGAGGAGAAGGGGGAGATCATCTGCCATCAGGACGTGGTGCAGGTGAAGGAATTCTCACACTACCTCAACAAGCTGCGGACGTGTTTCGACCCCAAGGCGTCCAGGAGTCATCGGGTAAGAGCCTGACGATCTATTGCAGGCATCAATGCCCCTGGAGAGGAAGGGGAAGATCATCTGCCATCAGGACGTGGTGCAGGCGAAGGACTTCCCGGCACACTACCTCAACAAGCTGCGGACGTACCTCGACCCCAAAGCGTCCAGGAGTCATCGAGTGAGAGCCTGACGATCTATTGCAGGCATCAATGCACCTGGAGAGGAAGGGGAAGATCATCTGTGACCAGGACATGGTGCAGGCGAACACACACTACCTCAACAAGTTTAGTTTTATGAATTTTACTTTATTCCCTGGTGCTACCTAAAGGCTACAAACGAAAAGTAACTTTCCAAGTTTCTAACGCGAACCTAATTTACAGTTCGTGTCTTTGCACTTTGTATTGTAGTTGTTGTTTTAAATTAGGCGGGACATTAACCTTCAGGTCAGGTTATCTTCTTAACCCCTATTGTCCTGCCTCATCTTAATAGCTGTAGGTCTCTCGTGACATTGTACAAATTGCCACAACGTGCAAGGGTCTGCCTACCTACTAAACATGTGACTACGTGGCCTAGGCGTTGGTCTTACGATTCAAAGGTCGTCAGGATTGATAATTGGGGACACAACAAAAAAATATTGTCAATTTATCATAAAAATTGTTATCAGACAGTCAGACAGTATATAATATGTATAGTAAACCCCATTTTTTGTACAAACTTTGTTTTCTATGCCATCACTCCTAGCTTTTTGATGGTTTAAAAAAAAAACACATCAGCGGCCAAGGCCAATCTCTAGCAGGCGGTGTAAAAACTGTGAGACGTAGATTTAGGTAAATCTGGCAAAGCAAGCGTTGTGAACATTAGCTAGAAAGTCAGCCCTATGTAGGCTATTCCCGTTATAAGTAAGAAAATGCGCAGTAAAGCAGACCTAAAAGACATTGCAAGTATCTGAATTGTAGATCAATGCTTACAAGTGCCCGATCTAAGTGCATCGATTTCCTTATGCTTAAGCACCGCACTCAAATTATATTGCCTATTCGAAATGCCGTTACAATACCGCACCAACTACAGTTCCTTTGAAGATCATACTCCATCATGAGCCAATTTCACAAGTAGGCAATAAGATCCTAAATATGACCTAGTATTCAGTCAATTCAGGTTTCGGTTAGTTCTTTTGGGCTGTCTTAGCCGGAAATAGAAGAAATACTTTCTTTGGAATATGAACTTAGTGTTGAGCGTTTTCTCAAAAATAAAATATACAAACTGTTTATTTTCTGGTGTTGTAGAGGTATAGTATTTTCAATTTTTGACGTATTCGAAAAAGGTAGCAAAGCGGGACTGGTAACATACCGGTCCTAAGGGTACTTTACATACAACCCTATCAGACGCACGTCACATCAGAGGTATGCAATAACATACTCGTTAGATTATTGTACTGCATTATTACAATGATAATAATATGTATTGGATGAGATCAATTTATACAATCACAGCTTATGCATTTCCATGTCGCAGATATTAAATACCGCTTAAAAGGAAACAGGTGAAAAGACCATTCAGTTAAGAATATACGTCACCTATTGCAATATCTGCAACTTTCCTGCAATGACCAAGTGTTTTTATGTGTGACCCAACCGTAACCACAAACAGAAAACCCTAGTGATGTAACTATTTACCTCCTGAATGACTAAGGTATGGTAATGGACACATTAACGTAACGTTATTGACCCTGACCCTATAATGTACTTGATAATGTAAGAAATAGGTGGCTTGCATGTCGCTATGATTAAACCGCAGGACGTGAGGTTTATTTTCAAAAACGAATTGACGGCCGATGTGGCGTAGTGGTAGTACCACTGCTTGCGAGTTATCAAGTATTTATCGCTTTGTAAATTTGTTGGCCGAAAAGAAAAAAGGTTCCATGCTTCGGAGGGCACGTTAAGCCGTGGGTCCTGGTTGCTATCTATGATAACTTAGACGGCAAACACCAGGGTTAATTGGGTCGTAGGATGATTCGATGTCCCACAAAAAGACAGAGAGAAAGATAAAAAAGAACATAAAATTTCTGCTCTATCCGCAACGCATAATCATAACATAGGTAACATCATCATAACAGTGAGTCATCAAACCGTTGGACTTTTAATAGTTATAATTCTAAGATCGTGGGAAGGGGACTGGAAGCCGTTGCGTCAGACTATTGTATTGATTCGAGGCACTAACTGGATGAGTTAGTGCTGCTTCTCAGAAATAGTTCAGTTAATATAGATATTGCCTGTCGCCTTAGTGGTTTAGTCGTGGTCCTAGAATCTGTCTGGAGGACCTTGATTCAATGTTTGGGAGGCAACACATAAAGTTAATTTATTGATTTCGAGGTCCATGCTATTTTGAACACACTATAACTTAATTAACCTTAACAGCTACAACAATCCACTATACTGAGAAAGGGCCTCCACCTGTCGGGGGTATTACGATACTCACCCACCACGCTTGGCAGCGGACTGGTAAGCGCAATAAATATGGTATGCTGCTGCCCATTGCCTGGATGATTATGCCGTAACGCACCCACGGGTGGAATTTGGGTGATCCTGTTATAAGCCCGGCACCACACGGCAAACCTGTGCTGTGTATATCTCCAAGCAAGTTATGTATGATATTATTGTAGGGTCGTTGGGACCTGTGGTTGGGACATTATCTGTTTCTAATACCACACACGGTCCGTGTGGGCGGACCTGTCGATGTAGAGAATGTTTGTTCGACATATAAGGACCTGTCCTAATCGAATACAACTTTACTAGCTCCGGAGAAAGGTGGGATAATAAAACAGGATTCCTACTAACAATTCAATTCAAGCATTTTATTATATGTGATGCAAATAATGCCCTGTAGGGTAGAGAGCATGCATAGTCAAAACGAAATGTAATCCACGATAACGAAATCTTTTTCGTTTTAAGTATACTTCAAAAAATTTCAATCCTTACAGTTTTTTTCACAATAATTAGTATAGGAATCCTTGTTTAGAATAACGTATTTTCTTTCGATATCTCGCCCGCTCTGGCATTTACTTAATTTTTATGACTAAACCCAATAAAATGTTTTCTTTCTCTTTCCAGAAAAGGAAAATGGTGGGCGACTCGACTTCGACCCAGGTCCTCAGGGATTTGGAGATATCACTTCGAACCAATCACATAGAGTGAGTCTTTGGTGACTATGTAAAAATAAATCAGGTTCGATAAATCAATAGCCGTGTGTAAAATCAACCTATGAAAGCAACTATTAAGTCAACATAGTAGGGCGTAACTAAGGCCGTAACTAACTTTGAGCATAATTAGTTACAACACAAGTTTTTGTACTCCCTTTCCGCTTGATGAGGACTTTTTACCCTTTTTGTGCACACACTCGCACCAGAATCAAGTCGCGTGTTTGGGAAGACCTCCTTACGAAATGCTGTCTGTATTCGTGTTGCAGATGGGTCCGGGAGTTCCTCAACGAACAAAACCAGGGTCTAGACGTGCTCATCGACTACCTGAGCTTCAGGCTGAGCATGATGAGGCACGAGCAGAGGATCGCCCTGGCCCGCAGCCAGTCCAGTGATGGTATCAACCAGGGTATGTAGATACCAACACCAGGGTCTGGACGTGCTCATCGACTACCTGAGCTTCAGGCTGAGCATGATGAGGCACGAGCAGAGGATCGCCCTGGCCCGCAGCCAGTCCAGTGATGGTATCAACCAGGGTATGTAGATAACAACACCAGGGTCTGGACGTGCTCATCGACTACCTGAGCTTCAGGCTGAGCATGATGAGGCACGAGCAGAGGATCGCCCTGGCCCGCAGCCAGTCCAGTGATGGTATCAACCAGGGTATGTAGATAACAACACCAGGGTCTGGACGTGCTCATCGACTACCTGAGCTTCAGGCTGAGCATGATGAGGCACGAGCAGAGGATCGCCCTGGCCCGCAGCCAGTCCAGTGATGGTATCAACCAGGGTATGTAGATAACAACACCAGGGTCTGGACGTGCTCATCCACTACCTGAGCTTCAGGCTGAGCATGATGAGGCACGAGCAGAGGATCGCCCTGGCCCGCAGCCAGTCCAGTGATGGTATCAACCAGGGTATGTAGATAACAACACCAGGGTCTGGACGTGCTCATCCACTACCTGAGCTTCAGGCTGAGCATGATGAGGCACGAGCAGAGGATCGCCCTGGCCCGCAGCCAGTCCAGTGATGGTATCAACCAGGGTATGTAGATAACAACACCAGGGTCTGGACGTGCTCATCGACTACCTGAGCTTCAGGCTGAGCATGATGAGGCACGAGCAGAGGATCGCCCTGGCCCGCAGCCAGTCCAGTGATGGTATCAACCAGGGTATGTAGATAACAACACCAGGGTCTGGACGTGCTCATCCACTACCTGAGCTTCAGGCTGAGCATGATGAGGCACGAGCAGAGGATCGCCCTGGCCCGCAGCCAGTCCAGTGATGGTATCAACCAGGGTATGTAGATAACAACACCAGGGTCTGGACGTGCTGATCGACTACCTGAGCTTCAGGCTGAGCATGATGAGGCACGAGCAGAGGATCGCCCTGGCCCGCAGCCAGTCCAGTGATGGTATCAACCAGGGTATGTAGATAACAACACCAGGGTCTGGACGTGCTGATCGACTACCTGAGCTTCAGGCTGAGCATGATGAGGCACGAGCAGAGGATCGCCCTGGCCCGCAGCCAGTCCAGTGATGGTATCAACCAAGGTCAGTTCGATAATTCATTCATTATGCTTTACCTTCGAATTCGACACAGAATTGGCCTGGCTTTGCTCATTCCATGGTTCATTCGATACAGAAGTGTCGTCTATGATTGTGGGTTTGCTTCGCTCGCAATATGTTTCCCTAGCAGCCGCGTCTTTACAGCTCGCGATGGGAATTTCGTGTCAATTAAATGCCAACGAAACGAATCTTAAAATACTTAGGTACTTTTATCTTTATCTACAAGTTTGATTTTTATTTACTACGCGATGTGTCTCGCTGTACCGATAGTTGTCCTAAGCTTATAACCATAACAAAGAAAAGTCGTCGACATTTTAAGAAATTTTCTCTATAATACCCTGTTTCCTTCAGGTGCTAACACGACGACGTCCGACTGCAGCAACCAGGGCGACGCGAGTTCCACCCTCAACGCTTCCTGGCGGCGGCGCGCTCGGAGCCAGGACGCGGAGTCGGAAGTGGCCGGCAGTCCAGCGGTGGCCAGGCGGCGGTCGAGACACGCGGCGAGACTCAACATGGGCGCGTCTACCGATGACATACACGTGTGCATCATGTGCATGCGCGCCATCATGAACAACAAGGTAGGGTCTTCCGTGTTAGTTCAAATTGTACGCCCTTAGACGTAGATAACTTTAAAACTATCAGGGCGACGCGAGTTCCACCCTCAACGCTTCCTGGCGGCGGCGCGCTCGCAGCCAGGACGCGGAGTCGGAAGTGGCCGGCAGTCCAGCGGTGGCCAGGCGGCGGTCCAGACATGCCGCGAGACTCAACATGGGCGCGTCCACTGATGATATACACGTGTGCATCATGTGCATGCGCGCCATCATGAACAACAAGGTAGGGTGATTCCTCTTTGACGTCCGTAGCCAACTTTTAGCCAGGACGCGGAGTCGGAAGTGGCCGGCAGTCCAGCGGTGGCCAGGCGGCGGTCGAGGCACGCGGCCCGGCTCAACATGGGCGCGTCCACTGATGACATACACGTGTGCATCATGTGCAAGCGCGCCATCATGAACAACAAGGTAGGGTCATTCTTCTTTGACGTACGTAGCCAACTTTTAGTCAAGATGCGGAGTCGGAAGTGGCCGGCAGTCCAGCGGTGGCCAGGCGGCGGTCGAAACATGCGGCGCGGCTTAACATGGGCGCGTCCACTGATGATATACACGTGTGCATCATGTGCATGCCAGCCATCATGAACAACAAGGTAGGTCCAGGTCCAGCGGTGGCCAGGCGGCGGTCGATGCACGCGGCGCGGCTTAATATGGGGGCATCGACTGATGACATACACGTGTGCATCATGTGCATGCGAGCCATTATGAATAACAAGGTAGGGTATTCCGTGTTAGTTCAAATTTGACGACCTTAGAAGTAGACAACTTTTAAACTATCAGGGCGACGCGAGTTCCACCCTCAACGCTTCCTGGCGGCGGCGCGCTCGCAGCCAGGACGCGGAGTCGGAAGTGGCCGGCAGCCCAGCGGTGGCCAGGCGGCGGTCGAGGCACGCGGCGCGGCTGAATATGGGCGCGTCCACTGACGACATACACGTGTGCATCATGTGCATGCGCGCCATCATGAACAACAAGGTAGGGGATTCTTCTTTGACGTACGTAGCCAACTTTTAGTTAGGATGCGGAGTCGGAAGTGGCCGGCAGTCCAGCGGTGGCCAGGCGGCGGTCGAGGCACGCGGCGCGGCTCAACATGGGCGCGTCCACTGATGATATATACGTGTGCATCATGTGCATGCGCGCCATCATGAACAACAAGGTAGGGTAATTCTTCTTTGACGTACGTAGCCAACTTTTAGTCAGGATGCGGAGTCGGAAGTGGCCGGTGGTCCAGCGGAGGCCAGGCGGCGGTCGAGACATGCTGCGAGACTCAACATGGGCGCGTCTACCGATGATATACACGTGTGCATCATGTGCATGCGCGCCATCATGAACAACAAGGTAGGTCCAGGTCCAGCGGTGGTCAGGTGGTCCAGCGGTGGCCAGGCGGCGGTCGAGACACGCGGCGCGGCTCAACATGGGCGCGTCCACTGACGACATACACGTGTGCATCATGTGCATGCGCGCCATCATGAACAACAAGGTAGGGTATTCCGTGTTAGTTCAAATTGGACGCCCTCTACCTAGCCAACTTTTAAACTATCAGGGCGACGCGAGTTCCACCCTCAACGCTTCCTGGAGGCGGCGCGCTCGCAGCCAGGATGCGGAGTCGGAAGTGGCCGGCAGTCCAGCGGTGGCCAGGCGGCGGTCGAGGCATGCGGCCCGGCTTAATATGGGCGCGTCCACTGATGATATACACGTGTGCATCATGTGCATGCGCGCCATTATGAACAACAAGGTAGGGCAGTCCAGCGGTGGCCAGGCGGTGGGGTAGCGGCTAAGAATACTGCCCTCCCCTAGTCCACTCAGGGTGTTTAAAAGGCGACGTAGAGTTTTAGACCTCGGCTGAATATCTGTCGAATATGGTCAACCGTATGGCGGCAATACCACCTACAATAGCATTCCAAAAGAGGGTTGACGTCAGGCAGGCGGCCGGTCATAAAATATTGCCAAATCCTTGATTTTGTTTTCTAACAAAAAAATTGCTTTGACCCCAACTGATTGGGACAAGCACAGGAAGATGATGATGTTTGTGTATTGCACTTACTGACAAAGTTATTAACCTATTCTCAATCACATTCCAGTACGGGTTCAATATGGTGATCCAGCACCGGGAAGCCATCAACAGCATCGCGTTGTCCCTAGTGCACCACTCCCTCCGCACCAAGGCCTTGGTCCTCGAGCTGCTGGCAGCCATCTGCCTGGTGAAGGGAGGGCATCAGATCATCCTGTCTGCGTTTGACAACTTCAAAGAGGTGGTTGGAGAGCCACGTCGCTTCCACACGCTTATGGAATACTTCATCAACTACGACAGCTTCCATATCGAGTTCATGGTAAGCGCAGGTTTCATATAAATAAAACATACATAATCTGAAGAAATATTGCGAATGAAGCGAGCCCATAACTAAGGCTCTGGTCCTCGAGTTGCTGGCGGCTATCTGCCTGGTGAAGGGCGGGCACCAGATCATCCTGTCTGCGTTTGACAACTTCAAAGAAGTGGTTGGAGAGCCGCGGCGCTTTCACACGCTCATGGAGTACTTCATCAACTACGACAGCTTCCATATCGAGTTCATGGTAAGCAGGTTTCATATAAATAAAACATACATAATCTAAAGAAATTTTGCGAATGAAGCGAGCCCACGACCAAGGCTTTGGTCCTCGAGCTGCTGGCGGCAATCTGCCTGGTGAAGGGGGGGCACCAGATCATCCTGTCTGCGTTTGACAACTTCAAAGAAGTGGTTGGAGAACCGCGCCGCTTCCATACGCTTATGGAGTACTTCATCAACTATGACAGCTTCCACATCGAGTTTATGGTGAGTGCAGGTTTCTTATAAAGCGTCTATTAAACAAAGGTGACTCTCGAGCTTCTAGCGGCTATATGCCTGGTGAAGGGGGGGCACCAGATCATCCTGTCCGCGTTTGACAACTTCAAAGAAGTGGTTGGGGAGCCGCGCCGCTTCCACACGCTCATGGAATACTTCATCAACTATGACAGCTTCCATATCGAGTTCATGGTAAGTGCAGATTTAATATAAATAAAACATACATAATCTGAAGAAATATTGCGAATGGAGCAAGCCCACAACTAAGGCTTTGGTCCTCGAGCTTCTAGCAGCTATCTGCCTGGTGAAGGGGGGGCACCAGATCATCCTGTCTGCGTTTGACAACTTCAAGGAAGTGGTTGGGGAGCCGCGACGCTTCCATACGCTCATGGAGTACTTCATCAATTATGACAGCTTTCATATCGAGTTCATGGTAAGTGCAGGTTTCATATAAGTAATATGTACCGTTAATAAATAAAGGTGACTCTCGATCTGCTGGCGGCTATCTGCCTGGTGAAGGGGGGGCACCAGATCATCCTGTCTGCGTTTGACAACTTCAAAGAAGTGGTCGGGGAGCCGCGCCGCTTTCACACGCTCATGGAGTACTTCATCAACTACGACAGCTTCCACATCGAGTTCATGGTGAGCGCAGATTTAATATAAATAAAACATACATAATCTGAAGAAATATTGCGAATGGAGCGAGCCCACAACTAAGGCTTTGGTCCTCGAGCTGCTGGCGGCAATCTGCCTGGTGAAGGGGGGGCACCAGATCATCCTGTCTGCGTTTGACAACTTCAAGGAAGTGGTCGGGGAGCCGCGCCGCTTTCACACGCTCATGGAGTACTTCATCAACTACGACAGCTTCCACATCGAGTTCATGGTGAGCGCAGGTTTCATATAAATCGTTAACTTGTGGAATCTTGTAATTGGCTACAAGTTTATATTGTTGTTTTAAGCTGTAAGTTTCCCAAAGAAACCAAAAATAAAATGTGCCGTTAATAAACATAGGTGACTGTCAAGTTAGTGTTTCCAACAGCAGATCCAATCGAAGTATATTTATTTATAGTAACCAATACATAAGACGGGATCCCTATATAGATACACACTGCGAAGCTACACAAGACCACTACATAAACACATCCGAATGATGAAATTATGTAGGGGCAGAAACAAATATTGCGAACGGAGCGGGCCCATACCTGAACGATGAGATTGCTAACGAAACACATATTGCGAGCGTAGTGAGTTTATGATGATATTGATATGAAATGATTCCTACATTTTGCGGGCAAAGCGATCATCAAAGTTTTAATGAACAAGGACTGTAAATACGCACGGCACAATATTAAAATTTGATGATCACTCTTTCCTTGCAGGTGGCGTGTATGCAGTTCGTGAACATAATAGTGCACTCCGTGGAGGACATGAACTTCCGCGTGCACCTGCAGTATGAGTTCACTGCGCTCAAGCTGGACGACTACCTCGAGAAGCTGCGCCACTGCGAGAGCGAGGACCTGCAGGTACCGACACACGACATGTTGGGTGAACATGGCTCCGATGCCGAACGACGAGGCATCGCAACGTACGGCAAAGGGCTTTGTGAAGTCAAGACAGGCGAGGATAGGGGTTCTAACTAAGGCTTGTTTAATGGAGTTGAAAGCTATATAACTTTTGAAGCACTCGCGATTGTTTTCACACATTTTAAGTATTGAACCGGGTCTATCGCGATAATTATTTAGGTAAACCTTTGTAATTTACCTGTGTCCCGACGTTTCAACACAGTTTCATGTGTTGTGGTCGCGGGTTGACTAAGGTCCCAGCGAGATGTCATCTAGGCGGTGGGCGACGAGTTCTTCTGCTACCCACATATGTCTTTAGAATTTTGATATTTTATTAATTGTTTGTAAACACTGCACTAGGCCGGCACACAACACTCACAGTATCCGACGATTGCTCCGATGATAAATCGCGCGGTTTCAACTTGTCAATCACTGGACTCCATGCGGATGACAATTTAAACCCGTCCTCTCGGTTAAAATTATTTGGGTTTTTCTTAATTTCAATAGCCTCGCGGACGATCCTGCGCTGCATACGGAGGCGGTTTGTACTGCCCTTAAGGTGGTTCGTTACGTCATACAAACGAAAAACTGCACTTCAGTCGGGTTACACATGAGCTGTAGAGTTTCTTTTTAAAGAAATTTTATTCTGAATGATGAAGGCACACGTAAATTTGTCGCAAAACTACTTATAGTTAAAAGATAATCAGTATTTTCTGCACAGTAAAATTAAACGTATATATTGCAGCAGTAGCTCCATCTATTATCGTAAAGTGGCGACTCGCTTTTTACGGGGAAATCTGATGATTTAAAAATTCTTTTTAGTGTTTTGCGACAATCTTATATACCCACGGGACTCCCCATCAAGTTTTTTAAACCGACTTTTGTCTCCTTTACATACATAACTCCATTGAACTTTTGTATGGAAAACGGAACGCCTTAAATAGCACAGCCCCAGTAAGGGCCGACCTTTTGCCAATCGCCATCCAGTGTTGTGATGCACCAAACTAAAGCTACTTCTAGCCCCATTGTAACGCAACGTTGACTTAGTCAACTTTAATGTTTCTATCCTAATATTTCGCAAATCGTACCTACCTATTATTTGGACCCTTCATCGACTCAATTCCACTAGAGAAGCCAGCAATAACCAGTCTGTTGTATTACAGGTGCAGATATCAGCGTATTTGGACAACGTGTTTGATGTGGCAGCGCTGATGGAAGATAGTGAGACGAAGACCGCGGCGCTGGAGAAGGTCAATGAACTGGAGGACGAACTCGGTCATGTAAGTGTTCTGTTGTTGCTTGCTTGTTAAAAGGCCCAGCCCTGAATGTTGAAAACTTTTGTAAGGGTCTCTCCTGCGCGATACGACCTCTATGGACGCTAGTTGTGGCTTGCTGGGCGGCGGATCAAGACTTCACTGGGACAGAGACTGACGCGACAAGTAGGCAGGACTTTGTCAAGAATAAACAGTTGAATCCGGACATGGTTTTTTAATACACTGAACTAATCTTTATGAAATACGTTCTTTACCATTTATAGGCTGAGTTTTCAAATTCTTAATACTAAGAATATAAGTATTATGTAGATCTTTCGTAAAACCACTAAATTGTCTTTCAGGCGCACGAACGCTTAGCAGCGCTAGAACGAGAGGCGATAGCCAAACTGGGCAGTCTAGAAGCAGAACTGGCACAAGTGCGACAAGAACGGGACCAGTTAGCGGAAGCCAGGAGGCAGGTCGTGGAAGAAGTTTCCACGTTGAGGAGGGCGCAGCAAGACTCCAGGAATAGGCAGTCCATGCTCGAGTCCAAGGTTCAGGAATTGGAGTCGCTCACCAAGTCGTTACCCAGAGGGGCTTCCAGTAAGTATAACAATCGTTATTAACACACAGCACAGGGTTATGGCCTTTGTTAGGGCGATATTTGCCATACTTGACATACCTGGATTCATCCCTTATTCTTTTACAATACCAGTGATAGCTTTACTAATTTGGCATCACTCACGGTTTGTAGTATTACTTGTTCTTTTTTACAATTTAGCTGTAAACTATAGAGACTTGACATGAGAAGAGCAGAATAAGATTTTTATAATTTTTTATATTTATACAGGGTGTTAGGGACGGTGTAACGAAAACTTTGCAGGCATGACCAGACCATCAAACTGAACAACTTTTACTATGGAGCCAATGGTGAGAAACGAAAAAAAAAATCCGGTCTCCCATACAAAGTCAGTCAGCTGATCGTGAATTTTGTATGGGGGGTCGGAATTATTTTTTCGTTTCCTTGGCTCCATAGTAAAAGTTGTTCAGTTTGATGGTCTGGTCATGCCTGCAAAGTTTTCGTTACACCGTCCCTAACACCCCGTATAATAAAATGTAATCCCCAATTTCTTTCACAGTGGGTGCAATATCCTCCCACGCGATGTGCAACGGCAACGCCACGCCCAACGGCCACCACCCGCCAATGACGAACGGCGACGTCACGCCCAAAGCCCCGCCCCCCGCGCCGCCACCTCCCCCCGCGCCCGTCGCGCCGCCCCCTCCCCCGCCGCCCCCGCTAGCTCCACCCGCCCCGCCAGCCCCGCCTGCCCCGCCCGCGCCGCCCGCGCCGGGGTTGATGATGCCCCCACATCATACGGACGCCATGACGATAAAGAGGAAAGTGGATACAAAGTATAAGCTGCCTACGTTGAATTGGATCGCCTTGAAGCCCAATCAGGTTAGTGGTTACGGCACAAACAATATACAACGTGTTACAAAACAACCAATAAAGCTCCCATACAAATTGAGTTAATTTTGTATGGGAGGCCCCCCTCCCCCAACCTCTGTCGCGCCGCCCCCTTCCCCGCCGCCTCCGCCCGCGCCGCCCGCACCGGGGTTGATGATGCCCCCGCATCATACGGATGCGATGACGATCAAGAGGAAGGTGGACACGAAGTATAAGCTGCCTACGTTGAATTGGATCGCATTGAAGCCCAACCAGGTCAGTTTTGTTTGATTGAAATTTACCAAATGCCAAGGCTGTTAGACGCCTATATTCTTCTTTTGGTGAGTTTGGTATGTAGTCTCTCTCTTCTCTTTTCGTGTGGGACACCGAGTCGTTCAACGACTCGATGAACCCTGGTGTCAGAATTTTTCAACCGCCTACTGCAAGTAGCAGGCCTCTGACATGGTTGTGTAACGACGGCCATCATAGACAGCAACCGGGACCGACGGCTTAACGTGCCCATCCGAAGCACGGAACCATCTTACTTGCGGACAATCAGGTGGTTCAGCCTGCAATGTCCTAACCAGACTGGGAACAAATTCACAAAGTGATAAATATCAACTTTGTGAGTGACCCCACCGGGAATTGAACCCGGAACCTTTGCGTGGCAGGCAGGCATACTAACCACTACGCCACATCGGTATGTAGTTCCAACCTAATAGAGAGTGTTGGTGATGCCGCTACATCATACGGATGCGATGACGATCAAGAGGAAGGTGGACACGAAGTATAAGCTGCCCACGTTGAATTGGATCGCCTTGAAGCCCAATCAGGTCAGTTTATGAATTTTGTAAAATGCAATCAGTATTTGATTGCATTTTACAAAATCCCAAGGTTGCTGGACGCCCATATTCTTTTCTTGATAAGTTTGGAATGTAGTTCTAACATAATAGAGAGTGTTGATGGTACCTCCATCGCATACGGATGCGATGTCTATCAAGAAGAAGGTGGACACGAAGTATAAGCTGCCTACGTTGAATTGGATCGCATTGAAGCCCAATCAGGTTAGTGGTTACGGCACAAAATACAACGTGTTACAAAACAACCAATAAAGCTCCCATACATATTGAGTTCATTTTGTATGGGAGGCCCCTCCCCCAACCTCCGTCGCGCCGCCTCCTTCCCCGCCTGCCCCGCCCGCGCCGGGGTTGATGATGCCCCCACATCATACGGATGCGATGACGATCAAGAGGAAAGTGGACACGAAGTATAAGCTGCCTACGTTGAACTGGATCGCATTGAAGCCCAATCAGGTCAGTTTGATCTTTTCCAAATGCCAGGACTGCCTTTATACTGTTCTTAGTAGTTCTAACTTAGTAGAGAATGTTGATCATACTCTCACTTTATACTGACGCGATAACGATCAAAAGGAAGGTGGACACGAAGTATAGGTAAGATGCCTACGTTGAAACTTGCATCGGATCGCTTTGAAGCCCAATCAAGTGAGTAATTAAACTACGCCTCCTACAACACCTATACTCACGAAGTAAGTTTGTAATATGTGTTTAGTGCTAACATGGTTCCAGCTTAGCAGGGAAAGTTGTTAAGTTAACGACTCTATTTGTATGAATGGAATAAGTTATAAATTCAAAATCCTTAGCAAAGAATGTAAATGATGATACATCAACGTTAGGAATTATATTATCTACAATCTTGATAACGTTCGTACTTATAATAATGAAACAAGTTACAATTTAGCACGGAATGTTCACACAAATTGGCCTTTGTGTATTCAAAATTGAAATAACTTTCTTGCTTTTTATGTCACATAACCGATTTGTGTTTCTTCCAGGTGCGAGGCACGATATTCAACGAGCTGGATGAGGAGCGTCCCCGAAGGAGGATAAACTTCACAGAGTTTGAAGAGAGGTTCAGAATTGGCGGCGTCAGCAACAACGTCGACCAGGTAACATTCGACACAACAGACATTATCGCCCCTTCTTCCGATCATTTATGCCTACACTCTAGGGTTGCTACTTTCTTTTTCTGAAATTTTAGTATGCCTTACCTGGGTCAAACATACTTAAGTACAATACTTACATTATATCAAACTTACATTATAACATACCTACCTACTATACAAAAGTATTTGCAATTATATTCGTAACATATTCCTAATTTTGCCGTTCGCCCGCAACGGAAGCTGTTGACATTCGCTACTTGCCGGTTCGAAACGGTTTGAGGTAGAGTAGATGTTGTGACGTTGTAGCGTTGTGACGTTTCCTTGAAGACGTCTCTCTGTATTGGTCGGCCGCCAATACTTACTTTGTGCGTAAGGCCCACCGCTGCGTCAGGCAGACCGTACGCGCGTACCGGTCGAAGCTCGTGCGGCGTGCGAAGTTCACTTTACTCCAAGCGGTGCAGATGAAGGGAGTGAACTTCGCACGATTCCTCGCGTTACGAGTACGCGCGGACAATACGCGTCACGCAGCGGAGGACCTCAACTTCGGCTTAATAGGTTTCAAGATACAGGCTAACTGTGAAGTCAGTATAGTTTTTGCAAAATTTTGAATTGTCTTTGTTTTTAATACATGTTTTTCTTTTTCTTTATAGTGTGATACCGACACGCTTGCAAGCTTCCCTAGCAAGCGGTTCCGGAAACCAGACACCGTGTCGTTACTGGAACATACCAGGCTTAGGAATATTGGTAAGTAAATCAGTAAACACATGAAACTATTCCTTCGTGTAATAAAGCTAAATATTACTCAAGATTTTGAACGCCCAATGAACGCGCTCAACTGTTCGAATTTTATTTTATTCGTCAAGCAATTTTTATACAAAATGGTTGCCGATAGTTATCCATATTCAGTTTTGATAGTTAGCCCCATAGCCCGACATTTTCTGACACTGAATAAGCTTGAAATCTACAAATAACTGGCCCTTCTATGTCGTCTATAATTAATCAGTGGTTCAGTTAAATTGCTTTGATAGTTGTTTCATTCAATCGAGCTGTTTTTAGTTTTGTGATCATACCAAGCCTATTTCTTAATCTTATCTCTGTATTTCCCATCCACAGCAATATCCCGAAGAAAACTCGACACACCGGTAGAAAAAGTCATCATAGCAATCAACAACTTAGACCTCAAACAACTGCCTCTAGAATCAGTCGAGATCCTTCAAAGAATGGTTCCCACTGAGGCCGAGCAGAAGGCTTACAAAGAATACGTCCAAGAGAAAAAACCTATCAGTCAACTCACCGAAGAAGACAAATTCCTTATGCAACTGACCAAAGTCGAAAGGATATCAGCAAAACTTTCCATCATGAGCTATATGGGAAACTTCTTCGACAATATCCATTTAATCACACCGCAAATACACGCTATAATATCTGGTTCGTCAAGCGTAAAATCGTCTCAGAAGTTGAGAAACGTTTTAGAAATTATATTAGCTTTCGGAAACTACTTGAATAGTAGTAAAAGAGGTCCTGCGTACGGTTTTAAGCTGCAGTCTTTAGATACTTTGATGGATACGAAGTCTACGGATAAGAGGATATCGTTGTTGCACTACATAGTGGGGACGATACGGCAAAACTTCCCGGAACTGATGAATTTCGACAGTGAACTGTTGTACATCGATAAAGCTGCTCAAGGTTAGTAGTAGTAATGTAGTATTTTGTATGTTTTAGTTAGCTACAAATTTTATTGCCTAGTTTGATTTTGAACTACCTGAAACTGGGTGAAATTTTACTAGTGACTGATAGCAAAAACTCAGAACCGATTAGATATGAAAAAGAAATGGGACCTCCCAAAAAATGGGTCCTTGCTATCGGTCATTAATACAATTTCACCCCATATTTTTCTACTATAATATGAGAGGATAATATTATTTTCACTAGCAATCTTAGCGCTAATTAAACATTCAGTTAATTAGTTGATTTACATTTTAATTTCAACTTCTTTTCTTAATACCTATGATAAATTAATTGTTAGATTCATACCAAAACAGACCGCCATACCTTCCATTTTTCTGCTTGATTATTACCTATAACTTTAAACCAATGAGTTGTTTTTATTTGCTATGTTTTATTCCCTTAGGCTACGTCTTGTTGTATACCCTTGTCAAAGCACCTAAACTCGATTAGAGTGATCAATGAATGTTTCTTGCTGGAAAATCCGGACCACAAATTTTACGACGGAACTTTGTTTGGGCTGTCAGGGAAACAAAAATACTAAAATATCTCATCTTTCTGAGGCTGGGCGCCGTGGGAGAAGCACAAAGAATTGGTTATCTGTTTATATCTCAACGACACATTGTGCAAAATATTGTTGTACTAGACATCATCATCTTCCTGCCCTTATCCCAATTACTACACAGACCAACACAAAATCATGTTTCAAAAGGATTTGATTTCATTTATTGACCGGCCGCCTGCCTGAAATCAACTCTCTTTGGGAATGCTTTTGTTGTAATATATTATAAGACTAAACATGTACAGCATTTTAAAAGCTTTCATTGTCCAGTACAACAATATTTTATACAACGCACTGTTTTCAAAATTCTCGTATAAGTAGATAACCAAATCATTGTACTTCCTCCCAGGCGCCCAGTTTTCTAAGAGCCCAAACAAAAATCCGTCGTAAAATTGGTAGCCCGGATTTTCCAGCAAGAATCATTCTTTGATCAGTGTACATGGGGCATTCATTCTACGAAAACATCAACTTTTTGTCGCTTACGTGTCGCTATGGTAGCTAGTTATGCTTATTTATGTTATGATACAAAGCTACTGGATGTGTAGTGCCTAAAGCGTTTAAGTGTATATCAATTCTACATTCAAGAAATCTTTGTGTCATACACGGAAATTCTAGAGAGCGTAACGTAAGCGTCATTTTCGTGGAATGCCCCAAATGTAAAATTAGTTGCTAATGTATCCAATATCTCCCGTAGTATCGCTAGAGAACGTAGTCTCGGACGTGACCGAACTGGAGCGCGGCATGGAGGCAGTCCGGCGGGAGTGCGAGGCGCGCGACGCCCACAGGCAGCACCCGCACGTGCTGCGCGACTTCCTCACCAACGCGCAAGACAAGCTGCGCCGCCTGCGACACGAGACCAAGCACGCTCAGGTGACCTATCTGCTCACACCTGTCACATATGTGTCATTGTCGCGGCTCGGCTGTAGTGCGAGGCGCGCGACGCCCACAGACAGCACCCGCACGTGCTGCGCGACTTCCTCACCAACGCGCAAGACAAGCTGCGCCGCCTGCGACACGAGACCAAGCACGCTCAGGTGACCTATCTGCTCACACCTGGCACATATGTGTCATTGTCGCGGCTCGGCTGTAGTGCGAGGCGCGCGACGCCCACAGGCAGCACCCGCACGTGCTGCGCGACTTCCTCACCAACGCGCAAGACAAGCTGCGCCGCCTGCGACACGAGACCAAGCACGCTCAGGTAACAATAGATGACTTGCTCGAGTAAGCTAATTCTGACAGCTGACAAACCCATACTAAAAAACAAATAAAGAAAAATGTGGTCTCCGGTCGTTGAACTGTGAGTCTGCGATGCGGAACGCAAGTGGGGGATACCACCGCACAACAAATTCCCTTAAAAGGAATAATGAAAATTCAGGAATGGTGGTTACTCCACCGACAAGAGTCAAGCTAAGCTTAACAACAACAAAAACTTACTTGGTAATATGACTCGTCGCTCTAACCTATGAAACCTCTCAATCTTAGGACTGCTGGAAGAGATTTCTTTTTAGAAATAAGTAGTACATGTTGTGTTATTTTTCTTAATGTGATTGTCTTGTGTTTTATCTTGTGTGCAACAAACACTTAAATAAATAAAATAAACGCTATCGTGGTGTCAGGTTTTCATGATAATATCTTTGACTTTGCAGGACTCGTTCGCGACGTGTGTGGAGTACTTCGGCGAGGCGCCGCGCGGCGTCGACGCCAACGCTTTCTTCTCGCTACTTGTCAGATTCACAAGGGCGTTCAAGGTTAGTAAATAGTGTATAAGTTGTAAAAAGCAGTGTACTGAAAATCATGACACTACTGGACAGTCTTTTTTACGGTGGCTGTACAAAGTTCCAAATCAGTTGATTGGCTATCTTTGGGATCACGAAAATATTTTTTTGTTTCTTCACATTGTAAAAGTTGTTCAGTTTTATGGTCTTATCATGCTTGCACTTATTTTGTACACCGTCGCTTATACAGAATGTAACGTTGAGGTCATAGAGACTTATTAAATATGGTAAATTTTATTGAAATTAATGTTCATGTTATGGTTTTGTATACCTATGTTATATTCACTGTAATGATTGCATATGCATGTGTTGTAAAACTTTTAATGAATAAATTGTATTGTATTGTATTGTTCAGCAAGCGGACGCTGAGAACGAGCAGCGTCGTCGTTTGGAGCAAGCCGCACAGAACGCCGACCAGCCCGACCCCAACAAGGCCAAGATCATGCAGAAGAAACAACAGGTAACGTACACCACCCGCGCATTGCTTCATTATATAACTAAAACCTACATTTATGTATACAGGGAGCAACAAAAAGGGTATAACAAGCCGAAAGAAGGTCAAGATACTCATGGAACTGTCCATGGAACATGGTACGAAATAAGAAAATTGTACATTCAATTTTTTCAATTGTACATATGCGAGGACCTATTTTTATTTTCTTATTTCTACCCATGTTCCATGGGGAAAGTTGTTCAGTTTCATGAGTACCTTGAACTCCTTTCGGCTTGTTATACCCTTTTTGCTTGGCCTTTTTGTTACTCCCGCTCTTGGTATATTATTAGGGGGACACATTGAGCCGTCGATTCCATACCTTTGATACTTTGAATAGCTCGTCTCGGGCACTGCTTTCAGCTGTCATTTTTTATCAAAAAAATAATTAAAGACAGACACAACGAAAGGGTAAAAATAGGCCACATACTAGACAGCTGTTGCCACGGTGGCCCTAAAGATAAGGGTCATGATAGTGATTATCGAATCTTGCTTGTGAATTTAGCAGGATGAACCTATCAAGAAATGGTTTAAATATAATTATTACTATGGGCAAAGAACAAGGAGGTTTATCGTAGCAAAGGTTTATAATGAGTTACCTAACTATATAAAGAAAACATGTACTACAAAAACTAGCTTCAAATACCATGTAAAGAAATATTTACTGGATAAATTTAAAAAATACCTACAATCGCAACAAAATACTATGTAACTATTTGTCGAATATTGTTATTTATAAATGCATGTTAAAAGCGCAAAACAACATATTTAGTTATTGTAAAACACATACTTAGTTAATGTGGGAGTATACCTACTGCCTACAAACTATTCTGTAGTTTGGCAGAGTAAAAATTTTTATGTAAAAGTGTGTTTAACAAAATAAACGCTTTATTTATTTATTTATTTATTTTTTATTTTACTAGATCGGATATATCAACAACTATTAGAGCAGTAGACTAATGGAAGAAAAAGCATATACTTACCACTAGATATTGTTTCTTATATCAGCTTGAATAATAATAATTTGTATATAATGTAAATGCTGTTGCATATTTGATTTGACTGTTGCGTGGCTCTGTGTATAACGCTTCGATGGTGAATGGAGTCTTGCAGTCGTAGATTTTTAATTTTTGTATATTTTGACTAGTGCTCTGAAGATATTTCACTATTTTACATTTTTTTCACATACGTTTCCACTAATGTTTTTACTTTCTGATTAACCGTTTTAGTTTATAGTATATTATAAAAAGAATTATTTTATAAAATTATTTTTCAAGTAAACTTATATTTTTCCACTAAATATTTGAAGGCTATTTAACTACTTGAAGATTGATTTAAACTAATGTGTATTTCATTTTAGTTGACCTAACAGTCTTTTGAAAATAAAATACACAAATGTTTTTGGTTTAACGGTTTTGATTGTAATTTAAACTATGTATTTTGTTTTTATTATTTATTATAGTGAATCCATCTAAACACTGACATAACATGGTGCTGGCTCATACATTACACGATAAATATGGCAACATTTAAATATTGATTTTATCAACATTCTGTGATAACTTTTTGTTAAGATTATTTTGTCATACCTAACTTGTAGTAGTCGTTAAATTATGTGGAAAAATTCCTTAGCTAATTCTTAGATATTTCTTCAAAATAAGAGATAGGCAATTACTGCTGTTATTTGCCGGCTAAAGATAAAAATATGGCCTAGTTTTAAAATTGGTAATTTTGTGAATCAGTCCTCACTTTACTAGGCAAATAATATTATCAGTAACTTTTAGGTTTTCTATTTATTTCTAAAGTAACTGAGAATTATTTCAGGAATGCGTACGCAAGAAACGACCCATATCAATTTTTTTTTTAATAAATGTTGCTAGCCTGGCACACCGCTCTTTTAGCCACCCAAAAATGTTGCCATATGTATCGAATGACCGGTAGCGGTGATGGTAACCTTTTCAGAGGTTTAACTACGCGGCCGTGAGCGCTGGCCTATTGCAGCAACACTTGTCTCAGCTGCGGCACAGTGTGGACCCGGTTTAAACCCGGACGTCAGAGGTTTTAACCGGAGGAGGTTAGGGTCAGTAAGTCACGGGGATAGCTGTGTGGACTAATGTGTGTGGTAGGGGCGGCTGGTAAGGAGTGATGATGACGCTTTTTTGGACTATTTGTGGAAAGTCTTGTAGATTGAATTCTGTCTTTTAAATAAAACAGGCGAATGAAAGAAGATTCAATATGGTTCTAACTATCTAGATTGCTTCTGGACATTGGTTGAGCAGTGGAGAACTCTGTTTTCCGACTCCTACTTATTTGAAGACGTAGGGCATTATGGATTTTATAGTAAAGAGAACGCTAATCTAAAAGCGATATAGTCGCCTTATCCATTTCTTTCGTATTTTTTCTCCTAGTACCTATTTTTGTCGTGGTCTAAGCGGTAAAAGTGTTTATAAACTGAGATGGGCGTTTTTTTATTAAACGAATCCGCAAGATTGCGTTATACACATGCCGCCATCCAGCTTATCCGGCAACCAAAGGCTATTTTGCGGATCAGTTACTTCGAAACAAATATTTAAGTAAGAAACGATTTGCAACATAACTTATGTTTTTATTTGGGTCATTAAAGTTGAATAGTCCATTGAAAAAAGAACGTCAGATTCATCTCCTTACACGCCGTCCGCATTTTGGGATACCGAGTGACTAATATCACGGGATCAGCTTCACAGGCATGTGTTGGGGTACACCGATTGGCAACTAAATTTTCACGTCCATGCGCCTTAAAGTTTGATCCGTTTATGCAGTAATCTTTATACAGTTTCAAATAAAAAATCTATTTTTGAGTGGGATTTGAAAGACTTTATCTGAATTTCATCCAATCAACTTTTCTTGCCAACTAGGCTAAACATTGACGTGTCATGTTAAAATTCACATGTTGCTGTTATTATAATACTTTGCTAAATTTTACCACAAAAAAGTGTCTATGCGTCCCCAGTATTTCAGATAAATCTGCAATATCTGGATTTTCTGGTAGCTCTGACTACATTGCCATATTTACTAAAAGGTGCATTGGTAAACAAAAAATATAAGGCATAATTTTAACTTAGGACAAATAGGTTACTGCATATCTGGATTGCCTCGTCTATTGGGAATCACGCCTCCGAAGCATGTAGCACAGAACTGATGCGAATATTTGAACCAAATTCCTCAAAATACATACCAATAAAAACAAGCATGGATTTTCCGAGTGCTTAGAACTATAGAAAAACAAGTCTCAGTTAGACTTAGAGGTTACACAAATATCCATCCACATGCTGAAATCCTAGTACCTAAGATAAATGAGCCCCCAGAACATATATAATTTATTGTCTTTTTTTTAATTAAATTTAGTTGTATTTTATTCAAACTGGTGCTGCTGAAATGTTCTAATCGATATTCACTTGAATTTGTAAATACGTATGTCTATACTAGGTATTTTGATTATAAATACCTTTTTGATGTATGAAATACTTTAAGTACTACCAAATTATAATCACTGGCCTGACTATCTATCTCTACAGTCCTATAGTATTCTAAGTAATACCTGTATAATTATCTGTGTAATATGTATGATATTGTATTGAGAATGGTGTTTTCTTCCCCCTTCTACGCTGCGATGTGCATGGACTTTAACAGGGAATGTGTATTTTGAATTAAGATTTATTTTCTTATATTAATGCTTCTGGATTGGCTGATTTTGAAAGTCATGTAACATTTTTTTAACTATATTGGCTGGCTTTTTACTAATTTTCTATCCTATCTTCGTCCAGTTTATTTACGATTCTTGTTTTTGAATATTGTATTTATTAGATTAAGTAGGTAGGTATAGCATTTGTATTGTGTTATATGGGTTTGATTTCTCGTAAGTTATTTATTTCCTGTAGGTACGAAACTTGTATGACACCCTGTGCATTATTTATAGTTCAAGTGTACGAGAATTTAGTTAAGTAGCGTAATTTATGTAGTGGTAAAATTTTCATTTGTTGTTAACGTAGAATCACATTTTTACCACAACGTTTTGTACAAAAACACCTATCTCTTAAAAACTTCATCTCACTTACAGGATGCTGTAATCAACGAGCTAAAAACGAAATCGGTCGGCGAAAAGAAGCTGCTTCACCAAGACGAGGTCTACAACGGAGCCCTCGAGGATATCCTGCACGGGCTTCGCTCGGAGCCCTACAGGCGTGCCGATGCCGTGCGCCGCTCGCACCGACGCCGCATCAACTCACATAGACTCTCCAAGGGACTGGAAGAGCTAGATGTATGATACGAGGCCGGCTCCAGTGCAACACTGGACGAAAAGGCAAAGAAACGAAAAGACTTAGACATGGTGCAGAAACCGCAACTATCGGTATACAATATCGATGTTTTCGACACACCATGCACGAAAAAGCCCAAAGCGTCTTCATACAAAGTGGCGCCCTCTGATGTTGAAGTGGAGGAACGGTGCGAGCTTATAAAGTCCACGTACGATGTTATATCTAAATACACGCGCGCCATGTTTGATAAACCCAACGAAACCGTCGTCTGAATTGTGCCTATTTGCATTTGGACCTTTACTCACTACGTCGAGTAATATTCTGACCAGAAATACGGATGTAGTGGGGAAAAGGCCCTTAAATTTTTGTGCGGGTATTACACACTGTAGGAATAGCTCTATTTTATGTACTATATGCATGCACCCTACACGTACGTAGACTATCTAATAATTGGTTTTTGATTTACTAAAAGGTGTAAAACTAACAAGTATGAGGCTTTTCACCTGTGTATTCTTTCAAGTTAAGAATATTGCAAGTGTTGCCAGTTTTTGTAATTGATAAGTGTTCGATTTTGGAACTCATAGAGAAAAGAAGTCACTCATCATCATTTCAAGAGGGTGCGTGCGCATAGTGACTTCTGTAATCGTGTTGAAACACTTGAGTTACAATATCCGCACAAAATCTGTTTTAATACGCCTTTTTATCCATTCCATTCTATGCTAACAGCAAACACAGTATTTTGCTACGTACGATTTACAAACTAATATTAATTTGTATACAAAGCCTAGCTTTCGTAGATTACATTTTTGCATTTTAGATTAGCTTTATGCAATAATTTTGCGCCAAAAATATAATGTAACTTTGGACTTACTATTTCGTAATCGTCTATGATAATGAAACCAGCAAATTTTTAAATGTTGCAACTATATTTTTGGCGCGAATTTAAACTATTTTAGGTGCGTAAATATATAGTGTGATCTTTGATATAATTACTATACACGGGCAAGTTAGTCCAGCTAGAAAAAATGGCCTTCACAATTTACACGCACACATTTTTATCTTAAACTTTCGAATATTTCCATTGTATCTTAGGTATTTAAATGATAATAATACAGTGTCCTTAAATATATATAAACACTTTGTAACACGGTATTATGTAAACCAATAAACGAATCATATTCGTAAACGAAAACTAGTATAAAATATACGCATTTAATATATAGATTTTGTACCAATGTGATAGTTCAAAATATTTAGTGCTAGCACGGAAAATATAGGTTGAGTACATACGACGGTAATTTTTATGAATAGTTTTTTTAAGTAATGCTTCATACTTTTCTTATTATTTAGTATAGGTATTGTACGTAAAAATAATTGTATTTCCAAACTGTCAAACAAATATCTTTTTCTGTTTTTTATTCTCCTTTATTTGTTTTCCTTGGTAACTTTTTTAATACCTTTAAAAATGTTTTATGTACTAGTCTATTTTTCTGTGCTGCTGTATTGTATTTAAATCTGCATTTTAATTCGATTTTTAGTTGTTATATTTAGTATTTCATGTAAATATTATGTGGATTCAACGGTACTGATTTTATCATGACATTTATTACTTTAATGTTTATAGTTCGGTTATAGTGTAGGCTAATTTATTATCGATAAGATGCACGATATAAAAATACGACAAAATTAATATGGTTATTCAATTGATTTATACTGATCTGATTTTTATTTATGTCTCGAATAATTTCGTGTTTTATTTGTAAATATTAATTTTGCCTAACTTGCAAGAACTAGAAATTACAGTGCTAGTTGTAAATATATATTGTATTTTTTATACATCTACCACGAAAAAATTTAAAACGCCAGGGTCATTCAAAAAAGTATAATTTTAGTCACAGTTATAATTTTACAACAAAACGGGTAAGAGATGTAGAATTTTGCTGCAAAAACATTGAATAGAAAAAGTCGGTTACTTAGTTTTCCAAGACCCTGGTTTAAACAATTTGGTGCCTCCAACAAATAAGACTTTGGCGCTTTTACAATATTTTACTTAAGTTTAAGTAAGTGAATATTATATAAGTTTGTTTCATAAATAATTTAATATATTCCTTATAAAATTCATAAAAGTTTTCATGTCTTTGTTTCCCTGTATTGAAGTATCGAATCACGATCGAATCGCCTTACGATCCTACAGTTAGTTTTATTATTTTAAGTAATTTTGCTTGTTATTTTATTAAACTATAAAAATATACTTTGTAATCTACAAAATATAGAATATACAGGGTTGTTTTATGTAAATGCACAAGTTGGAAAATGTTTACGGACACAAACACTATCGCGTATTCCAGTTTCGATAATTATCATCATTTTGTATAGTTGGTTATTCTAGGGTTGGTCTAACAGCAGAAGAGAAGTAAAAACACTTTTGTATCTCAGAATCGATTATTCATGATAGAAGTGTTACTGTGGCAAGTTAACACAAAGTGTGAAATGCATAGTATTTTTTGTTTTCGATGCGAACTTAAGTATTCTTAATTGCTATTGCATCAATCACTATTTCAAACATTGAACAATGTCGGGCCTGCTATGGGGCCGAAAATCAGCGATGCTCAAAAAGTTTCCAAAGTATGAGCCGATTCAGGAGGAAAACTTAGTGAACATGGTCTACTGGGCATGTGAAACGATTGGCAAACGTTATAGGTGCTGCCGTGCTGAGGAAAACGTACCACCAGAATCAAGACCATTCTAAACAATTTTTTTGGCACATTCATTGTTAACTAGTCAGATGTCCAATCTTTAGCTGCTGTTAGAAAAACCCGAATTAAGTTTAGTAGATGTTTATGATAATGTTTTCTGTATAGTTATTTTGTATGTGATGTATACTGAGAGTTTTAATTCTTTTACAATAGTTAATTTCGTATCATTATGTATGCTAGAGTAGAGGTCCAGTATTCAGTGATACAATAAACAATACATTTAATGCAAAAACTATAGTTTTATTGCAAAAATGTCTTACCTATATTTACAATACCGAAATTCATTTTGCTTTGTACTTTATTCATACAAAAAGCCATTTTTCATTTTAATTATAAAGAGAATACCTTGGGTAACCAAACCTTAATAGCAACCAAATGAAAATAACCTAAATAAGCATTACAATAGTACTGACTGATCTGATATGTTTAGGAATGCTACAAGTTTTGTAGTCTACATGGCCAATGCACATAGTAAATTGAAAATAATGTGGATTTTAGCAGATATGAGCAAATGTTTGCAGCGACAATTCTGCACAGAGGTCTTTATTTCATTACGAATTGATACAGTTAACTTTCAACCTAAGCTTTCAACTCAGTAGTAATGAAAATGGTTTGCTCCAAATCATATGAGATGTACACTGGCCCTTAATCTTAAATGTAATTGCTTTCGAAAGGCCTAACTGCCTTTCTCATCAAATATGCTTTTAATTTTCTTCACAATAGTCTCAACTTCAGCCATGGCTCCCATTCCGCTGTCACCACACATCAATGTCTTGCTTATTGGAGGTATTTCTATGTGCCCCCATTCTTTCAGTGTGGCTATGTGTTTGGCTGTGATGGGATGGTCCCACATTCTAGTGTTCATTGCCGGGCAGAACAGCAGTGGCTTCTTCATGTCCCAAGCTCGAGTCGTGCAGGTCAGGAGGTTGTCGCAGATGCCCTAGAAATGCAAGAAAGGATAAATCAATCATCACTTTTTTTTTAGCAAGTTTCTCATGTATGTTCAAGACAAAATGAAAAAATAATCATGAAACTGGGCAGTTCAGTTAATTACATCTCCTATAACTTGATAAAAACAGGCAACAGAACTTACCGTAGCCATTTTCCCTAAGGTATTTGCGTCTAAAGGCGCTATGACCATCAAATCGGCCCACTTGCCAAGCTCTATATGGACGACTGGGTCCCCCCTATTCTTCCAAGCTTGCCATTCCGTCGCATCGTCATAAACAATCACGTTAGACGGCAGATCCGACGCTTCGAAGAAGTGCTTGGCGTGCTCCGTTACGATTAGATGCACCTGTGAGAAATTTGTTAGTTAAAACAGAATCAAAATAGTGTTTGTTTATAAGAAAGAACGAACATAACCTCAAAACGGTATCCTTTCCCCTCTGTGTTTAGATCCAATAATGATTTGGCCAAAAGTGGAATTTTCAAAGAAGCTACGCTTCCCGTAGCCGCTAAAAGTATATTATAAGTTCTTTTTTCCATTTTGGAGAACGAAACAAAGAACGAAAATATCCCGCAAATCTGCACTGCAGTTTTCTGTTTTGACAAAGTTTGACAATAACTTTTTTAATGAAAAATTTGAAGCACGGGATTACAGTGGTATGGCCAAAAATTATTTATTAAACAACTGTACCGCTATTCGAAACATAAAACAAAATATGAGAGCGGCGATGCTTTTCCTTTTTAGGACGGTCGGTAGCGGCTATATCTGTCCCTTTCTAACACTGACATCTCTTTCTCGCATCCCCTCCGATTGCGACACGAGGCAGGCGCGCAGCGCTCTTGCCTACATTGGTGATGTGTTTCCCGGCGGGAGCGGTCGTGGTGAGAAGAGAAAATAATTTCAAATCTTTTATTTGAATTATTTTCAATAACGGTTTTTTCCGTTCGAAAAAATTATCGTTTTCTTATTCGAAAATATTAATTGGTCTATATCTGTTCCTTTCATGAATTTTTATTTTATTTAAGTGTAATTTTATTCCAGGTTTTCTTTCAGGTTTTATTTTTCAGCTTTTAATGATTGTTGCTTACGAGCTCGACATACATTTCTTATTTCCGAAATACGGAAAAGCCAATGTGCAAAAATACCAGGTGGATCCAATCTACATAAAAAGGTTAGTCAAATACCATACTAAATTGACAAATCAGTGCTTTGATTACGCCATATTTGTGAAAACACGTAATTTTCATACGTAAATAACAGTCAATTGTCATGCAATTGTCTGAATATCTTACGAGTTTTTCGTTAGCTGACGAAAACTTATTTAAAATGTGCTTCCATTCGAACACAGCCCTTGAAAACGCTTGGACCCAAAAATATGAAATTTATAATATAGCTTTCAAGTTCTATACCGTAGTAGCATGATTAGCTATTATACGTAAGGTAAGCAACAATGTAATTTGAAAGTGTGACCTATAATATAATATTACGAGTGGGTTGTTCTTAACGTATCGGGTTTTCTATAAAACCTAGAAATCAACTCCTGCGCAAGGAGGTTTTCAGTGTCTAAAACTCATTAATGGGTGCTAAGCTTTTGTCCTCGCAAATATTTTGCAGGGTCACTCACATGCTGAAGCTAAAAGTCCAGCATAAGTATGTAAAGTACATTTCGATGCATTCCTCATCTTAAAAATATTCGCCACATTGGGCACCAATATTTATTCTTTCTCTGGTATCTATGTACCTAGAGAATGACATACTCGCGATCTCACTCAGACGTGGTCGCATAATTTCTAATTCAAACTAACCTTCAAGTACCTAACGAGCTCAGCTCTACAGCAGCGTTGTGGTGCAGTGCAGCTATAATACTTTCTCTAAAGTTAAAGCTCGTCATTATAAAATGCACGGCAAATCCGTTTGGTACTACAAAAGTGCTAAACCTAAAATATCTAATCTTGCTTTTATAAAGCTTCCAATTATTTTAAACAATGTCTAAGGCTAAACTACAAGGAAATTGCATGATTTTATTAAAAATTGCAATACCTTTTGCTGCTAAGCAAAATAAGATGCAATAAAATTAATTTTAGCTGCAAACTCAGCGCCTCAGACGAAAATACCGTCTACGCGAGCCTACGGCCCGCGCCATACCTACACGAACCATGTTCCTAAAAAATTACTGGCAGCGCGATACGATTTAGTCCTGCTTAAAATACTCGCACATTTACGTAATAAAAATCATAAGAAGATGTAAATGCGAAAATTGAAGTCGGTGAGTCATCCCAAACTTGTCCAAATGCTCACCTACGAAATTCTACCTGCAGTACGTCATGTTGCTAAGAGCCAACGCAAATATTACTGATTCTATGTCTTAACATTTATACATGCCCTTCGGCAATTTGAAAAAGATTCATGATTGTACAACCTACTAGCGCAATCAATTCACTAAAATAATGATTCATTTCGTGCTTGCTTGCATGTCAACACGTGTTCTAAAATGAACATACACTGTGATATTTCACATACTACCCACTCACGTAAGCACTTATCATGTAACATTATACATGAAACAGACAAAGGGTAAGGAAAACATTACAAGCGGCTATAATATAGGTAATATTGGCCTGCCTGTCGTGGGTACTCGGAAAACCTCTGCCATTCGAAACTATCCTGAGGGATAATCAAATCTATTCCGTTCTCAAATCTAACGGATATGCAAAATTAATCTGTATGAGCATATTGTGAAAGTACCTAGTTACGTCACAGCAAAATAATTCACTGTCCTGTCACCTTTAATTTGGTAAACCAACTACATTTTCAAAGTTATGCGCAGATATCTAATCCCGCAAAAACATAATACGAAGCGTTCGAAACGAACCTATATCTAAGCTAACATACCTATATAGATGCAGGTCCCAATAAAGAGAAGACCACTCTATTGCTTACACTCAAATCGGGTACAAGATATGTACTTATTACCCATAGTTGCATTACCCAATCCTTAACCAACTGAGTCAATTCTCAAAGAGTTGACAACTATGACAAAAACTAGGTATAGCTACTGAAATATTTCCATACTAATCTTACTAGCAAAATACTTGTTCATAAAGTTGACATGCGATTCAGAAGAGTCAGAACTGCTAAGGTTGCGAAGAAATTCAGATTATCGCATCTGAAGGCAATTTCGGTCACAAAGTACCTAAACAACCTAATATATGATGCGTAAAGTAGGTACCAAGACAAGAAATGTGGCCCTCCAAGACTGAGTTAAATTGTTCAGTTTAACGTTAATATATGCCGTTACCAATGGTGCCTTTGACAGGCGTTCCATAATTTTGACACAATCACATAAAATCATGCCGTTTACCCCTGTGGGATAGGCAGAGCGTAAAAAACTTTTTAATGGCAAGTCGAACAAATATTCAAGGAACATTGTAACAAAATCGCATTGATGTCGTCGTCACGTTCGTTGACACGTGGTCAACCCATTGATTTAAATCCTTATAGATACACATGGTGCTCACAAGGACATAGTATAAATGGAATAACATTTATCAGCCAAGTATTTGTAGCAAGTCAAACTACTTTACCCCGTCTGACCGTACAAAGCCATGTCTGGTCAAATACGACATGTCCGGCCTGACCGAACTTTTAGCTAGGCCACGCACTTGAGGAAACATTCTCAAACAAATGTACAACCCACAAATTCACGGATATGTTAAGTGCAATCGCAAATTTCAGTGCGTGCAGTGCAATCAATTTCTATACTACTCGCTCGTGTTTATATTTCTATGCATGTCGTTGTTCAATCTCGTAAAAGAAATATGTTGCAAGCATACATGCTAAAATAACATGCGGGCAGCGTACTTTTGTACCAGCCTACAAGTGTTGAGATCTAATACCTACATACTTACATACATACATACAACGTGTTACAAAACAACCAATAAATCTCCCATACAAAGTGAGTTCATTTTGTATGGGAAGTCCAATTTTTTTCATATTTTGACCCATGTTCCATGGGGAAAGTTGTTCAGTTTCATGAGTACCTTGACCTCCTTTCAGCTTTATTGGTTGTTTTGTAACACCCAGTATATCACGCCTATATCCCTTGCGAAGTAGGCAGAGCGTAAAAGGCTGTAAAAAACGGTCATTTACACCATATCTGACAAAGGTTTGAGAATAATTCAGAAGTCTGTATATCAACATAGTGACAGGTTGTCAGCCTGTTGTATAAAACTGCAAGTTAATGAGCTTTCGGTTTTGGTTGGTTTCGACACGATGTAAGCCCGGATTTTCTACGTATATACCGCTATGGCTTGGCAACCCTATTCACGGACAGATTTATATGAAAAACATTAGTCGATATGTGAAGATTGCCTTCATCCATCCATACCTATATGAAACATCGAACTGTATTCCAACAGGAGTCGTTACGTATAAAATCTATCTACCCTCAATAATGTTTATGATTGGAATATAATCATGGAATATGTGTGTAGGTACTTGGTAAGTACCAACTCACACGTTTTTTAATGTCACGTACATTGTACAATTGTGTAAGAAATATCGTTGATGTTAATTTTATGTGGTTTGCTGGTTGTTATACGGAAGGAAATCACTATGAAGAAAGGCGTCAAATCCGAAGTGCGTCTAATGTCAACACTGAAGTAAATTGCATAGTGTAAGTAGTAATGCATGGTGATAAGTGCGCGATCAGCGCGTTTGTATGAATCGCACGAATACGGAGTCTTATTATAAAGGACCTCACAATAATGTCGAGTTAGCTTGTACATACACTAAAGAAAGCTTCAAATGCTGAATTCCTTAGAAATGCTTAATTCTTTAGATAAAGGATCAATATCAATACAAATATATTTGACGTTTAAAATCAGAATCTGTCTCTGGTGATTCATTAATCCGACTCGGGTTCTTGTCGATATTTTCAACCTATTTCGTTGCAAGAAGGATGCAGAATCATGTTCATAATGACGATGACCTAAAGTGGAAATGAGATAAAATTTTATAAATTAAATGTATCAACTCTAAAGCTCAGCTTATGCATTAAGTATAAGCGTGTGAAATAAAACTTCTAGGCACATATACTTTGCTTACGAGTGTATTATGCGTAATTCTGCTGAAATCTCATTATCCTTCGTCTAAATTTTGTTTTCTTGTCTCATGCAACAAAATAAAAGTTTGCCATACGTCAAATACGACACGTATCGTATAACGACTACTATGTTATGATATGAACGACTTATGACCGTAATTGTGGTATCTAGTGTCTAGCTGATATATTTCTGTAGTTTATCCTGATTATACCATACTTCACCAAGCTAGAATAAGTGGTTACACTAAAGGGCAAATCCTTCAAATTGCTATCATGATAAGACAACATAAATACTGTTCTTCTGTCATGCCCTTCACCAACCCCAGGGGGTTCAGGAGTGACTTCAATAGCGTATATTTCAAGGTAGGGTAGAGTGATCTTAACCGAAGCATGCACGAGTGCACTCCAAGCGCACTACCCTATGACATCGTACTTGTTCTCTTTATAATTATAACTTAATACCTACTTCTAAGTAAAACCCTGCTAAAGGCAACTATCTTTGATAAATATCAATTCCTACTAATATTTACAATTGTGTAGCTGTTGTAAGAAGAACTTAATGAATATGGTTGCATAAATCATCTTAATGATAAAACAAATGTGTACTTTCCTATACACTATATCAATTGCTGTTTCAAATTTTAAATAATGTAATAGTATTACATATCTTCCTATCCTATAATAAATAAAAGCACATTCATGAAATATAAATTATAAAATATAAATAATAATATTTATATTACTTACTTAAAGCTTATAATTGTTTCCTCTTTCTCCTAATAAAATAGGTCATTTTATTATTTATCTGTCTTTCACATTGGTGATTGCTCCACCAGGCGATAACAAACAGGTCTCATATTTTGTTTTATGTTTCGAATAGCGGTACAGTTGTTTAATGACAGCGTTTTACCTATCAATAAAACGCTTATTAAATAACTTACCCTATTCGAAACATAAAAGTTTCTCAACTGCCTGGTGATTAAATAAAAAGAAAATGTATGCAAACATACATTTCTTTTTATAAACATGAGATCCAATGAAGGCAAGAGCGCTGCGCGCCTGCCTCGTGTCGCAATCGGAGGGGATGCGAGAAAGAGATGTCAGTGTTAGAAAGGGACAGATATAGCCGCTACCGACCGTCCTAAAAAGGAAAAGCATCGCCGCTCTCATATTTTGTTTTATGTTTCGAATAGGGTAAGTTATTTAATAAGCGTTTTATTGATAGGTAAAACGCTGTCACTCTAGCAACATTAGAAACGTCAACTTGACCTGACCATAACAGTAACAGTGCTGCCAACCGTACGATAATTATCGTATTTGTACGATAATATGAGATCCTGTACGATAAAAAAAATTAAGTATTATTTTCCGATAATTTCACTATATATTTTTGAAATGTTTACCGTCCCTGTCTGCGAATGCTTAGATAGGTGAATCGGGAGTAGGTATTCGGGAGGGCATATTTGGCAGTCAGAAACCTAGGTTTTCGCTAGCAGATTAAAGTTAATTTTATCGCAAACCCCAAATACCTAACCCTGGTTTATGAACAAAACAAAAATGACTTTGTCACTTTGTCAACGGCAGTTCTTGGACAGACGTCACCTGTTTTTTATCATATGCCGGTTTTTGACAAAAAAAAAACTTGAATTTATGGAAAAACCCTACAAAATCAAAAACAGATAGGGGTAATCTGTGGACTGGCCACCGCTGGGATGAATACAATAATATTATACGATAATTTTGATAGCAAAATCCGATAATTCAGAAATCAAGAGTTGGCAGCAGCACTGAACATTAACCAATAAAAAAAACAGTTGACCTCTGAATTTCGTGGGAGGAGCGCGCGTTGTGTCGTGAATTTCATGCGAAGTGTTTTGCAGAGTACGTATTAATTAAAACCGTGTTTTTATAGTGTGTCATAGTTAGAAATTATCGTTTCTATTTACTTAAGTGATGTGAATTGTGTTGGTTTATCGTGAAATTAGTGTGAAGTTTAGTTATCAAATTGAATTTTTTGTTTTGTTTACGATGGATGGGCATGCGAAGTATTACGAAGGTTGTGGGCAGGAAGGGCCGATTCGCTGCATATTTTTGTGCGAGTTTCACCCGACTGCTGGCCCTAAGATCACTTGCCAAGTCCCGGAGAACTACATATCGAAAGATATCTTTGATACCGTCAGCCACTACATCATTCCGAAAGTTCAGCTGCAAAGGTGCACTTTGACAGTGTAAGTTATTGTTTTCATACCTACATAACCTACAATCTACCTACTTTTGAATTTATAAAGAAGCCTTGGTTATTTGTACATATCTACAGTCTACTCTTACTAAACAGATAAACAAATTGAAGAGAAAGTTTTAGTAAACATAATTCTTATCTAAATCATTTATTTAACTATCTAATACACCAAATTACAAAGAAAGAAAGCCTTATCATATCATTAATTTTTATCAAAATGCTAAGCAAACAACAAACAAGTATTTTAATCATTGTTTATAAAAACTTTTATGACCATGTATAAAGTTAATATCAAATTACCTATTTAAGTTTACAACTAAACAACAAATAAATAAAGCCATATTTTATTGTTACAGAACAATACTGGGTCTGAAAATCCTGGGCTTCCCGGTGCGAATAGACAACAAGAAGTATGCTCGCAATGCATACTACTTCAATCTTTGCTTTGTGTGCGATGCATGGGCCCGGACGGTGCATCTGGAGCCGCTTGTCAAGAAGCTCACCGAATATTTGGTAAGGGTTTACTTAGATTAAAATATAATAAATATAGGTACTAGGTAGGTACATTTTTGCTCAAAATTAAAAAATACAGAAGCAGACAGAAATATGAGTAATACAATTGGCAGCCACTTGTATGATGTAGCTATGTCTTCCAAGCAACTAGGCAATAAGAAAACAGCATAAAAAGATAGCTTAGCTTAAGGTATGAGTATGACATACCTATATGTACTGAAAATTTCAAGTTTAGATATTTTTATTGAAAAATTAATAGTCTGCCCAGTGGTAAAGTCTGTTGCTACCCATTATCTTGTTGGAGTGTAGGTTTTCTAGTGGTAAAAAGTAGCCTATGTCACTCAATGATAGTGAAGCTAGAAAGCTTACCAGAATGGGACAAAAAGGGATTTGGATGTCCAGTATTTATTCTTATGGTCCAGTGTAAGTAATAGATTTAATTAGAGATGAAAGATATACAAAAATACATAATACCTACTCTGTGTTTCAAATGGTTTAACATTGACTGATAAAACAAATAGGATGTGCAGGTACCTATTATTTAACTAGGTATATTACTAAGTTAATTTATCTTTCACAGTTTGATCTACTGTAAACACATCAAATATTGCATCAGCTAAGACGTGTGTATCGCCGTTAGCAACCGGCGACAACTGTTCTACCTATTTATAATAGGATAAACTATCTTCATGCCTCGTTTGATCGCCGCGCACAACTAATGCAATTTTCCGGGCTTAAAAATAGAAACCCTTTCAAAAAGTAAACCTAAGAAAGTATAGTACGCGCGCAATTTGATGGGATTCGAAAGCGAATATATATGAATTTGACATGTGGCTAGCATCAGATCGCGCGCGGGCGATAGGTATTTCAACTTCACACGCAAAACTTAAAAAAAGCGACTTTACAAATACATAGAGGTAGGTACATAATTAATTGCATACCTAGTATAAAATGAAGTCGCTTTTTACCTCCGTCTGTCGTGGATTTCGCTAACTCCTCCTAAACTACCTATGCATCGGATTTTGATGCGGTTTTTGTAATAGTTAGAGTGATTCAAAAGGAAATGCCGAAAAAAAAAATTTATTTTTCGCCGGAAAATTATAGATGCAGCGGGTGAAACCGATAACGGGGCCGCTAGTTTCTCAAAAACCTTGAATATCACATTTTTCCACATTAATTAAATAATGAGAAAACTGTGGATAACAGTCCCGGGTTCAAGTCCCGGCGGTCGCTAGTGAATTTTTCAATTTTCTCATTATTTAATTTAAGAGAATAATATAGTGCTGTGAGTGCATTAAAAATTCCAATACATTTTTCCACATTGTTAAATGTTCGTTCGTTTGAACCCCAGTTCGAAAGTTTAACTTTCCTTGAGTAACTTAAACTGTTTTCACTGCGGGAACATTCCTTTTCTCCCACGGAATAATGAATAGTAGCGCTGGGCGGACCAATATTTTTTATCTCTTCTTTTTCTTACAAACTTTAATTTGTCGGCAGTTATCAATGGAGCTGGAGTCGGAGTGGCTGTCGAAGCAGTCTGTGTCAGGAGATGCCAAGGAACTAGGGCAGCTGATGCGGCAGGTCATGCAGGATATAAACTCCAGGAGGATGTGCACCCTGACTGGTAAGTTTCAAAGATAATATAATGAGTAAATACGAAACTTACCTACACACGAGCAGATTGAAACAATCGCGCGGACTAACCTAGCCTGAAATGTAAAAAAATATCGTCCCAAATATACTCGTACAGGCTGTCCCGTTATTTTTTTGGCAGTGATTTGGCATCTATATGAACAACTTTTACTACTAGGCCATCTGCGAAATTACAAAATATAAATCTGCTGTTCCATAGAAAAACTAAGAGCTACTCCAACAAAATGTATAGAACAGCAGATTTATTTTTCATGATTTCGCTGATGAGCCCATAGTAATAGTTGTTCATATAGATGCCAAATATCCGTTATTACCGGGACACCCTATTTGTACCTATATTTATTTACCAAGACAAGAAATGCTTTGAATTATACTCACAGTATAAAAAACGTACTATTGTGCAAAAAACTTTTGATCTCGATGAAAGCAAAGCGAAACTTTGAAAACTTACAAGTTCCAAGTTCTTTAGAAGTCTAGTTTCAAAAGAAATCTGATTTATACCTACATAAACACGAGAAGAAACAGAACTTTCTTTTCAACTTAGAAGACTTCTGTTTTCTGGAAAAATAAGAACACATTTTTTCTTACTTCCTTTTTGGCTCTTACTACGCATTTTACCGATAAAATAATCCCTCAGAATTGGTTTGTTTTAACTTGTACCTAAAATCATAATACTACGCAATTTGGCTAAACTCTATTTTAAACTTGATAATTTCATTTCCAATTTGTGTGTCTGATGTTCTAAATTCTGCTAAAATTGTACGCTTACCTATTCAAGTTTCACAAACATTTTAAGCGAGCTAATTAACGTTGGAATATAAATCGAGAAAAGTTTTCCATTTTCCGGTAAAATCGGATTAAAATCTGATTTGTCTAACGCTAATTACAATGTTATTATTACCCGACTGCCTCAGAAGGGTTATGTTTTTCAAGAGTCGAGGTATGTATGTATCCAGAAATTGGTTTTCACGGGCTACAATACAACCCAAACGGCTGGGCGAATCTTGACGTGTGAGGTGTTGTAAGATTCACTCAGCAGCGTGAGTGACACTGTCTGTCTATACCTATTAAAAATTCATAAATTCAAGATGGCGGATTATTATCGCAAAATACAATTTTGAAATTACCGCAGTCAGCATTTTGTTTTTAATACATCTCTTTGTTCTGTAGATTTTCTTAATTAACTAGCTATCTAATCTAGGCGTAGCAACACGCAATATCCCATTTAAGATTACCGGTTGGTTTACTCTTACTAAACTGAGATTATTAAATTGTTATGTTGATTATTTTTTTATGATTTTGGGCATGTTATACCTGCTTTCCTACATATACTTACTCCATCATTTAAAAATGTTTATTAATAAGTGACAAACATAAGCGTTTATTACACTAACACTGCCAACCTCGTAAGCTAAAACGTGATTTTGTACATAACTAGAACAAGTGTCCATTTCAAGCCGTGTGACCTCTATTAAACTTAAGCATCTCCAGTCCACCTCAGTAATCAGAGGTGCCATCCGATGTAGACCACAGCTGATTGCATTTGGTCAGTGGTAATCCAATGTAATGGCACTAATGGCTAAAGGGTCTATAGCTGACAGGTCGATAGAAAATGTAATGTGCCTGGTTCAATTAATTTAAACTGATCCAATTAATTTAATCAGGTCGTCTGATGACTTTAAACTATGCGATAAATATTAGAGAAATCTGAGTAATCAAATCAATATCAATACGTAGGTAGTATCTTCTAAATGAAGTAATATTTTTTTTGCGTTTCTCTGTCTATCCGTCGTGGACATCGCTAACGCTTCCTAAACCATGAAACATATTTCGATGCGATTTTGTTAATACTTAGATAAAGTTATCTAAGAGCAAGATGTAATTGTTTAAAACATGGAGGTAACGTCTTATTCCCATGGGAAAACAATTTGCAGCGGGTACATCTCATATCTTATAATATAAATGAGAGATACATCTAAGTAGTTTCTATTGAAAAAATATTTAAAATACTTACACCGTCAATCGCATTTATCATCTTAAGTAAATATAGCGCTGTACAGTTCAAAGTTTGCTTGAAACTTCATCTGATTTTATCGGTAGGTTGAGTTAGCGACAGTTTTGGTAGGTGCCATAATCACCTCGACCTATTATTGCACGTGGTTAACTATAACTACTATTAATGAAAACTAACGACACTATTTGACAAAGTGCAACCATGTCCCCATGCTGCGATATGGCCCCTAGTGGCTATTGACCTACATTTTCACTGTATGGAGTTTTCCGCTTCCTGGCCCCATGGGCGTTGAAGGTTTTATGGGTAGATATAGTACAATTATTTGAAGGGCGTGTTTTATTCACAAAACTGAACCACTTTTATAAGAAACTTTCTTAGAAATATGGAAAAATAATGGACCTTCCATACAAACGTGTTGAAAAAGTTCGTCACTCAGTATGGGAGGGCCAATTTTTTTTCATATTTCGATGTAAAGTTTCTGATAAAAGTTGTTCAGTTTTTTGAAATAATCCACTATTTTGTGAATTAAAACCCTTAAAATATTTGTAAGTACTGAATTAAAAGTAATCTGATATATTTTCTTTTTCCAACAAATTTTGTAGGTATAATACTTAGGTTGGTTCTTACTTCCAAGGTTGGTACTCACTAGAAAATAGCTAAGTAAATTTAAAATCTCGCGAGTTTTAGTAACTGGTTACCAAACTGGTTTTTAGTCGCTAATATTTAAAATGATCTTGGTATGTGAATTCTCGACTAGGTTTCCTTTCTATAATAACAACCAGAATAGGTAGGGCGTTGAAATAAGAGCCCTTTAAAAACATAGGTAAATAATATAGCACTGCGACAATAAATGGCACAGTATGGGTTAAAAGATAATGAAGGTTCAACCCAATTAATTAATTGCAATAATGTAGTTGAACTCGCTCGTACTTACATTTTTCTATATACATACATTATAGGTACATAAATCACGCCTTTTATCCCTTGCGAAGAAGGCAGAGCGTAGGTAAATGCTGTGAAAAACCGCCATTCACACCACATCTCACAAAAGTTTGATACACCATAATGACAAGTTGTCAGCCTGTCCCTAAAATTGCCATACACATCAACTCTCAAATCCCTTAGTCACTTCTTAAGACACCCACGGGAAAGATATGGAGTGATGCTATTCTAGGCTGGTACCATCCGGCATCATTTTATTTTTCTTTAGCTGGTTTAATATCATCTTTCCGCACGTGGCTAGCTGTAAACACTCGTGGTAAACACAATAATTAAAGCACTTACTAGTGTAATGAAACGGAACATCAGCTCGACTAAAACAACGGTATCATATCACTGCGAATGTAGAACTTCCGTCGTATTTAGGTATAACTAGTGTTGATGGCTTGTAAATTTAATATTATAGTATACACACCTACCTACATACTAACCAGTATAATCTCTTTAAGTTAAGATAAAATTATTTGTAAAGATGGATAACGAAAAGCCGTCTGGTGCCGGCTTAGAATAGCATCACCCCATATCTTTCCCGTTGGTGTTGTAAGAAGCGAGTAAGGGGTTTGGAGTTGATGTGTATTGCAATTTAGGCGACATTCTGACAATCTGTCACTAGATACACAGTTTTCTAAATGTTCTCACAGTTCTCAAACTTGTCAGACGTGGCGTGAATAGCTGTTTTTTTACAGCCGTCTGTACACTGCATACCCCGCAAGGAATATAGGCGTGATATAGTATGTATGCACTTATGTATGTATGTAGATACGTACAACGAAAAGTAAAACAGCCGAGTGACGTCCGCTGCTAGAAATAGTAGGCCATCTCAGACTGTTTAAATCATAATCTAATCATAAGATTTATGAGTAATAAATACTAAAAGTAACATTGTAAATCAAGAAATATTTATCGGGTCGTTGAATGACTCGGTGTCCCACACGAAAAGAGAGAGAGAAGAAATATTTATTAATCTAGTGGGTTTAAATCATAAGATATACAGAGAAAGTACCTAATAAATATAAGGTCCTATTAAATTCACTGCAAATAAATTGAAAATAACAAGTTGAAAAATTCACCAGCGACCGCCGGGACTTGAACCCGGGACTGTGGATTGCCGTTCCACCGCTCTACCAACTGAGCTACGGGCGCCTAGCGGACCCTGTTGAATCTTTCAACCTCTTGATGCTCGTCTTGAAGCGACGATCCAGCGACATCTGCAGAAAGTATTTAGAACTACTACATGGTTAGTCCACATTATGAGTGGAATTCAAACCATATGATGAAGCTTGCTTAAACCAATGTATTGGAATTTTAATGCACTCACAGCGCAATATTATTCTCATAAATTTAAAATGAGAAAGTTTAAAAATTCACCAGCGACCGCCGGGACTTGAACCGGGACTGTGGATTGCCGTTCCACCGCTCTACCAACTGAGCTACGGGCGCCTAGCGGACCCTGTTGAATCTTTCAACCTCTTGATGCTCGTCTTGAAGCGACGATCCAGCGACATCTGCAGAAAGTATTTAGAACTACTACATGGTTAGTCCACATTATGAGTGGAATTCAAACCATATGATGAAGCTTGCTTAAACCAATGTATTGGAATTTTTAATGCACTCACAGCGCAATATTATTCTCATAAATTGAAAATAACAAAGTTGAAAAATTCACCAGCGACCGCCGGGACTTGAACCCGGGACTGTGGATTGCCGTTCCACCGCTCTACCAACTGATCTGAAATTCCAATACATTGGTTTAAGCAAGCTTTATCATATGGTTTGAATTCCACTCATAATGTGGACTAACCATGTAGTAGTTCTAAATACTTTCTGCAGATGTCGCTGGATCGTCGCTTCAAGACGAGCATCAAGAGGTTGAAAGATTCAACAGGGTCCGCTAGGCGCCCGTAGCTCAGTTGGTAGAGCGGTGGAACGGCAATCCACAGTCCCGGGTTCAAGTCCCGGCGGTCGCTGGTGAATTTTTCAACTTTGTTATTTTCAATTTATGAGAATAATATTGCGCTGTGAGTGCATTAAAAATTCCAATACATTGGTTTAAGCAAGCTTCATCAAATTGTTTGAATTCCACTCATAATGTGGACTAACCATGTAGTAGTTCTAAATACTTTCTGCAGATGTCGCTGGATCGTCGCTTCAAGACGAGCATCAAGAGGTTGAAAGATTCAACAGGGTCCGCTAGGCGCCCGTAGCTCAGTTGGTAGAGCGGTGGAACGGCAATCCACAGTCCCGGGTTCAAGTCCCGGCGGTCGCTGGTGAATTTTTCAACTTTGTTATTTTCAATTTATGAGAATAATATTGCGCTGTGAGTGCATTAAAAATTCCAATACATTGGTTTAAGCAAGCTTCATCATATGGTTTGAATTCCACTCATAATGTGGACTAACCATGTAGTAGTTCTAAATACTTTCTGCAGATGTCGCTGGATCGTCGCTTCAAGATGAGCATCAAGAGGTTGAAAGATTCAACAGGGTCCGCTAGGCGCCCGTAGCTCAGTTGGTAGAGCGGTGGAACGGCAATCCACAGTCCCGGGTTCAAGTCCCGGCGGTCGCTGGTGAATTTTTCAACTTTGTTATTTTCAATTTATGAGAATAATATTGCGCTGTGAGTGCATTAAAAATTCCAATACTTCACTGCAAATATTTTAGGGGCAGATCAATCCATACTAATATTATAAATTCGAAAGTAACTCTGTCTGTCTGTCTGCTACGCTTTCACGCCTAAACCACTGAACAGATGTTGATGAAAATTGGCATAAACATAGATAATAACCCGAGAAAGGACATAGGCTACTTTTTTCCTCGGAAAAATTCCGTTGGAAAATAATTATATTGCTCAGCAGGTTTTGTCAGGCGCTTGCCTACTGCGTTTAAGACGTTCTTTCGTTTTCAATAGTAATATACAATACAGATATAACTCCAAAGCCAAAGTTGTTCAGGTTGATGGGACGCTTCTGCTGGCGAATAGACAACGAATGTTTGGAGTACCTGATGTACCTAGACCACCAGGTGTACCAACAGGAGCCCATCTAAACTATAAGAGATACAGATATAACTCCAAAGCAAACATTGTTCAGGTTGATGAGACGCTTCTGCTGGCGAATAGGTTTGCAGTACCTGATGTAGACCTTTAGGTGCACGATAAGGAGCCCAGATGAACTATAGGAGATACAGATATGATTCCAGAGCAAAAGTTGTTCAGCTTGATGGGACGATTCTGCTGGTGAAAAGATATCGAAGGTTTGGAATAGGTACCTCATGTAGACCATCAAGTGCACCAACAGGAGCCCAGCTAAACTATAAGGGATACAGATATAACTCCAAAACAAAAGTTGTTCAGGTTGATGGGACGCTTCTGCTGGCAAATAGACACCGAAGGTTTAAAGTGCCTGATTTAGACCACCAGGTGTTCCACCAGGAGCCCAGCTGAAATATAGGAGATACAGATATAAATCCAAAGCAAAAGTTATTCAGCATTGGAACGCTTCTGCTGGCATCTGTTGCAATGCAACTATGGTTTGAAAAATTTATATCCAACAATATTAGCGTGATGATTATCTAGAGCGTGACGATTTTTAGGATGCTGGTGAGGAAATCAGAATTTTGAAAAGGTTTAAGGAATGAAACGATACGAAGTTCGCGGGTACCAGCTAGTAAAATATAAGCATGCACTAGGCAAATCTTTAAAGAAATCTACACGCTAGTTTTCGAGAAAATTGCATTTAACTAAAAACACACAAAACGAAAAAGTGCACCCTGTTTGTCCTAGAAACACACACTTCAATGAATTTAAATTACGCGCCAAAAAAGGTGCTGTGATTGGTTGGTTGTTAGTTTGCGTGCCGTGTAAGTGAAACCTGTCTACGTGGCGGTACGTCAGTCGGGTCAGTCAAAGGATGTTCACATAATTAATTAAAAAGTTTGTTTGAAAATGAAAAAAAAAAATCTGGCGTGTAGATTTTTTTTAAAATGCCTTAGATAATTTTCTTATACATATTTACGCATGCCCTTAAAATATTTGCAGTTAATTTAATAGGACCTTATATAAAAGTAACAAATTCTTTGTAAATCCAGAAAAAGTTATTAACCTTAGGTGGATTGAATCCGTATACCGAAGTGTTTAGCTAATATACTTACAAACCAAAGTCTAGTTGAGTATTTGGTTTGCCTTATTTAATTGACCATGACCGCCGGGCGCCAGCGGATTATACAGCGTGTAAGAGACAGCTCTCCGAATGCTGATAGGATGCACTCAGACCACGAAACTGAACAACTACCCATAAGAAAATATTTTTGGACACGTAAAAAAAATGGGAAATGGGCAAACAGATGACGACGTAAATAAATTTTTGAATTCCCATAGTAAATGCAGTTAGCTGATCGTGATTTTGTATTGGGGATCAAAAATTTTTACGTCGGAAGTTGTTTAGTTAAATGGTCTAAATGCATCGTATCAGTATTCGGAGAGCTGTCCCTTACACCCCGTATGTATATGTTCCATATCTAGAGTTTACCTAGTTAGTTGTTTACGTCGGCTAGGACTTGTGTTCTAAAACATACCGACCGAGATTATCTATTTATATAAATTGACCTTTAGAACAATGACCAGACAACAAGGTGTGTGTGTCTAAAATTTATTTATTTCCTTTCTTCCTTATAATTGAATCTTATTCCTACTATTGAACTAGAATATGTAAATCAGAACCCCTATAAAAATCTATATTTAAAATAATTATCGGTGAAAGTTATATTGCACAGCTGTGGGAACTTAATATTTTGGATTTACTTTACTATTACTTTATTATCTTATCAGCGATATCATTGAATTAGCAATCTGATCATTACGCTTAGATAGCGAAACTCGAAACAACAGCCTTGGATCAATTTACATAACAACAAAACGCCTACTTACAATATAAACTTGTTGACTTGCCTACTACAGAAGATAATAATTTGTAAGTAAATTAAAATCTTTAAACACTAGTTCTACTAATATATTAATTAATTAAAATTATAATGCGACCGGTTTTTTTGCGCCATCCGCTATAAACCACAAAGAATCTTAAAATTACAACAAGTATACTGTTTTCGTTTTCACAGCTATTTGTACTTAGTTACAAATACTATCCTTTGTTTCGAATGTAATAATAGTAGTTTATGCAATTGCCTTATAATAAGAGGCTTTAGGATGTGAGTGTCTGTTTATCACACGAGGCGCAGCCGAGTGTGATAATAGTTTGACACGAGCATTCTAAAGCCTAATTATATTGCAATTGCATACACTATTTTATCTACACTTTACAAGAAAAACTATGAAAAATAATTCATACCTCCGCACTTCACTATGGCGATTGCAAGCATATCTACTGAACTAACAACTGAACGACTTTTATACATAAGTAACTTTTTAACTAAACGTTAAAATGGAAGCTCATAAAAACGGAACAACTTTTAAAATTAAAAAGCATTAATCGGTAAATTTTAATTCGGAAAATGATTTGAAGCAAAGATTTAATAATAAATAAGTCCTCATAATTTCAAGTGTCGTCCCATTCTTTGATTGTGTCGTGACATTTGTTTTTTTTTATTATCTTACTGCTAAATGTCGATATCATAAAGTCAGAAAAAAGTACTTTATGACATCGACATTTTACTTTATGATATCGACATTTTTTTTTAAAGGCTGAATGGCTGTAAAGCCGTTGCTTATACATTTGCTTTCGAATTTGTAATAGGAACATTATGTATGAAGTGTAGATAAAATACTTAATACACTGATATGTATGATAATGCGATAAACAGACTCGCAAAATTGTATATGCAAGAGTGTCTGTCTGTCTATCTATTTATAGTAACATTGAGAGATAACAGTTGAGTGTTGATTACATCCTGTTGGCACTGGTTTATCTATAAAACACTTATATTTTGTTAGGTATATCTTTTTATTAAAAGTTGGTATGAAACTGGCCATAAATGAAATCAGGTGTTATGATGTGAAAGTAGTAATTTCGTTGGTTTATTGGTTTTATACAGGATGTCCCAGTTTAAGTTGTACAAAGAAAAAATATACGAGACATCCTCAGCTACCAATCTGGAAAACTGTTTTTTAAAATTCTAAGAAAATAAATTGGAACTCCCATACTGATAGATAACTCTCACTAATGAAAGATTTTGTATAGTGTTTTCTTTTCGAATAGTAAAAAACTATGTTTCGGATAGGTAGCTAAAGAGGTCCAGAATCTAGATTTTTTCTTTGGACCACTCCGTATAATCAAAATCAAATAATAACCCGATCTTCTGTGTTGATTTCCGATTACATCACAGTTTATACACATCGCTAGTGCTAAACTCGTGTCAAGAACGAAATCGGCAAATTTTAGCATTTCGTTAGCACCCAATATTAGCAAAGTGTTGAAAATTGTGGCTACATCAACGTTTCTCCACCTTTAGAGGTCCTAATACCTAAAATCGACTAGATTTAAGCAGTAACTAGAGGCCAGCTCTTCAGTATCTTACCGTTTTCCCGTAAGAATAAAATATTTTCCGTGGTCAAAAGTAGCCTATGTATGTTACTCGCAGGTAAGTATGTTGTAGTTTTCTAAGGTCGCTATCTCCATGCGCCATTTGAGGACAGTTTCAGATAATTTGTGCGCCACTATAGTGGCAGGTTGTCAGTCTGTTAACAGATAATAAGTATTTTCTCCACAATAAAATTAAACGTATTTATTAGCACCGATTAATAGGCACTGGGTTGAAAATTGTAGCTACCTACATCATCTCAACCAATAGGTTCCAAAATTGAGTTTAGGTAGATGAATATCTACAGGTTATGTTAGGTATACCTAGACATACATGCATACCTACATATATAAATATCTACATGTGAAAACGATCTCTTGTTTATTTATATTTTCCGCTAATAAATGCGCCGGTTGCATTCTGAGCACTAGCGGGAATCAACACGTGTAACAGTTGCATATGATACAAACACACAGCATGTACGTTTGTTTGTTTATAATAGCATCGTGTAGCTGAAACATAAAACCGTGATTCGGAGCGCACGGTCAAGGTCGTCGTGTTACAGCGGTGTTGCCAACTATATAGTATTACATAATAACATTGATTATACGTGTAAAATGAAAAGTGAATAAAAAAAGTATACGGTAAGAAAGTTTTGCCGTTTGATGCCGGCTTAGAATTTGCCGTTTGATGCCGGCTTAGAATAGCATCAACCCATTTCTTTCCTGTGGGTGTCGTAAGAGGCGACTAAAGGACTCGAGGGTTTCATGTGTATTGCAATTTTAGGCGACTGGCTGACAACCTGTCACTATAGCGATACACGACAATAGCTAAAACGGCCCTCAAAGATTTGTCAGACGTGGCGATAACGACCGTATTTTTACGGCCGTTGACGCTCTGCCTACCCCGCAAGGGATAAAGGCGTGATTTATGTATGTATGTATGTATGTATGTATGTAAGAAAGTTATCAAACTTTGACGAGAGATTTAGGTGAAACCTCACGTCATACAAACAAAAACTTAAATTCAATCGGCTTAAACTGGACAACTTAAACATAAGCTTGCGAAGGACAACACGTATTTATTAGGCACTGGGTTGAAAATGGTAGCTACATCATCTCAACCAATAGATCCCAAAACTGAATATAGAAGTATATCTACTATTGACTCTAAATTAAACACAAGAGTTCTTCGGAATGAATACTTTTAATTTAATAATTTTGGATCGCTCATAACATAAACAATGGTCCGCGCGCGTCGACCGATAGCGTCCAAGAGAGAGAGCCCCAGGGCTGGGACCCACTCAGGTGTCGAGATTAGTGCGGATCATAGCTTGTCGATTTTCAGCCTAACAGTTCGGCCATCCTGCAGTCGTCCTTCGGCCTCGAAGGACAGTTGAAGTCGCATCTGGTTGATCTTGATTGTGCAGCACACTCGCACGTCGTCCGCCGTAGGCAGTAAAGCGAAGATCCGATGGCAGACCGCGGCAGCCTCTTCCAGCAGATCTTCACCATATTAGGCATGATGTTCCCAACGCTGTGTAGGCCCCGTAGGCAAGCGTTTGATAACAAAACACAACGCTGTGTAGGCCCCGTAGGCAAGCGTTGGATTACAGAAATTTAACGCTGTGTAGGCCCCGTAGGCAAGCGTTTGATTACAGAAACTTAACGCTGCGTAGGCCCCGTAGGCAAGCGTTTGAATACAGAAACTTAACGCTGTGTAGGCCCCGTAGGCAAGCGTTTGATTACAGAAACTTAACGCTGTGTAGGCCCCGTAGGCAAGCGTTTGTATACAGAAACTGAACGCTGTGTAGGCCCCGTAGGCAAGCGTTTGATTACAGAAACTTAACGCTGTGTAGGCCCCGTAGGCAAGCGTTTGATTACAGAAACTTAACGCTGTGTAGGCCCCGTAGGCAAGCGTTTGATTACAGAAACTTAACGCTGTGTAGGCCCCGTAGGCAAGCGTTTGATTACAGAAACTTAACGCTGTGTAGGCCCCGTAGGCAAGCGTTTGATTACAGAAACTGAACGCTGTGTAGGCCCCGTAGGCAAGCGTTTTTTTTTTTATTTGTTCGGTGTAAGAATTTGCGCGGTCGATAGTTGAGAGACTTACTGCTGCTCTATCAGATCTTCATCAGATGACGAGTCTCGTGGTCTGTCATGCCAAACCTTAATCTTGTCACGGGCAACTATGTTTTTGTAAGCTTGTTTGCCTTTCGTGTATGACGTGACCTCAAAGCGGTCGTTAGGTAGCACAGCAGTAACTTTATATGGTCCTGCGTATCGTTGGACTAGTTTTCCACTTGTTAGGCCAGGACGTAATATTTTCCGTTCTACCATGACCAACTGACCCATAAGTAGAGGTTCTACAACACGCCGATCTTTGTCATAACGCGTTTTCATTTCAGCTGCGTTCGATTCAATTGTCTGAGCAGCTTCGACTCGGGAGGTCGATACCTCTCTACTGTAGACTGCCCCTTGTAAATCATTCGGTAAACGGGGTCTTAAGCCACACAGCAACTCTAATGGTGACTTGCCTGTCCCTTGACTTAAGGTCGAATTTAAGCCCAATTGAACCTTAGGCAAGTATGCATCCCATCCTTTCTGATCATCGCCCATGTGGGCTGAAAGCGAATTTAAAATCGTTCGGTTCAGGCGCTCGACTTGCCCATTCGCGCGGGGTGATGCCACGGCGTTTAAGACATGTTTAATGGCGTTATTGTCACAGAATTGTTTGAACTCCTTACACGTGAATGCTGTGCCTCGGTCACTGACGATTCTTTCGGGATACCCAAATGTTTGACTTAGTCTACTTAGTGCGGTAACTGCTCCTCTGGCATTTGCTGCAGCGACGGCTTCTAACCACACGAACTTTGTGAATCCGTCGATTACCGCAAATATATAAGTCTTCCCATTGCTCTTGCAAAAGGGGCCCAGGTGATCCACATGTAAGGTGTGAAATGGCACAGACACCTTTGGAATAGGATGAAGCAGACCCGGTTGTTTCCCAGTTGGTTTCTTCGTAAATTGGCATCCAAGACAACTTGCCACATATTTTGTCACGTATTTTCTCATCTTCGAAACCAATATTTAGCTCGTATTTCCTCTAGACATTTTTCAGTTCCCAGATGCCCATGCTCATCGTGATATATCTTCATTATATGGAATCTCGCACTCTTAGGAGAACTGGTCTCAACCCATTCTCTATCACACGATATAACCGGCCGTCTACGACTCTATAGTCTTTCGTTAGTCCGTTCTTCTTTTCTTGTTGGCCTCTTGTTCTAGCTTCAGATTCAACATCAATGCTTGAATTTCTTTGTCATCATCCTGTAGCGCATCAATTAAATCCTTTTCTTGTATGTGGTTTACTATCACAGGATTTCTACTCAAGGCATCTACATGCGCCATAGAAGTCCCTGGTCGATGGTCAACCTCAAAATTGTACTCTTGTAGATCAAGCCACCAACGGGCAATCCGTGGTGACAAGTCTCTTTTCAACCAAGCCATCCGTAAGGCAGAGCAATCAGTCACGACTCGAAACTTAACACCAGAAAGATATACTCGGAAACGATTGACAGCAAACACCACAGCAAGAGCTTCCAATTCGAAACTGTGGTACCTTTGCTCTGTTTCTGATGTCTGTCGGCTAGCGTAAGCGACTACTTTCATCTCACCATTCGGCTGCCGTTGAAGGAGTATACCACCGAGCCCAGCTTTCGATGCGTCGGTGTGAACTTGGGTTTCTCTGTCCGGTTGATAAATTGCCAGCACTGGGTCGGAGGTTAGAATATCCTTCAGGTAGCTTACGGCTTGATCTTGTTCAGGTTCCCAGCGCCACTCCACGGACTTTTCGTGAGTAGAGTAAGTGGTCGTGCAACACTCGCGAAGTTCCTGATAAATTTTCGGAAGTAACTGGCGAGTCCGAGAAACTGCCGCAACTCATGGACATTCGTAGGTGTCTTAAAATTGGAAACCGCGATGATTTTGTGAGGTGAAGGTCTTATCTCACCACCTGATATTTCGTGACCTAAGTATTCAACACTGTTTGTGAGGAATGAGCATTTACTACGCTTAAGTTTAACACCTGCAGCATCTATCAGCCCTAAAACTTTTCTGAGGTTGCTCAAACAGTCTTCAACATCTTTGCCCCACACAATCACATCATCAATATACACCTCAGCACACTCATGTTCATGTATCACAGGGGCAAGTATTTCAGTCATTGCTCTTTGAAATACTGCTGGTGCGTTACAAAGTCCGAAACTCATCATCTTATATTGGTAGTGTCCTTCGGGTGTGACGAAGGCAGTAAAAGGTCTGGATGATTCTTCAATTCTAATCTGGTGGTATCCATTAGCCAGATCAAGAGTACAGAATACAGTTTTGTCCACGAGTCTGTCCAACAAGTCTTGTATGACAGGCAAGGGATACCTTTCTTTTTTGGTTATTTTGTTAAGTGCCCTGTAATCCACGCACATGCGGTAACCACCATCTTTCTTTCGCACCAGTAACACAGGACTAGCATATGGAGATGTAGATTTTTCTATAATACCAGCATCCATTAAGTCCGCCACCATTTTCCGTATGATTTCTTTTTCATGGTAAGAAACTCTGTACGGTCTGTAATTTATAACTTTATCATCAGTCAGTTCTATAACCATTTCTATCTTACAATAGCCCAGTTCCATACCATCACCAGAAAAGCAGTGCTCATATTTGGTTAGCAGTTCGTCCAAGGAAGCCTTTTGGTCTCCATTTAAATGATCACCCATCTTAATATTATCATCACGGTATTTGTCTTTCAGCTCTGCTCTGGCAACACAGTCTTGTTCTTTTAATTCTAGAATTTTGTTCGTCCTGTTGATAAGTTTTATAAAAGCCTGACCATCATGTAATTCAACACTGTCTTCTATAACATCCTTCTCACATAATGGTTTTCTTTGTTCGCTCAATTTAATATTCATAATACCGTCAACAACAGGATCTGGTCTCACTAATACTTTGTTTAATCCAGGAGTGAGTTTTGTATCATTTTGTGGGTACAACCGTATCTTGTCAAAAGATTCACACAACTCGGTCACTTGAATTGCCATTTCATCTTCATACATGTTAAGCTCCGTTGAAGTTTTAACAATAACTAAGTTTGGTGATTCGGTGAAAGGCTGCCCAATGAGAACGTCAACTTCTTGCAGGTCATCTGGTACAACATATAGTTTATTAACCTTCTCCACACCATCAATTACAAGAGAAGTTGACACAATTCCCAATGGTATTGTTAATCCATCTCCATACCCCTTTATAACAGTGTTATCGTTGGGCATCAGTTCCAAGTTCTGCATCTCACGGAAGCTCTGTCTCATGGTGTTACATGTGCTACCAAAATCTATATATCCATTAGAAGAAACTCCATTGACAAGCACCTCCTTGAAATATTTCTTGTCTGATGCATCATAGCAAATAGTTTGTACCTTGCGTACCAAACGATTTTGTGGACCCGTTCTTGACCTCTTCCTACACTCATCCAATGTGTGACCATCAATATTACAGAATGAACAATGTTTGCTTTTATTCTTCTTTTTAAAACAATCTGCTTCAACATGGCCTGGCCTTCCACAAAATGTGCATTTTTGGTTGCCCTTGTCTTTATGTAGTTTAGAGTTATCCTTACTGACGCGGCACCTGCTTGCTCTGTGACCAGGTTTGCCACAAGTGAAACACCTTGCCACCCTGTCCGGTCCACGTTCATTTTTCAACTGATTTTCCGGCTTGTCTTGACCTTTACTGGCAGCAGCTGAGGTATTGATACTTGCCAAGTACTGAAGCAAAGAATTGGTATCCCGGCACCCAGCTGATTTAGCACCGATCTCCAATAGCTGATTTCCAAGTGTGCCAATGATAGCCTCTGTAATTATTTCATCACTTAACTGGCATGACATACCAATTCCAAGTTTAGTGTAGTAAAATTCAATTGGGTCTTCGTTCGGCTTCCTGACCCGGTTTACCATTTCCCTTATTTGGGTGAGTTTATTTTTGGTGAAAGGAAACGCTCTGACCAATTTTTCCTTCCACTCAGCCCAACTCATATCAAAAGTCACTTGATGCTCATACCAGCTCTTAGCATAGCCACCAAGTTTAGATGTGCAGTTACATATTAGTGTGCGTTCATCCCAACCATGCATGTTGGCAATCCCTTCCAGGTTCCGGATCCAATGATCAACAGAGACCGGGGAGGTCTGCGGGTCAAATACAGAAATGAAATCATTGCGACCTATGTAGCGTACCACAGATTGCTGGGGTGCGCTTCCGGCATGATAATTAGTTGTCTTTCTCAGTTCTTTTATTAGCTCCTCTAAGGCTTCTATTCTGTTGTTTTTCTCCTTTAAATTCTTCTTATACTTTTTGGTTTTAGTCTTTTCAACATCACTTGAGCTTGAAGAGGAAGTACTAGGAGACCTATGTCTCTTCTTATGCCGACCCATGATTATAATTGAGATAGGGTCTTTATATGAAATTTAACAATATTAGAACACTACGCTAAAGTTCTATATTCAAAATTGTCTGTTAAAAAGTTTTGTGCACTTACACTTCGCACAAAGATAAAACAATTCAAATTAAATAGTAAAGTTAAAGTTTCCTTGTATAACTATTTATGGAACCAGAAGTTCAGTTCTAAAACTCTAATATCTACGTAAGCAATTTCAAGTCTAATCACGTCCACTTAGAAACTAAACCTAATGAAATATTCTTATAAAACTAAAAGTTCGGTTCTAAAACCAAAACTCAACAAAGTTCATCTTTTAGTAAAGTTCACAGCACTCAATTGTTTCATCCACAACAAGGATCACAATTATCAAAGAAATATTCGATACAGCTCACCAATTGTCCAGTACAAACTTTTTCAGATCCTTTGTTCTAAGAGGAATGAGCAAATAGGTACACTCTTACGCCTCGGGGCTTAGCGACCCATCAACACCCGATACGATACACGTGTGTCCTCGCCGTGTGACCACCCAAGGCAAAAGTTCAGAGTATGTATACCACTAACGCCACAATGAACACCAACAAGTCACCATAACAAAAAAGTTTTTGTACTCCAAATACTATTAAATTCTGTGTCCGAATGAAATATGAAATAATATAAAATTAACTTATTTCACTGTTCCAATATGTTCAATCACCGTCACCACACGTTTCCGAGTTTAGATAGTCATACTGTAAGACAAAGGACAAAGAATTCGGGAACGAAATTTAACACCATCTAAGATAAGGAGTTCCTCGTACCATACCGAGCACTGGTACACTTGAATGCTAGTTGCTACGCGATAACGGATAAGTTTTATCACTTTTTTTTTTGTTTTCACTCACAAATTAATTGCAGGCGTGTTTGCATCCCGATTCTGAAACTATTGACTCTAAATTAAACACAAGAGTTCTTCGGAATGAATACTTTTAATTTAATAATTTTGGATCGCTCATAACATAAACAATGGTCCGCGCGCGTCGACCGATAGCGTCCAAGAGAGAGAGCCCCAGGGCTGGGACCCACTCAGGTGTCGAGATTAGTGCGGATCATAGCTTGTCGATTTTCAGCCTAACACTACCTACAGCTTATAATAGTATACATGCATGCATACCTACATACAGTAATACCTACATGTGAAAACGATCTCTTGTTTATTTATATTTTCCGCTAATAAATGCGCCGGTTGCATTCTGAGCACTAGCGGGAATCAACACGTGTAACAGTTGCATATGATACAAACATACCGCATGTACGTTTGTTTGTTTATATAGCATCGTGTAGCTGAAACATAAAACCGTGATTCGGAGCGCACGGTCAAGGTCGCCGTGTTACAGCGGTGTTGCCAACTACAGTATTACATAATAGCGAAAAGAAAAGTAAATAAAGAAGTTTACGGTAAAATAAATTGGGCGATAGGTACAGCAGTATACCTAGTGGGTCCAGATTATAACATCGAAGGTCGATACATGGAATGTCGCAACATCGACAACGCTGCATCGAAAGGTCGCCACATCGAATGGTCGCCATATCGAATGGTCGACACATCGAAGGGTCGCCACATCGAAAGGCCGCCACATCGAATGGTTGCCACATCGAAAGGCCGCCGCATCGAATGGTCGCCACATCGAAAAGTCGCCACATCGAAAGGCTGCCACATCGAATGTGTATTACATTGAAGGTTGCCATGTTGAATGTTTCTGCATCGAATAATGCTGTATTGAATGTTCCCTCGTCAGGTAATGGTTCATCGGCTCAAAGGGGTACATCGGGTAATAAAATCGGGTCGTAAAGGTTAATCGGGTCGAAAAGGTTTATCGGGTCGTAAGGGTTCATCGGGTTGTAACTTTGGCTTTGATAGTAACTATGATGGTGGCTTTGACAGTGGCTATTACAGGGACTTTGACAGTGGCTCTGACAGTGACTTTGACATTAACTTTGACAGTGCTTTTGACGGTGACTTTGACAGTACCTTTGACAGTGACTTTGACAGTGATTTTGAGAGTGACTTTGACAGTCCTAAGTCAGAAATTTAGAGTTAAAGTCAAAGTCACGGTCAAAGTCACTGTCAAAGTCACAATCTAAGTCACTGTCAAAGTCACTGTCGAAGTCAATGTCGAAGTCACTGGCAAATTCACTGTCAAAGTCACAATCTAAGTCACTGTCAAAGTCACTGTCGAAGTCTCTGTCAATGTCACTGTCAAAGCTACTATCAAAGTTACTATCAAAGTCACTATCAAAGTCAAAGTTACGATGAACCCTTACGACCCGTTAAACCCTTTCGACCCGATGAACCCTTACGACCCGATGAACCTTTATGACCCGATGAACCCTTATGGCCCGATGAACCATTCACCTGACGAGGGAACATTCAATACAGCATTATTCGATGCAGAAACATTCGACATGGAAACCTTCAATGTAATACACATTCGATGTGGCAGCCTTTCGATGTGGCGACTTTTCGATGTGGCGACCTTTCGATGCGGCGGCCTTTCGATGTGGCGTCCATTCGATGTGGCGGCCTTTCGATGTGGCGACCTTTCGATGTGGCGACCATTCGATGTGGCGACCATTCGATGTGGCGACCTTTCGATGCAGCGTTGTCGATGTTGCGACATTCCATGTAACGACCTTCGATGTTATAATCTGGACCCAGTATAAGTATACCTACCCTAGACTACAAAGTACAGGCTCCGTAAAAAGATAAAAAACTTTTTGAAATGCTCCATACCTTACTCATTTCCGGTCACCGGTTCTTTTATCATGTGTTTGTATTAATTTATTTTTTTAATTAAATTAAATGAATTTCACACTCAACACTGATGGGCAAAGTTCCACGTGTAGGGTTGAAGGGCACTTTTCAGCAGAATGGAGAACTGGATAATATGCAACTCGTGCACGGAGCGACGGACGCTCTTGTGATGGATGAACATAACGGTCTCTAGTTCCAATTAGGGATGTTGTTGCTAGTTCGATTACTATTGCAAGCTGAGGGAATAGTTTAACCAGAACGGCACCAGCCACAACAGTCCACTGCTGGACCCCGCTGCTAATTTTATTATTTAGTTATTAAATTAATATTTTAAAGCTAATTTATTGCTTTCTTTCTCATTTCATTTCTCAGTGTCTCGTTACTTAGAAAAATAACAGTACCTACTTACGCTAAAGTATATGAAACTAAAATTAAAATACATATTTGTAGGTAGAGTAGAGAACTAATGGTCTGCAACAAGTAGCTGTAATTCGAACTCTACTCTACTGCTAATACCTACTGCTATCTAGAGGCATGGATATCGGTTTCTCTGAACTTGCATCTTCATCGCCACGTGTAAGGTTCAAGGTCACTTTTGCAAACTTGATGCGATTTTCAGGAATTCACTTGTCTATAGGTATCTATCTACACGTACACTGTCATAGTTAAACGCGGGTTGAACAAGTGGTTAAATATAGGGAGTAACGGAAAGGGTATTACTGATCGGCGATTTTGTATGGGAGGTCCAAATTTTTTTTCTTATTTCGTCCCATGTTCCATGGGAAAGTTGTTCAGTTTCATGAGTACCTTGACCTCCTTTCGGCTTGTTATAACCTTTCGCAGTTACTCCCTGTATACAACGTGTTACAAAACAACCAATAAAGCTGAAAGGGTGTGGAAAGGTCCGTTGCAAAGAGTCGATTCACAAAAAATTAGAGCCGTAGTATCGTTTTTGAAAACTACGAAAAAAATATTTTTTTATTAAATTACACTTATTTTTAATCGTGGCATCACAGCACTAATTTTGACAGCTCAAAGTTCAAATGAAGTTACCGACGCGGCGAAACGCAGTTCGGTCTACATTGCTGGCTATTTCATGAATGTCATCAATACAAGAAACTAAGTCAACCAGCAATGTACGCCGAAGCGGACTTTGTTCGCCAGGTAGTGTAGCACCTACCCTAGACTAGTGATGTGATTATTTTATCGACTGATGATAATGAAAAATATTCTTTTTTTTTTGGTTAGTTTTGTAACAGGTTGTATGTGAATTTATCTCTTTGTTAAATAATTCCTGTATTACTCGTAGTAAGGAAATTGTAGTTTGTATCACTTGGTCGTCCGTTAGAAGGACAGTTCCGTATTTCGGAGGGTCACGTAGGGCCGTCGGCTCCTTGCCCCGATTCTCTCATTTTTACCCGACTGCCTCAGAAGGATGATTATGTTTTTCGAGAGTATGTATACGTATGTTTGTATGTATGTATGTGATAGTTGGATTTTGACATATGAGGTGTCGTTAGATTCGTTTCAGCAGCACGAGTAAAAAAAATATACTAAAGAATCATAAATTCAAGAAGGCGGATTTTTATCACAAAATACAACTTTGAAACTACCGCAGTCGGATTTTTGTGTTTTAATACATCAGCTTGTTAGCCATTGTAATGCCAGCGCTATTGCCACTGTGATTTTTTTCATTAAACAAGAAACTACCAAAAACAAATCAAATCCATCCATATGCTATCGACACAAAACTGAAACTATTTTCATTTGGCAATATTCGACCCCCGAATCCTGTCTTTGCTTAGTTTCATAGTAGCTGTCGTTAAACAGTGTCTAAGCGATAAGTATACTGTGACACCTTAGGGTTCATACATTACATTACATTGGGTTCATTAGGGTCGTTCGGAAACTTGTCGATCAATTTGAACTACAAGAATGAATAAATAAAAAGTAGTCTACTACGGTGGAAATATCTGTACGTACTGTACTGTTTATGCCATGTTTAGTCAGCTGCTAGGCAATAACAACGCAATAAGACAAAAATTCAAAGGAATATCATATTTCAGGAAGAATATGAAATTAAGAGTAGGCAAAATTTTTTCATATTGCTTAGATACGATGAAATTTAATATCTAGTATACAATTAGAGTATTTACCTACATATTTGTAGCTTGTTTGTAACGTATTAAGTACCTATATTTAATGAAACAAAGAACAAGCCAATGTTGTACTTTCATTCTTTGAAATAATGTAGGTATTCCAAAATTGTAAGAGAATGAGAAAAGCAAGAAATTCTTTTATCTATCCATTGCTCTCGCACTGCACTGTTTTCTATTTCCTTGTCCTCCACCCAAATGTTGTCTGGAAGTGATCGCTTTTACCGATAAGGCTGCCTTTGCGCATTTCAGTTTAAGTTGTTATTATTACTTAGGTACTTTATTTATTTTTGTGCAATAAAGTGTTATTATTTACCTATTTACTTCAGAGTTTTAACCTAATTAATGTAGGTGCCTTTCTCTACTGCCTTTTTACACGACTGCCCAACCAAAAAAAGGAGTGTAATGTTTTTTACACGACTGCCCAGCCAAAAAAAGGAGTGTAATGTTTTCAGGGTTCATGTATGTATGTATGTAAGTATATATGTGCAATGCTATAACCCACTATAACTCGATAACTACTGAACAGATTTGAATGGGAGTAGTGTGAGAAGATTCCTTACACCATCCTGAGTGTCATAGGCTAGGTTTTGTCGTCTTAAACCTTAGGATAACTAGAAAAATTATCTAATTTTATTAATTAGGGATAGCAGCCACCGTAAATAAAACTCTTTGAACAAATCTTATTATAAAATTCGTGTCACACAATCTGTTGAAGTTTGATGTCGCTGTCATTGATTGAGTTGACGTTGCAGTATGTCTAATTATGTCACTGATACAAAATATTTACGTTTGTTGTTGCAAAATAAAATAAATTTAAACAAATACTGTAAAATAATTAATTAATAATAAAACGAGCATTCCAAACTGATAGATAAAATAACGCTGATAGTTTTTACGAATGGCACAGAGTTCTTATCCCGATGTCCAGCCTTGATGCTTTTGTAATGCAAAACATGTAAATATTCAAAGGCACCTCAGTATCAGGTAATTAGTTAAACTTATTATTATATTTATGGCTAATGAGCAGGCATAAAAATAGCTCATACACAATGTGCAATGCCAGCAGATATATCTTAGGCGCCTGGTACTTCATTACATATACAAGCTACTGCTGGTGTTTCTCTGCATAGCTAGTTTGATGGCTACATTGTTTGTTAGTAGATTACGTAGGTTGTTATAACATTGACCAAACAATGATGATTTTATTGCAGAGCAGCTGTCTCCGGGATACTTTATTCATTGTAAAGTGAAGTTTTCGTCAAAAGACTACTACTGCCAATGTAAGACATGAAAGCGCAGGCCCTGGTCAGCAAAAACTTGAGTGTTGATTAAAATAAACTTCGTTATGAGCTGAGCTGCTATGTAATATTAATGTATGTAGTCTAGACTTTGTAGTCAATAAAATAACCCATTTAAAATCCAAATCTGTTATCATTTAAGTAGTTTAAATCAGTTATGGGCAGTTCAACTAGTAGGCACTAAGACCCGTTCACATTTCAGCGGTATCGCTGCGGTACGCGGTACGCGGTGTTCTCCTCGCGGTACCGTTGCGATACCGCCGTGGTATTTGCATGGACGTCCCGCACCTGATAGCGATCGATACAAATACCGCGACGGTATCGCACCTGTACCGCGAGAATACTGCGTAGGTGAAACCACAGTAATGTGAAGGGACTTTAAACACCAACACAGGGGTTAAGGGAAGATTGACTTCCTGATAGAAAGACAACAGACCAGCACAGATTTTGACAGGATGAGTGGTATGAATGTAGGACCAACATCAAGGGGTTGAAGGGGGCTTGCCCCCCTCATAAGAAGACAATACAACAGCACAGATTTTTACAGGATGACTGGTATGAATGTAGGACCAACATCCGGGGATGGAGGGGGGCTTGCCCCCCTCATAGAGATACAACAGATCAGCACAGATTTTTACAGGATGACTGGTATGTATGTAGGACCAACATCAGGGGGTTGAGGGGGGCTTGCCCCCCTCATAGGAAGACAATACAACAGCACAGATTTTTACAGGATGACTGGTATGAATGTAGGACCAACATCCGGGGGTGGAGGGAGGCTTGCCCCCCTCATAGAGATACAACAGATCAGCACAGATTTTTACAGGAAGACTGGTATGTATGTAGGACCAACATCGGGGGGTTGAGGGGGGGCTTGCCCCCCTCATAGGAAGACAATAACACAGCACAGATTTTTACAGGATGACTGGTATGAATGTAGGACCGACATCGGGGGGTTGAGGGGGGCTTGCCCCCCTCATAGAGAGACAACAGATCAGCACAGATTTTTACAGGATGACTGGTATGAATGTAGGACCAACATCGGGGGGTTGAGGGGGGCTTGCCCCCCTCATAGGAAGACAATACAACAGCACGGATTTTTACAGGATGACTGGTATGAATGTAGGACCAACATCCGGGGGTGGAGGGGGGCTTGCCCCCCTCATAGAGATACAACAGATCAGCACAGATTTTTACAGGATGACTGGTATGTATGTAGGACCAACATCGGGGTTGAGGGGGCTTGCCTCTAGGAAGACAATACAACAGCATAGATTTTTACAGGATGACTGGTATGAATGTAGGACCGACATCGGGGGGTTGAGGGGGGCTTGCCCCCCTCATAGAGAGACAACAGATCAGCACAGATTTTTACAGAATGACTGGTATGAATGTAGGACCAACATCGGGGGGTTGAGGGGGGCAAGCCCCCCTCATAGGAAGACAATACAACAGCACAGATTTTTACAGGATGACTGGTATAGATGTAGGACCAACATCGGGGGGTTGAGGGGGGCTTGCCCCCTCATAGGAAGACAATACATCAGCACAGATTTTTTCAGGATGACTGGTATGAATGTAGGACCAACATCGGGGGGTTGAGGGGGGCTTGCCCCCCTCATAGGAAGACAATACAACAGCACGGATTTTTACAGGATGACTGGTATGAATGTAGGACCGACATCGGGGGGTTGAGGGGGGCTTGCCCCCCTCATAGGAAGACAATACAACAGCACAGATTTTCACAGGATGACTGGTATGAATGTAGGACCGACATCGGGGGGTTGAGGGGGGCTCTCCCCCCTCATAGAGAGACAACAGATCAGCACAGATTTTTACAGGATGACTGGTATGAATGTAGGACCAACATCAGGGGGTAAAGGAAGACAATAGAAAAGCAAAGATTTTTACAGGATGACTGGTATGAATGTAGAACTTACATAGGGGGGTGATAATAGAAGCGTTCAGATTTTTTTACATGATGATTGATGACTGACTAATATGATGAACCAACACCGGAGACCACAAAAAAACAAAAGAAGCGAACAAACTTTTATTTGTTAAATAATTCAAAAAGTAGTAAATAAAATAAATAATTACAAAAATTAAAAAACACTCCTGCGTATGTGGGAAAAATTGATCTGAAAAGTAAAAAACAAGTTATAATTTGTGAAAAATTTGGACGAGGTACTTGGCTTGGATTGTTCTACTATTTGGAAAATTGACGATGTTTTTATTAGTATCAAAAACATTCTATAATATGAATAGTTATCTTTACCGTACATATAGGTTCAATATTATGTTTTTTTGTGACCAGACTTTACAATGCAGTCGGGGGATAATTTGTTGTCATACAATCACGTTACAATCTCGAAAACTATCCCCCGTTTGCATTGTAAAGTCTGGTCACAAAAAAACCTAATATTGAACCTATATGTACGGTAAAGATAACTATTCATATTATAGAATGTTTTTGATACAAATAAAAACATCGTCAATTTTCCAAATAATAGAGCAATCCAAGCCAAGTACCTCGTCCAAATTTTTCACAAATTATAACGTCTTGTTAACGGAATATCCTTCGTTTGTCCACAGTTGGTACCACAACCACCCACCTGACAGTGGTCCGCATCAACACTGACCCAGCGCCAGTAAAGGACCACCAGGTGCCTGTGTTCCTCTACAGCAGAAACTCCTTCGTGGCAGACCAGTGGGACCTCACCACCAACCAAGTAAGTTGATTAATAAATAGTCTTCTCCTTTTCGCAGAGAACACTTCTTCTTTTCGTCTGGGACACCGAGTCGTTCAACGACCCGATGAACCATAGTGTCAGAGTTTTTCAACCGCCTACTGCAAGTAGCAGGCCTCTGACATGGTTGTGTAACGACCGCCATCATAGACAGCAACCGGGACCGACGGCTTAACGTGCCCATCCGAAGCACGGAACCATCTTACTTGCAGACAATCAGGTGGTTCAGCCTGCAATGTCCTAACCAGACTGGGAACAAATTCACAAAGTGATAAATATCAACTTTGTGAGTGACCCCACTGGGAATTGAACCCGCAACCTTCTGCGTGGCAGGCAGGCATACTAACCACTGCGCCACATCGGCTGTCAAAGCAGGCAGAGAACACTGAGTCAACGATTCGATGAACCCTGGTGTGTGTCAAAGTTCTTCTACCGTTTACTGCAAGTAGCAGGCCTAGCCTTAAAATTTGATCATCATCTTCCTGCCCTTATCTCAATTACTTGGGGTCGGCGCAACACGTTTTGTTGAACACAAAATCGTGTTGCAAAGGATTTGGCTTAATTTTACGACCGGCTGCCTACCAGATGTCTACCCTCCTTGGGAATGCTTTTGTGGTGGATTAACCGCCACCATACGGTTGGCCCTGGCTGTTTGGGTCGGGTTTATCCCTCGGTCGCCTCTTACGACCCCCACGGGAAGAGAGGGTGGTGCTATTCTTCTCTGCCGGCACCACAAACAAATAGCTTTAAAATTTGATATTCAATCGAAATATGCAGTTAGATACTTTTCGTATCATCGCCTCAAATCTTCAGATGGTTGCATGTAAAATTGTAGATGACACGCAACCATCTGATGATTGGCAACCTATTGGCATGTGAATATGCCCACCCAAGTTGCGTATACCGTAGCCGATTGAATCTTCGAATTGGTTCTAGCCATCGGACCTGTTCTGCCAATTCAAAACCGTGAAATTTCTATGGAACGCCGCGTGTTTCGGAAATTTAGTGACCCCCACATCTATACATACAAATATCACGCCTATATCCCTTGCGGAGTAGGCAGAAGAGCGTTAAAACGCCCAAGTATACCACGTCTGACAAAAGTTTGAGAGTTACTCAGAAGACTGTGTATCACCACAGTGACAGACCGTCAGCCTGTCGCCTAAAATTGCAAGAAACATCAACTCTCAAAAACAAATTGCTTGATTTGTAAGTATTTAGATATTTTGCCGAGTGACGCCGGCTTAGAATGTTACCACCCCACCCCATCTTTCCCGTGGGTGTCGTTATGTCGTAAGAGGCGATTAAGGGATAAATTCATCCAGAGGTTCAAACCCTGGATGAATTTCGCAATCGCATTTACAACATCTTGCATTGCGCTCACCAACCCGCCTGCCAAGCGTGGTGAGTATGGCAAATACCCCTCTACTAGGGGCAGGCCCATGTTCAGCAGTGGATTTTATTGTGGCTGTTATGGTAGATATTTTTCTGCCAATAACCTTCACTTTATACAATGCTACATGTAAGAAGAACCTGTTCTTTCGGTCGTGTTCACCTAGAAACAGAATACACATTTAGTAATGTATTTGCAAGTGTATTGAACCCTGTCACTTATTAGCATAGGTGCGCGAACGCAACACATTGTTCGTCCAATGTACATATAAGGTACATTGGTGAAAAACTGAAAATACACATTTTAGTTTTGGTTTCTTTGGGAAACTTACAGCATACATAAATTACAGTAAAATGTATAACTTATACGCAGTGTTGTTGGAGCATTAAATTGGACACGTAGCTTAGGCTTTAGGCCACAATAATTTTTTTGACGTCGCATACAAAATACTCGATCAACTGACTGACATAGTATGGGACGCCGATTTTTTTTCTCGTTTCTCCCATACTAAGTCCGTTTGTTGATCATGAATTCTGTATGTGGGACGTCGAAATTTTTTGGTTTTCCAGCATTGGTCCTAATAGGTACCTAGTAAAAACTGTTCAGTGCGATGCCCTGAAAAACGGGTCAAATTTAATGCATTTACTCCGAAATACGGTGTATGGACACTAGGTGGATTATGTATCTACTTTGGTATTCATTAAGTAAATTCCGCTGTTCTCTTTGTTTGCAGTTTTTCGTGTATTGTTATTGTAATTTATTACCATACGTTATTTGAAAGTCTGAAATAAGGGGATATTTATGATTGAGTAATATTGCTAGTGAATAACACTAAGATATCATCATTCCGGCCGAATTTCTTTCAATTTAAAAAAACTGCAATTCATTTTTAGTTATTGATAAAAAATCTTTCAACTACGCCTACAAATGTACGTAAAAGGCATTATTTCAAGGCATTCATTCTTCTTTCTTTATAAATACCTATCTAGCTAAGCTGGCCATAAGTGTAGTGGCCATCATAAAAAAAGCATCAGTGGCCGCACCTAACGAACTTGCATCATATATTATGTAAGTATATCGATCATAGAGATCAACCGAATACGTCAATTGCCCAAGTGCATGCGCGTATTAAACGTCTTTCCTAGGCCAAGTACGCAACACCACAATTTTTAATTAGGGTACTAATAGCAACACCTAGTACCCTATTAAGAGAACAATTTATAATGGGCAGCCTGAATACTGTATGAAAGACCGTCAGAAGTACGTGGATATCCTATTCAAGGTGCTGATCTACCCTACCCTACCAATTGTCATCTCATCATCATCCACTTTATGTGTGAAAAAGACTATATTTTTAATCATTATTTTTATCAACAGTCACGTGCCTTTACGTAACTATCTATCCATTTATATTTATCTACTACATATCTTCAATTTCGCGATGCTTATATAAACTCTATATATAAATCAATTCAGTATATCTGGACGATAAGCCAGTTGGTTGGCAAATTTCGGTGATAAAGAGTTTGTTAACCCGCACAGTCGAGCTGCTGCCAATAAAAACACACTGGTTACATTAGATAAATTAAGATATATAATGTTTTTACCGACCGCTAATAAGGAGGGTATAATCATTTGACCCGTGCGTGGGCATGTAAAACATAAATTTTCCAAGCATTAATAATGTTAATCGCGAAAATTATTAAGAAACTTTGCAAAGTGTCTCTTCTTCTTATTTCGTACTAGCGGCTCGTTAGCGGTTTCAACCACTGCAACTTATTTACCCGTATTTTTCCGGCATGAGTTATACATATATATAGACCTTCCTCTTGAAACACTATCCATTACAAAAATACGCATCAAAATCTGTTGCGTGGTTTTAGGAGGAGTTAGCGTATTCCACGACAGACGGAGGCAAAAAGCGACTTAATTTAAACTATGTATTGATAGGACACCGCACGTTGATCCGATGAAACCTGGTGCTAAAACTTTGTATTGTTGTACTATACCTAGGTATTTTTTCTAATAAATTAGGAAGGAGTCGCAACAAGTAAAGTAGTTTTAAGATGGATAACTAAAATTACATTACACTCAATAGCTGTAATTTAAATAACACATATTATGAAAATTACGGGTATGTTCCTTATTATTAATACCTTGTATCATGCTTTAGTTAAGATCTGACTGACGATGGACCTGGATGACTGATTTCTGGAGAAATTAAGAGAACTATTAATAATCATAGGCACAGACGAAGTCGGCACTAAAACGTTTTTGACTTTGAATAATATTTGAAACAGAAATAGAGTTGTTGTTTTGCACCTTGAACCTGCTTGGATTTATTTTCGTAGCTACGACCAGTCAGGCTGAACAGTAAATAAATATTAATATGTTTTCGAGCATCCTACCTACGCACTCTCGGCCTATATGTATACAGGATGTTATAAAATCAGCTGCAAAGGGTGAACTGGCCCATGTACTCTGAACAACTTTAATACCTACGTAAAAAAATGGACCCATATAAATGCACCTACCAGCCGAGCGAGTCAAATGTATGGAAGTTTAAAAAAAAATATCGACCTATAATCTTTGGGGAATGTTGTTTAGTTTAATTGACTACTTGCCCCTTAAAATATTTGCAGTGTTTTTTTTACTCCTTCTATACTGACGTATTTTATAGGTCTACTTTTAAAGTGGCGCCACGCCAGTGCTTTGTAAATTTTAATAGGCCTAATAAAATTGAGCTAGATTAGTCTCTAAAATAATTGTTGTTGTAAATAACGTTTTATAATCAAAAATCAATTTCTGAAATTAGAATCTACCTACTTCAATATGTGTACTTTCGCCAGCATATCAGCCTATCCATTTAATGGACCAACTTATACTGGTTTTACATGCTAATGCTAAGAAAAACCAGCATGAGTTCATTCCTTAAATAAGTTGATGTACTAGTAGTAGATTAGATTACAAAATAGTTTGTTCTGACATTTATTTTTATTGGTGATATTGTTTATTTGTCTGGTGGTTATTTATCTTTTGTTTCTTTGCATTTGCTTAAATATTATTTCCTTCTATATAATACGGAATTTGTCTACAAATCTTTACCACATGACTGTGGTAAATAAAACTTAGATAGCCAAAAGTAGCGTCTAAAAAATATCTCATCGCCAAATCTCGCCTTCACCGCCCATCGGCGCGGGCGCAGGCCAAGGCGACTATTTAACTAGTTTTGGTCGTCTTTTTGTCAAATTTACGACCCATTGTCAACTAGACAGCCGCAGCGGAGGATTTTGGAGGCCATTTGTGGCTGTTTATGCGGCACATGTCGTAGCAGTGTTGTCACGGCTTGCTTCTATTTTTATACAGTGTTTTGAATATTATTTTTTAAGGTTCAGCGGCTCTTCTATCTATCAAAAACACATCATAATGTGTTGTGTGGCATAAGAGTAGTTAGAGGTATCCTTAACAGACAGGCAGAGAAACGCGAAAAGCAATCAATGCAAACTAGGTACTATGCAATGATGTTACTTAATTTTTACCTACTATGCAATTGCATGCATTGATTGACTTTTAACTTTTAACCCAAACAGCCAGGGCCAACCGTATGGTTGCGGTTATTCCACCACAAAAGCATTCCCAGGAAAGGTTGACGACTGTTAGACACGATTTTGTGTTCAATGAAACGTGTTGCGCCGACCCCAAGTAATTTGGATAAGGACAGGAAGATGATTATGCATTGATTGTCTTTCCAAAATGTATTTAGAATTTCAGCTTGGCACTCTCGCCTAGTCCATAAATTTTCCTCTGGACCATAAAAGTCTCTTAGCAACCGAGAGACCATCTTTAAATCTCCACGTGCGTGGGGGCTTTGAACTACTAAATACACTATGTGTTACAAGGTAGTCGGTCTCTTATCGTGCAATGATGCAATGTACAGTAGGGCAATGTTGGCACCGACATAAAAGTATGCCGTTGCTGATTGGTTTAGTACCTATAAGTTTTTTATTAGATAAAAAAACATGCGTGCTCTACGTAAATGTCTGCTTGCCTTAGTCACATAATTTCTGCATAAACATAATGCTATCACAAACAAAGAAGAAGAGTTTAGCATATAAACTTCATATTTTTGTTGTTTGTTGATAGTACGTACCACGTCTTTACCCCTTATGCCGTAAGAGCATTAACGCGGCCGTAAAAATAAGGTCACTATCGCTATTTCTAACAAAATTTGAGGGCAGTTTCAGAATAACAACGTGTATCACTATACTTTTGTGGTTTTGGTTGTATGAAAACCGTATGAAAACCTACTCTTTGTAAAATCCTCTACGAAGGTGTTCAGAAATTGAGATTTTCCTAGTGATCGCACGCAATACAGTAATAATCACAAAAGTGCACTGCTGGACTTAGGCATGTTCCCTATTAGATGGTATTGCCACACTCAACACGCCTTGCAAGGTGCAAGACAAAGTATTCACATTTCCTTGTTGCCCACTTCCTGGATGAATCTATCCTTAACTGCTTTCTACGACACCCACGAATTGAATTGGTGCGATGCTGAGCCAACGTCACACGACGTCATCAATCGAAATAATTAAAAGTAATTGAAGAAACCTTGACTGAATAGCACGTATATCTACTTATTGTATAATTTAATAAATTTACATACGAAATGAAAACGAAATCGACTGGGCCTCCTAATTGAAACGTTTATTGGGGCCAAATACGTGATAGACATTTAAAGCAGTAAATAATAATTAACTATGATAGCCATAAAGAATGTATTTCCAGCAAAGAATTTATTTTAAGTAACAATGTAGCAAAAGATGTATAGGTATAAGGTCAAACATCACTTAGTTATGATTGTCTGATTGTCTGTTCTCAAGTTTCAAGTAGAGAGACCTTTTGATCTTTCTAACTGTGTTGTGTTACCATGTTTACTTATTATCATAGTTTACAAAAACGTGAATATTCACGATTTCTCAAGATATTTGAATTAAAATGATTTGAAAATTTTATTTGCAAGTTTTTCCATTCCATAGCTTTCAGATCGTGTTATGTATGACGTAAAACGACTCTTCACTCTTGAAATTCCAAGAAATCAAAAGGTCTTAGCTAAATACTGGCAAAAGTTTATTTAATTACTAGTTTTGAGTCATTGACACGAAGAAGAAGAAGAAGAAAAGGTCTTTCCTCAAAGACCTAGTTCTCTGTAGAATAATGCTAACTTATGAACACTTCCATTTTTAAGGTTTCGATTTTCTTGTGATTGATACCGACAAGCCGGACAAAAACTGTTATACGATTCAATAAATGTTGCTGCGTCTAGAAAAGTAACAATTATTGCTGTAAAATATCACAGTCTGAAAAAAATCGAATCCTTACGTTTTGGATTGTTCATAATCATAAGTGAGCGCGAGAGAGACTGTATTAGTCACTACCAACAAGTTAAACTACCTACATATTTATTTACAGAAGAAAATAGCAAACCTTATCACTTATTCATACAACACGGAAGAATAATTAAACCCATGAAACCACCTACACAGAAGCGTGGCGCCGGCGTGTATAAAATAATAAATATGTAACGACTCAGCGACCCGTTTTATAAAGCACTTGTTGCTCCGGGCTATTTATAAAACAACACACAACAAAAAGAAAATAATTATCTACAGATGTTTGCCTAGAGGTATGTTATGAAATAATAAAGAATTCTCCAAAAAACAAGTATACTTTGTTCAACATGAATAAATTAGCATATTTTTCTTACTTTAATCAGAATAAATAAGTTTTTTTAAAGAATTAAATGTTTTTGGTTCTAGGATATTTATATCACGAGACCTGGAAAGGTTAGGTGTCTAACGTTTTGAAAAACGTTTCTTTTTTCTTTTAACATTGAAAAGTTATAGCCAATATATTTCACAATAGTAAGAGATGTAGACAATACTGGGCCATTTACAAGTTTTCAATCTTAATTTGGTTTCGTGGAAGGGCAGCTCCTTTAGGCACGAAAAGTCCACTTTTCTAAAATGTCTATTTCCCAAAATGACTACTTTCCTCTTCATATTATTATAGACTAGTGAAGCCATATCATTTCAAATAAGGCAGTCAATTGGCCGATTTGGCGCAGTGGTAGTGCGACTGTCTACGATGCAAAAGATTTTGGGTTTGATTCTCGGGTGTTTCTCTATCACTCACAAAGTTTATCACTTTGTTAGTTTATTTCCAGTCTTGTTAGGACATTGCAGGCCGACCCACCTGATTGTGCGAAAAGAAAGATGGTTCTTGTTTCATCCAGGTATATCATTTCAAATAAGGCAGTCAATTCGGCACCTGATCTGATCCCTGGTTATTGATTACGCCATTACAGTTGGCAGGTAAGAGATACGCGAATATCCTCGTGTTCGATTAATTTGAGCCATACCTATCTGTCTTCATTTTTCCTGAATGCTGAAAATGATACAGAATAAGTACCTACGAACGGCCGATGTGGCGCAATGGACTGCCTGCGACGCGAAAGATTTCAGGTTCGATTCTCGTGTTTTTCTCTATCACTTATTATTATTTATTTATTTATTATCACTCACAAAGTTGAGATTTATCACTTTGTCAGCTTCTTTCTAGTCTTGTTAAGACATTGCAGGCTGAACCACCTGATTGTCCGGAAAGAAAGATGGTTCTTGTTTCAGCCAGGTATATCATTTCAAATAAGGCAGTCAATTCGTCACCTGATCTGATCCCTGGTTATTGATAACGCCATTACAGTTGGCAGGTAAAAGATACGCGAATATCCTTGTGCGTGATCGATCAATTTGAGCCATACCTATCTGTCTTAATTTTTCCTGACTGCTGAAAATGATACAGAATAAGTACCTACAGACTGACGATGTACTACTGCCTCCGAAGCAAAAGGTTTCGGTTTCGATTCTCCGTGAGTTTCTCACAAAGTTAATTTGTGTTAACTAGGTGATTTTCCGAAAAGAAAAATAGTTTCTTGCTTTGGAGGGCACGTTAGGTCGCCTGATTGTCTGAAAAGAAAGATGATTCCTTGTTTCGGAGAGCACGTTAAGCCGTTAGACATAAGATGGGACATGTTCAACAAGTGATCGTCGGACACGTGAGATGTGCGACATCGCGACGCTTAAAACCGTTTCCATATAAAATGTATGAAACAGAAGAAACAAAGCATTACACGTCAGACGCGCGTCCCATCGATAACTTCTAACGATCGCTTGTCTGACAGATGTCATGTTGCGCGTCGCGTCTAGTCTGTGGAGCTTGCCCCTTTAACTGTTTCAAACTTTCGCTACAATTTATTCCCTCTGCTGGCAACTAGACAAAACATGTTTTACAATTCAAGTAGGCTAATACAAGACAACGTATCTCATAAATTTCTTGTTTAAGTCATTTGGTCACACATCCGACATCTGAAATTGTAATAGAGCGTGCATAATATAAGTATAGCTATATACAGAGAATGACTAACATTATTGTTTTGATGGCCGGAAGAGAAGAGAAGAGAAGAGATTATTTTGATGGCCGGTAAAAAAACCACTTTTCCCAAAGTCGTCGTCATCAGAATACTACTTAGAATGAATAATAAATAAGAACAACTCGGAAAATCCTATACAAAAAGTTATTTTTTCCTTTCTGCAAAGTCAGCACTTTACTTTACGTATATTGTACGTAATCTCCTAAGGGGCAAGCCTCAGACAAGCGGCGTACGATCATCACGATGGACTCGCGTCTCACGTGTGGAGCTTTGTTTTTTCGGTTTCATAAATTTTATATGGTAACGATTTCAAGCGTCGCGACGTCGCACGTCTCACGTGTCCGACGATCACTTGTTTGACTCATCTTACGTCTCACGTCTACTCTGTGGAGCTTGCGCTTAAAGCCACCTTAAAAAAAGAACGGAAAGACGAATTTCAATTTATTATTATTTCGAGCCTACTACATCATTTATTCAATAAAACTTGTAAACAGTAACAAAAACTAAACAACAGGTACTTAATTAAGGTCAGTATCACAGTTTTTGCGGTCTTCAAACCGTGTCAGTCCACTAAATTACTTTTAGCGCCGCGTATCGGTTTCATCCGCGGCTAAATGAGTTGAACTGAGAAAATAAGTGCCGAAAGAAAATGTAGAACCTGACACAAGAATCGTTCATCAACTTGGTAAGACGAGAAAAACGAAACTAGTCGAACTAAACACACCTGACATTTATTACATCAAAGATGTTAAAAATATCTTAAATTCCGCGACTGAACAATACGCAGTGTTCTATGGGTAAATGAATTTTCAAGTAGTTTCAGAGTTAATGGATTACAAGCAATCGAAAACTATACTATTTTTTATTAGGTATTGACAAACCCAATAAAACGAACAGCCGAGGACCTTGAAGTGTGCGTAAGCGCCGCCAATTACTGCTGCGTGTTGTTTTGATAGCTTTTTTGTGTTCTGTTTTTCTGCTTTAATAAAGTGATGCAAATCACAGGTATTATTTGTTAAAGGATTTATTTTTTTCATCAGCCTACCTGCAAAATCTCGATTCATCATCATCAAATTAAGTCAGCAGTGATTCATTCAACCTACTTCAGATTTGTGGTCAACTGCTTATTGTCGTATCAGGTGATTGTAGATATTCAGCCAAATCGTAAACTTTGACCTTCAGTCGTTAAGAGCGCATTCAATTTTTTCTAGCAAATTTGCAAATATTGGCTTTATAAACATGCGAGTTTCTCGAAAACCGTTATGTAAAAATAATATGTTACTTGTACATTTAATCAAGCATATCTTCATCTAAAAAATGTACAATGTAAATATTAGCATTTTGGTTTTAAACATGTTACAAACAGCGATATCTAAAGCGACAAAACCAAAATTCAGGAAAAGACCTCAAATCAAGCGTGAGTTTTAGAGTTTTGGTTCACTGTAAAAAAATATGAATTATACAAAAAAATAGAGTATTTATTTCAGAACAAAGTCTACAGTGAACATTTTTACAATTTTATTCAGAAATATAGAATAATACCACGTTTTTGTATACGAATTTTTGCAAAATAATGCGCCATTATAACAGCTTCTGTATGAATAAATAACAGTAGTAAAGATTTAAAAAAAATATATGTTATTTTAGAAGATGTACTTAATTTAATTGCAGAAAAATATATTTATTTTTGTTCATAATATCACTGTAAAAAATATTCAAACATGCCCATGTTTTTCGCAAAACTACGCTCCGAGCGGTCTGACAGGGAAAATTGTATTGGCTTCGTGAAAACCTCTATAGCGGCCTTAAGGCTAAACATCAGACTAGTGGCGCCCCAAAATGATTCTAAAAAATATTTATTGCCAGTAATTGTCGTTTATTCATTATCTGGTTTCCCAATCACTTGCGAATTCAGTTACTGATTGTTTTCACTGAGCTAGTGATAATTTGTGCCTTTAGTCATGTATTTAATTTATTGTTAATCCTGTATACAAGGTGGCCCAAATAATGACGTCAAGCACACTAGAATTATTCCATACAACTTAAAAAGTTTAATTACTCGGACACTACAAAAGATCGCAGAACATACATGAGGTTGAATCGGATACGTCTCAGTATAAGGAATTTATATTTTGTCTTTGGACGTCACTGTATAATGGGGTGAAATTTTACTAGTCACCGAACTCAGAACCGGCTAGTGATAAGGAACAACTTAGTTTTCGCTATCGGTCACTAGTAAAATTTCATCCTATATGGCTGTTGGTTTTCCAGAATAAACAAAACAAGTACTTTAGCCAGGGTAAGCAGATAAGTTAGTTTATACCTCGTTAATCCGTTTCTTAAGTGCGATCAAGATATTGGTGTTAAACGTGGACACGTTTGACCGGTTCTGCTTACCTGCTAAGTATTCATCCTGATTTTGCTTTAAGTAAAAGTAAGTAGTTTTATTTTCGTGGCGATAACGACCGTATTTTTACGGCTGCTGACGCTCTGTCTACCCTAAAAGGGATGAAGGCGCGATTTATATGTGTATGCATTTTTTTTTGCTAGCTACGTTTCTTTGGATTTTTATATCATTCTTCTTTACTTAATAAGATAGCTTTCGCAGTTTCGCTAGATTCTTCTTATTGTTTTTCCTCTGTTTTCTGTAGAAACCTGTACGCATTGCCTCGTTGTACAAAGTTTATCCGTTACACACACACACACACACACACATGCATGTAAATGCATTAAAAAACAAAAACCCGACTGCGGTAATTTCAAAGTAGGTACTATTTTGCGATAAAAATCTGCCATAATGAACACTGCCACCTCACAGTTGAAGATCGGTCCAGCCGTTTGGGCTGTAGCCCGTGAAAATGAATTTGTATTTTTCTTATAGTCTCGAAAAACATAACCTTCCTGAGGCAGTCGGGTAAAAAATGTTCACTATGAAGTAAAAACACATCACGTGCTAAGCCGTTAAGAGTTTCTCAGCGCAACAATTGTTCCGCATCGGAGAAATGCACTTATTAAAAGACGCGTTTTATACAGGGTGTCCCGTTTCTATAAATAAACTACATTCTGAACAAATGAAATTCAATATTTGAATATAAATGGATTTCTATTGGGATCTACGCTGTCTGTGGACTGATGGAGCATTTTGTATGGTTGTCTTATTTACCTATCTATGCTAAGCTAAAACTGTTACATCCTGTATTTTTTCAGCGGACGATGACTTGTGTAAGAAAAGCGGGGAAAAGGGTTGAAAATTATACCTATAAAGGATGTGAAAAATCAACTGCAAATATTTTAAGTGGTGAACCAGCCCATGAAACTGACATAGGTCGAAATATGAAAAATAAATTTTGGTTGGAACTGATTTTTTACACCTTATATATTTTGATCAGCAAATATTGATTTTAGCTTGAAACATCGTTCTAAGTAAGACTCTTCAAAGTATGGAGTGCGCAGTTAAGAGGGCTTGTTGTAGTAGGTAGAGTGTTCTTCTTGCTTGCTCCAGACAGACAGGTATCTAATACCGAGATGAGAATGAGTCAAGTTTATCTCAGTCTTTACGAGTACCCTCCTTTACTCTTCAACTTGAAGACTTCAAGAAAAGCTATTTATTAGATTTACTCTTCGGATACAGTTAAAACATGGAGACTCTAGAAATTAATCTAATACACTCTTTATTTATGGTTGTATGCAGACAGATAATCGATCTTTTTCATAGGAAAATATGTCAGGAAACTACAAAAAATAATCGACCTTCCATACAATATCACGCAAGATCAGCTGACTACATTTACTATGGAAAGTTTTTTTCTTTTAACGTTACCTGAGCCTGAAATATTTTTATGGAAAGTTGTTAAGTTTCATGGTCTGAATACACCCTATCAGTATCCGGAGAGGTAGGTATCTACCTCGCTGTATAAAAGTGACCATAATCAACGCTCACATCACCTCGTAGTGTCGTACCCATTTTAATACCCTACCTTTCTGCGTTAGTAACAGAAATCTACGTTAACTCATATACATATTGGTGTTCAATGCAGCGAATCGCGATACGAGCGTAAAAACTGACCTTTTTATATTGCAAGGAAGTCTTTACGATCCGGTAAACGCCGGTGCATAAATTTCATTCATGTTTCAATCGTAGGTTTTTTTAAAGATATCTTTTAACTGGCCTATAACATCAGCTAACCGGGAAGTCTGGAAGAAAAGAGGGGAGGCCTTTGCCCAGCAGTGGGACACTTTAGGCTAAAATAATAATAATAATAATCTTTTACATGCTGAAAGTATTTCGAGAAACCAGCTCATGTTACTGAGACCCTTTCCCCAAGAACATAGGTCAAAGCAGGGTCAAAGAGGTTGGAACTTCCTAGGCAAAATTACCTACTCGGTCAGCCAATACTTTGCATTAAGTATAATGGTGGATCCAAAAAGAGTTTCTCGTATGTTTTTGAAAAGATCTGTTTCATGGTCTAGTTTACCTCGTCGATTTCTTTTCTTTTTTTAAGGAAGTACGAAAGTGAGATTGTTCTGTGCTGCTAAATTATTCATCAATCATCTGCCCTGTCAAATCAGGAAATGTTTTACGCACCTGGCTTCGGAGTGTTAAAATATTTATTCGAGTTTTGTTTGTGAATATCACATATGTTTCTTTAGTTTATTGTTAAACTAATATAATATTAAGTATCTACAAACACTGTAGTTAAGTTAGAAAAGCCTTATTTTAATTCTTCCAACAGGAATACACAGTATTTACACAAAATAGAGAATTTACAGAAGGCCAGCTCGCCCCTTCTTTCGATCACTTATGCCTACTCTTTAGGGTTGCTATCTACTTTTACTTTCTGATTTTTTTAATGAAGTTATCATCGCTTCCCTTTAGTCTCATCGCTTCCCTTTAGTCGCTTTCACCTCAAATGCTGACTAGGTAGGTATCTATTTACTGTGGGTAGGCACCAACCTAAACCCATTTAACCTACCAAATCGAACTAAAGCGCAATCTACCTACTTCTACGTACGTACCTAAAACGCTAAAGCACATATTACGAACGAAAAATAAGATTCTTAAAAAGAAATCCCTCCATTTCTAGTGTTTTGAAGTAGGTATCTATTTATTTATCAACTAAAAGAGTTCTAAGTACTTAATTTTCATTATTGCGTGGGAAACTGAAAAATTACAATGCACAATATTGTCTCTGGTGTTATACACCCACAAAAACATTTTTCTTTACTCGCCATTCCGTCCGCCCGCACCGAACGCGCCGTTCACACTCAACCATGAGCCGGTTCGACACGGTTCCACAGAGCGCGTAAACGACGCGTGTGGATGTCTGAGTGAGTTTAGCCGCGTTTGCTCGAAGCCGACTCTCTGGATTGCGCCAGCCAATACTTACTTTGTGGTATTTACCTAATGGGCAGTGGGTGAAAACGGGTTCTTAGTCTCGGAAATAGAGGTTACCAATTTTGTTGCATGAATTTTGGGGATAGTTAAGAAATATTTTTCTTGTTTCGACCTAAGATCCTAGAGAAAGTGGTCCAGTTCTAATAGGATAGTTAACCGCTTGAAACATTTTCTACCTACATCCTTGATTATATTATAACAGACTGTATGTCTACTTAGATAAGTGTATGTAGCTTATCGTAAGTTTTATAATATTATCTTAAATCCATATCGTTATCATGAAGGTAACAGATGTCTGGGCATTACATGATAAATGTGTATGCTTTATTTATGATAAAGATATTGATAAAGTCACTACTACTGGTTTGAAACTAATACATTGCTCTTTAGGAACCTTTTATGAACTATGTACTTTAAAAAATAGAACTGTAGGTAAATAAGTTCAAAAATAAATGATCATTATAAGTATCAGAATAAGAATAAAATCAGTAAATAAGAATAAAGAAAAATAAATTCAAATATTGTCAAAGTGTGTTCTTTGTTTCGAAAAATGCAAAAAATATGTAACGTCCCACACAAAAATGCTTAACAAATATGTCACTTTGTATTACGCTAACAGCTACAACAGGCCACTATTAGGCATAATAGGCCTCCTGCTAGGGGGGGTATTGGTATATTGCCGTACTATTCACGCTTGGTAGGTGATCTGGCGAGCGCAGTGCTTGATTTTGCATTTACAAGGAACGCTTCTGTCTATTTCCTGGATGAAATTATTCCTTCATCACTTCTTACGACACCCACTGGTATAATTCGGTTGATGCTATTTAAAGCCGGCATCACACGGAAGTTGTATGCAAAGTGGCGATGTATTGCAAATGTTTTGGTACACTCGGTTGCTAACAGGATAGATAAAAGAATGTTATTCAGAGCAGTCGTTGACCCACCCAAAGCAGTTAATCTTGAGATAAATATACGCTCCCACTTTAGCTACGATAATATTTTGAATTCTTTGTGTGAATATATTTATTGGTAAGAATAGACGAACTAAAGCTGGTAGAAAATAGCTTTGATACACGTACATAATAGTGTTCCTTGGCATTCAAACAAAGAACATTCCAAAACAAAAACCATGCACTTTACTTCTTTTCGAAAGATATTATGCGCTTTCGAAAATAAAAATAACGAAAATCATTTTCCTAAGTCTTCATTCACAACTTCACAAGTATGTAGAGACCATGTCGACATTTAAAAGTGTTTTAAAGTATTTTGCCAAGGCACGCAGAATTTTAAGATACCACTGCGGAAGCCAGATAAGCTTTTTCCGATTAATTACAAAAGCTGCGTATAATTAAGCAGGCTGCGCGGGTTGCGAATTTTAGGATAAAATTTCAATGGCCACTTATTTTTGGACAACCCACTTTCTTTGTGGACAATTAAGTATAAAACAAGCCTAATTATAAAAAAGATAACCCGACTGCAGCAATTTTAAAGTTATATTTTACGTTTAAAATCCGCCATTTCAAATTAATGGATTTTTTATACAATATTATCTAGTTTTACGCTGCTGAGACATCCGCCCAGCCGTTTAGACTGTAGCCCGTGAAAAATAATTTAATTGTCCATATACATATACTCGAAAACCATAACCCTACTTGTAAGGCAGTCGTGTAACAAGCAAGTATAAAAGAACAAAAACGTAAACAATAAATAACGTGAAAGCGGCATGCCTAAATTGGGCACTGGACTGGAACCCGTTTGGAGAGAAGAAATCTTTACACTGAATATTGAACCAACATCACTGAACCACTGAGTATACTATGTATACTAATACACATTTTTAAAGAGCCTATATATGCAATTGTTTTACATACATATCTATCTACACAGATCACGCCTATCTCTTGCAGGGCAGGCAGAGAGTAGGTAAATAGCCGTAAAGAAACGGTCGTTATCGCCACGATGTTAATTTTTTACTGTTCACGATGTCAATTTAAAAATACGCATGAATTTGTTTTACGTGCCCATTTTTTTTACGATACAATTTTTTTAGAAACTCCCTTATGTTATTATTAGGAGGTATTATAATATTCTAAAAAGAGAGTTGGCATAATTTGTTAGCGAATATTATTAGGTACAACGCAAAAGTTCTTTTACAAATATTGATAGCATCGCTCACTGGCTTTTTACCACCATTATTCCTTTCAAAAGGGAAAAATATCACGCACGCACGTAATCCGTGTTCAAGGGGAGAGTCGGGAGAGTCGTACTTAGCAGTAGCGATGAATGGTATGGGGGGATTCAGGGGAAATAGGCCACAGGGCTGCAGGATAGCTTTAATGTGGGTCACGGTCAACGTACTCAAGTTGCAACTGGGGAGCGTGGGAAATGTGGTAGTAATATTTACCTACGTTTATAGGCCTAGGCAAGCAAAGGAATGACGCGATTCCTCATTAGCCAACGTCTAACTAATATCTCTATCTAAAAATAACACTGTAATTTTCAGTTTAATAAACTTAGACAAGGATAGGAGATATACGCGACTAACATTGCTAGGATTCTACGCATATTACGCGTGAAATGCCAATTTTTGCCAAAATTAAGTGGCAATTAAAATGATTCAAAATTCAAATTCTTTATTTTAAATAAACATACTTACAAAAAGGTAAACTTATACAAGAACAATTATGTTGCTAACTATTTCTTAAACTACAAATATAAAAATATTCTTGCATATAGGGTAAATAGATGGCAGCTAGACATAGAAGGAAATGTGCGAAATGGCGAAAAATTAAATTGCACTCCCATTACATCGTATTCTTAAACTTTTGCGAAAGTAAAAGCGCTATTATAGTTAAACGCTAACATTGTGTTCCTGCTTTTGGAAAATGCAAATACTGACTCACGTACACTGACAGAACTGAATGTATGATTAAATCAAGCAATTGTTGTAATACGAGCGTATAAAGTGATTTGTTGGCTGTTATTAAGAATCTTGTTAAGTTTTATCAATCACTTATTAAGTTAATGCAAGTGCTTGATAAAATTTAATAACATTCTTAATAACAGCCAACAAAATACTTTGTACGCTCGTATTGATTGAATCATTCATTCATTTCAGTCAGTGTAGTTTTCCGTGATCGAACCACCGTGATCTTTAGAAGATCGTGGTCACTGTAACGTGAACAACAGTTGAAGCATTAAAGCCGTTAAAGCAAGGGCTTTACGCTTGTATAGCTTTGAAACCCTTTTTAGCTCATCTTTTAGATGTTTCGCTATGGTTTTAGATTCAATTTTATACTCAGAAGCAATGTAACTTACAGCTTGCAGTTCGTGATAATTGACGTTCAAAATGAACAAATTTCTTCTGTACCTATTAGTGTGTAGCTAACGCTCTGCAAAATCGAGGCTGCAATACTTATTTAAAACATATTATTCTATTTAAAAGAAACGGGAAAACCTAAAGGTAAGAGCAAAATAAAAAATCTCAGTTTTTATTCAATGCAACATGTTGTAAACAACAAAGACAATGTGATGTTAAAATTAGCATTCAACATCTCCACGTGGCGGCGCAAGTAGTAAACAACTAATAATAAGTCTGTGGCCACTACAGTGCAGTGTCTTAGAATCTAAATAATATGCAAACTATAGAGTGCCTATGGCGCTCCGGACCATTTGATGGTGCCCAGCATAAGCAAAAGATTATTTATTACTATACTTACACGTGAGATATATTGTTAGATGTTATGTAGGTACCTATAACAGTGTCATCGCTGTCGTTTTGCTACTGTTTATGTTGTTTACTTTGTAAGGCGCACTCTATAGCTTGCTTATATTATATAGGTACACTCTAAGTGCAGTGTCCTTATGTACCTACTCGTATCTGCACGTGGAAGCCGTATCTAGTCATTTACTGTTTAATTTACTGGGTGTCAGATGTTGCATTTCCCAGGGAACGCATTCCATTTAACTTGCCTGTCAAGCTAAGTAAGTTTGGCATTGACTATGTATGTAGTACGTCCAGGAGTAGGCGCTTATAGTTGTAATCTTCTGTTACGCTATTCTTATCTATCTTGTGCCACCTGCATCCGCTTGGAACCAGCCGCTCTTTTAATATCTTCACTCCATCGCATTTGGGGTCTTCCTGCATGGCGTTTTTCTCAGCATGGTCTCCACTCAACAACCCACGAAATCATGTTTACGGGCTATGTGACCTGCCCATTCCCACCTAAGTTTCGCTACTCGCTGGGCAACATCGGTTACTTTGCTTTGTTTACTCAGCCCATGATTGTGGATGTACCTAATACAAATACAAGGCTTTATGTAAATAGACGTATAGAAAAGCGAAGCAACATGCCACTAAAATAGGAGATAATGGGAATAATCCTGGGAAAAATATGGACAGGATATCATCGTATCAATGCAATATTTATCACAGAAAAAGGTTCTGTAGTTAGTTTTACAAGGTCTCTCTCTATTTAATACATTTTGCATAAACAAATGTATAATGTGATACGGGTGTGTGTTTGCGATAAGAATGCCAGACAGGCCGTGTTATCGACACACATATTTTATGTATTATTGTTTTACTCTTAAACTGGGTATCAAAAGAATGTTTGTTATTTATGATATTGCTTAAAACTTTTTTCGTAGACGTACAAAAATAAATGATATCGCATAAAATTGATGTGTATACTGGATGTTATAGGAACGGTGTAAGTACCGAAGTAGTATTGAAGCAGTTTTATTGGGTCTATGAATAGATCTGCACAATATTCTCCACTACTATCCCACTACACAAAACGTAAGCTAGGAAACATAAAAATACTTCGTCTAATCTGCCCATATTGAATCGGTCAACTGATGAAACAGCAGGTCAAATTTTATCGTTCCGCTACAGAAGTTAGGGAAAGCTGTTCAGTTTTATGGACTAATCTTGCCTACAAAGGTTTTGGTGCACCGCTCTTTAAACAATCTTATCTTTTGCTGCTTTCTTGCTATTTCATAGTCCGTCAAGTGTGTTTTAAATGCTGTCCATGTAAAATAATAAGTTTATAAGACCCTATTTGCATATTATTGTTCTGATTCTGTATTGGAATATTCCGGCATGATAACAGCTGGTTACCAACCCGGTTACAATAGTTATGTTTACCTTGTACTTATCTGTCGTTCCAGTTTAGTTGGTTTAAATATTTACGTTTGGCAGAATCGTGCATGCAAATGTGAAATAATAATCTTGGCAGCTATAAAAATATCTACATGATGGATGATTGGTTTTAAAATGATACCTATGATTTATTCCTACGAATATGGAAGATAAAATAAGTTATGTATTTTGATTTTCGTAAACACGTTTTTATTGCTGAGTATATTTTTAATTGAATTTACTTGCATTGTAATAATGCCAACAACAGGCAAAACGTCTGGCATTGCGGGTACGAGATTTATTGCTGTTGTTGATCAATGTTTTTTCTGATATTCTATTGTATACGATATAGGTACGAATCTAAAATATTGCTTGCCAATTATTGTGATTATACCTACCTACTCATAAGATTATACGTCAATTGTAAACAATGCAGCAATTTAACCATTTAATCAACTGCAGCAAATTGCCAATAGCATAATAACTTCAAGATGGAATTGAAAATCACGATTTTATTTTTATATTCGACACGGTACGTAGGCGATGGCCTTAATTCTAAATTAGGCACGCTTTTATCATTAGCAATTTTGTAGAGAATATAGGCTAGAAAAGCTGTTTTGAGGAGTTGATCCACCCTTTGAAATATTTTCTGCAATAAACTTCTACACTTCTGGTATAAGGAATGGTGTAGTTAGGTACGAACTTACATGTATGTATACATCCACATATCACGCCTATATCCCATGCGGGGTAGCGGATTCGCAACAATTTGGTACAAATACCGCCGATATCTGCTCCGCTCTTAGAACCGTTGCATTTATTTATTTCATAACGTTTAAAAATTTCCTTTTTATTAGATGTGTATGTGATTTCAATACTTCGTTCTCTTAACATCTCTTCCCCAGTAATTGCCTGGTTTGACTCTTACCTTCGTGGTCGCTCGCAGCGGGTCTGCTCTGATGAAGTTTCTTCTGATTGGTGTGACCTTGTTGCGGGAGTTCCACAGGGTGGCGTACTTTCTCCCCTTCTTTTTTCTATGTTTATTAATACCGTCACTTCAGTAATCTCCTCTAACTTCCACCTCTACGCGGATTTCTTGCAAATTTATCGACACTTTAAAGTCGCTGATATTAATAGTGCAGTTGATGAACTCAATTCTGATCTAACTAAGATCAGCGGTTGGGCAACTTCATTTGGTCTGTTGGTCAATCCTAAAAAGTCGCAGGTATTGATTTTGGGTAGCAGTTACATTTATAAGCAGTTGAATATTCGCAGTATCCCACCTGTCATTTACAATGGAGCCACCATTGCTTACACTAGTACTGCTAAGAATCTTGGGGTTATTTTCGATTCATTATTCTTTCCACTCGCTTAAACGTCTCCAAAGTCTCTTGCCCTTGAAAACTAAAATCACTCTGGTACAGTCACTTCTCTTTCCTATACTGGACTACGCCGATTCTTGCTTCCCAAATGCCACTGAGGAGCTTTTAAATAAGCTTGAGCGCCTCCAAAATCTGTGTATACGGTTTGTCTTCGGACTCCGTAAATACGACCATGTTTCCCAGTTTCGCAAACAGCTCAAGTGGCTCCCGATCCGCTTCCGCAGGAATACTCGCATTCTTTGTTTACTTTTTAACATTTTACACAACCCGTGCGCACCCAACTATCTGCGTGAGCGCTTTAAATTCTCTCGCCCATTGGACAAGCCTTGTCGTTCTAATGTTAGAACGATTCTTGCCATTCCTCACCATCATACTGATTTTTACTCCTATTCCTTTACTGTACATGCGGTAAGGTTATGGAATTCACTACCCTACACTGTTCGAGACTGCCCTTCCATCGCCGTCTTTAAGAAGAGAGTAAGAGAGCACTATCTTTCACTATCCGACTAAAATAGGTATATTATAGTATGTATATTATTATACGTAGTATGTATTTATTTTATTTATTTTTAGGTAGGATTTTTTAGGTATATAGGTATTTTATGTATAAGTATGTAGGTATTTCGTTAGTAGGTATACTGGGTGTTACAAAACAACCAATAAAGCTGAAAGGAGGTCAAGGTACTCTTAAAACTGAACAACTTTCCCTATGGAACATGGGTAGAAATATGAAAAAAAAAATTGGACCTCCCATACAGAATGAACTTCATTTGTATGGGTGTTTTTATGGGTTGTTTTGTAAAACGTTGTATATTTTAGTTAGAATTTAATTAAGTATTATGTGCACGCCCAATCTGCCTATCTTACAAAAGTCTCCCTTGCTGTAGGTCAGCTGGAAGAAATTTCTTAGTAGAAATAAGCTGTCCTGTTGTGTCGTCATTCTTTGTATATGTCTCTTGTAATGTTTCTTGTGTGCAATAAATGGTTAATAATAATAATGTGTTTTAATCAAAGCTTCAAAAGCTTCGAAATAAAATGACAAAGGAAATAAGCTTCTCGGAATACCCAATTTAGGAGAAATTTGATTGAAGAGCTCTCCTCTAGCGTGAATTTAATTAATAATATTGTCACGCGTACGTACTACCTTATTTCATTTGTTTGCGAAGTATTTGTCCCTTTTTAACCACAAAACCTTCTGAACACTTGGTCGAGTAATGGAATGTACTATATTTCCATTTAACAAAGGGTTAGACATGCGAGAATCCCTATATAAATTCTTTATCACACAAATGTTGGGTTTGTTTTCGTTCATACATATTGTGTTGCGATTCTATTTTATTTGCTTGCTTAATAAGTGATTAGAGGTCTTATATAATCACCAACTGCCATTATTACCGTATCAATTTTAAAAACTGCACTAAAAAGGCTGTCGACACCGTGGAAAATGCGGTGTTACCACGGGAAAACGGGTAGCAGTTAGCAGCTGACGGAAACCATCATCATCATCAGCCCACATCCACCCACTGCAAGGTATAGGCCTCTACTCTTTTGCACCAACCCTCTCGGTCCTGTGCTAATCTCATCCATAGAGATCCTGACGATTGATGTCATTAGACCACCGGGCTGATGGTCTGCCCACTGTCCTTTATGCTCCCATTGGCCACCACTCTGTGACTGCTTTTGTCTACCTCCGTCTAGCCTCCTTGTCAAGTGTCCTCACGGAACTACAACGGATTCGTTTTATAATAATTTTCAAGTAATAAATACCAAATACCCTCCAACGAGTCCCCGCGAGGCAGAGTACCCAAAATACTGGCAGCATTACCTCTTTGTATAGCTAAACTAATTTTCATTCGTTTCTTTAAACGTTTTCTTACATATAAATTGCATCAAACAGTCAAAGTCACGCAGGCTCGCGTTGTAAGTAGTTTTTTTTTTGGCTGCAGTATCTACTATCTGGTAGTTATGATACAAGGCCAATTATACTACTCTCAAAGTTTGTAACTACTCACTTAATCGCCTAAAGAAGGTCATTCATTACCATTATACAACATCACGATCTTAGTTTTGAACAAGGCATGGACAAAATATGTAAATACAGAAGTACTTATTCGTGGCTCCGGCTTTAACCGACAGTAAGACCCTTAACAATTGTCCTACTAAACTAAAATACGTTGCAAGTTCTTGAGACACGACCTTTTATGTTTCCGGTCACCTTAAAAAACGTTTTAAAAAGTCTGGAAAATATCCAACATATTTTAGTTAAAATTTAACTGAATTGACAGTGAACAAACACTCTTTCTCTTAACCGATCTCTCAGGCCGACTTACCTGTAGCATATTTTTAATAGAGACACATAATGCCCTATATCTTGAAAACTAATGTAATTTGTAATTTGATATATATGTGATTTATATTTCGATTTCCTTTTTGTCTCATTTAGTATTAGTATCAACCACGCGACGCTCAATACAGCTACCTTTTTTCGAAGTGTTTCGTTGTTTTAGCATTTTTTCTAGTTCAGCCTACCTAAGTGTGTTTTAAAGTCGGCATCACACGGTACTCATACTAACTTACCTATCCCATTTACTTAGACAAAGGTTAAGGTTAGGTTTTATTTCTTGGAACACAGTTATCGTGCAATACCTAAATAAACAGCGCTCCACGTGCTCATACGCATGAGCATTTCAAAGTCAAGGACGCGCACATGCGCGATAACGAATGGCTAACTGTTTGTGTTCACCCTTACATAGGTAAGAAGAACAACAAAGAAGCAGAGTCTTATCACATCATAAGTAATCGCGAGTGCTTTAAAAGATATACAGAGTCTTATCAGTTTAGTTAATCATCATCTTCCTGCCCTTATCCCATTTACCTACTTGGGGTCGGCGCAACACGTTTTGTTGATCACAAAATCGTGTTGCAAAAGAATTTGGCTTAGGTAATTTTACGACCGGTCGCCTACCAGACGTCAACCCTCCATGGGAATGCTTTTGTGGTGGATTAACCGCCACCATACGGTTGGCCCTGGCTGTTTGGGTCGGGTTTATCCCTCGGTCGCCTCTTACGACCCCCACGGGAAGAGAGGGGGTGGTTCTATTCTACTCCGCCGGCACCACACGGCTTATCAGTTTAGTTAATGTCCTTTACTAAATTGTGTGAAGAGAGCGGCTGGTAGCGACTGAATGACTGAATAATGAATGAATGACTTGTGGTGTTCCCTGGGGTAGCCCTACGTCCAGCAGTGGACTGGTATAGACTGATGTGAAATGATGTGATGTGCGGAGGAAGGCATGCTCGTCGGCCCCGAGAGTCCTTAACCTTTAACCAAAGGTCTACGAAAAATATCAAACATCATGACCTAAGGTGGGTAGAGTCACCCATAGCGCTTGTGTTTGTATGTAACTCCATAGTTTTTTAAAGAAAGAAAAGATTCCCGATACTAATATCCCTTATGTTTGTATAATATCCCCATAGTTTTGTAAGGAAAGAAAAGATTCTCGACAAAAATAAGCTTGAGTGAAAAGAAAACCCCGTAACTACCCAATATTTCAAGAAGTATACTAAACCAATGGCATTTAGACTCCAATGAACAAAGGTCTACCAAAAATATAAAACATTACGACCTATAAGAGACAACCCATAGCGCTTATTATGTTTGTATATCCCCATAGTTTTGTAAAGAAAGATGATTCCCGATATTAATAAGTATCGGGAACTCGACTGCGTTAGAACATTAAAATTAAAAGATATTACAGTTTGGCTAGTTATCTAAAGTGCACAAGCACAATATTGACCACACACTCAACACCAATATCATCATTAGACTTGTCACGTTGAACCTTCGTTGAACACTTTATTTATCAGCAGTTAAGTGCTTGTCAGTTTGTCACACCAATTGACAAGATGACAAGATTACCTACTTCTTCCTCATTTACAATTTAATAAAGATGAAACCACACATAAACACAATTACACAAAGTAAGTATTGGCTAGCGCAATCCAGAGAGTCGGCTTTGAGCAACCGCGGCTAAACTCACTCAGACATCCACACGCGTCGTTTACGCGCTCTGTGGAACCGTGTCGAACCGGTAATGGTTGAGTGTAAACGGCGCGTTCGGTGCGGGCGGACGGAAACTTGACGAGTAAAGAAAAATATTTTTATGATGTCTTTGGGTGTAATAATACTACAGAAAATTGTGAATTAATGAAAAGTAGAACTATTTTAAGTATTTGACAAATAAATAGATACCTACTTCAAACACTAGAAATGGAGGGATTTCTTTTAAAAATCTTATTGTTCGGTCGTAATATGTGCTTTAGCGTTTTAGGTACGTACGTAGAAGTAGGTAGGTTGCGCTTTAGTTTGATTTGGTAGGTTAAATGGGTTTAGGTAAGTACCTACTTATAATAGATAGATACCTACCTAGTCAGCATTTGAGGTGAAGCGATGAGTACCTACCGAAATACCGATAGCAAAAGGTCCAGGTTATGTCATCTTCATTTCCGATCATTAGGTAGGTATCTACCTATGGTAGTCCAAATGGACTATTACGATCCTGGTTTTTTTTTTAATTTTTTCGTCACGAAACTAAGGTAGGTACCTACGTACCAACTTACAGCTACAGATACAGTTTCCATGCCCGCATTTTTTCCGGGCGTGTCCCCGCGTTTGTCATGTCGCCATGTTCATGTCATTATAGCCATAGGTACCTACCAACCTACCTACCTACCGTTCCCAGCGCATATCGCCTGCCCGCCAATACATTGGTAGGTAGGTAATCTGTGTGCGACTGACTAGTGACGGCACGTTTGACTTTCATGATGGCTTGACTCCCTGTTCAAAAATACCTACCTCCCAACCATAGGTACCTAACTATTAAAGTTCGTGACTGGATAGGTATTTTTTAGGCCTTTCTTTTAGATAGATACCTACACTTGTTTTCCGTAGGAAACACCGACGAAAGACGTGAGGAACCCTTTGTCGTGTCGGTCATCGCCGCCGGCCGGTCCTCTACATACCTACTACCTACTTACCTACCTGCCTATCTATGGGTCGCTTCGCTCACCACCTAGTCTCGTGACCCAAACCCTTTGCCTGTCTACCGATTTAGGTGGGGACCTACTTATTTCCTATTAAAAATATGACCTTCTCCTCAGGTAGGTAGGTACCTACTTGCATAAATGGTAAAAAATATTCCATAACGGCCAGATAATTTAGGAGTTTATCAATTGCATATACCTAATTCATACTTACAAACGATAGATAACTTCATTTAAAAATCAGAAAGTAAAAGTAGCAACCCTAGAGAGTAGGCATAAGTGATCGAAAGAAGGGGCGAGCTGGCCTTCTGTAAATTCTCTATTTTGTGACAATTATTTATAATCTTGTTTACAGGTATAAAATATAAAGTTGTAACTTAATAAAACAGACGATATTCCTATCTACAATTTTCTCGCAAGTTATTTTTACCCATCCCGCAAGGGATATAGGCGTGATACCTAATACAATACAATTAATATTTTCTATCGCTTATTTATACTTCATTACATTAATTATCTCAATCAAAACATACCCGTTGCCGGCGAACTATCCTATTAATAATATGAAAGGATCAAGAAAACCTTATCATTATTTCGTTTTCTATTTACTATTCCGTGCAGATTAGATATCTGGATTATTTATATCCTCTACATTATCCTAGACATATCACGAAGCGATCTGGCTGCCCTTGGCTGCGGCAGTCGCTAGGGAGCCGTTCAAATAGCTCCCAGTTACTCTAGGGCTGCCAGTCTGACCAATTTGCCATGATGAATGTTATACAATACGGTAAAATAAAAGCTCAGCCATTTTACTGCTTACCTCATTTCTTTAGATTAATATCTTCCTACTTTCGTACGGAAGATGAGACAAAAATCTAGTTATTTGAAGGCAAAGAATGACTAACCATAGATAAGACTGGCTGGGGCGTCACATAAAAATTTACGACAGAAATTGTTGTTTCCCACCCATATCCCACCGAGTATCCAACTAGGGACCTACGACACATTAGCTCGACGCACACAACCCTAGACCATGGTACCCTTACTTTAACTAATTTACCACTTTAGTAGGTAACATGACATCGATTTTGTCCTATTCAAATATTCGACATCGCCTTAATTCGGGGTATTGTTAAGTAGAGTTCTCTCCTTTATGATCAATAAGCACAAAGAACCTACTTAGTTTTAAATAAACTGCTACTGGCAACATTTTTTATTAATATTTTCGCCCTTTTCGCCCCAAAGAGAAAAAGAAATCTACGGTTACTTTATTTCATCGTTCCAGCCCTGCTGTTGACATTTTATAAACATAGAGCGGGCTAGAATAGTACATAAAGCTTATTGCTTAAAAAAAATCCAATGACTAATTAATTAATTTAAATCCTAAATCCATCTATGACTAATTAATTAATTTAAATCCTAAAAATACATAGAGATATGTGTCGTAAACAGTGCGATATGGATGTCATTAAAACCGATTATGGGATACTCATCCAGTGAATGGGCAGCAACCTCTCTGTCTTGCACTGCTCTTGTCAATCTGCCTGCCAACCATGGTCTATGACATTACCCCCCGAAAGGGTAAGAAGTTGTGTTGAGGCTGTAGTAGTAATCAGGAATAGCCTATTGTGCCTTTCTTACTATTTAGCCCTACATCATTCATTTCTATGGTAAAAGTTGTAGCAAATGAGATATATGGATTGTCTTTTTACTCTCGGACCTTCAATAGATAAGAAGCTTAGGAAAACTGTCACAAGCATTACGATAAAAGCTTTCGAAATGGAAGCGGAAAACCCAGAAGTAGGTATTATACTAACAGCATTACCTCAATTTGGTTTCAGTGGACCAACTTATACTGGTACTTCTTTGTAACTGCTTGGAAAATCAGCAGATCTTGACCCATTGGTAACTCGATGTCCTTCCGACATTGGGCCCTAGCCTAGTGTAGGTAAGTATTTGCCGCAATCACTCACCTGTGTTTGCCTAACCTTTTGGGGAAAGCTCTGATTATTATCGATCATCCGTAAAAAGGTCTTTGGTTATAATAACAAACAAACAATACGTGCATAGGGTTACAAATTAAGGATTGGTATTCATGCTTTATTCGGGTTTATGTTTGCTTCGGAGAAATTCTTTACTTTGGCAAAAATATCTTTTTAAGGTACTATCTTTAAATCTCTTCGAGTTTGGTAGGTAGGTAGGTACCTATTTGAAGGAACGACGTATATTACTGGGTCCTGTATATTAAGTAGGTAGCTATAAAGGCAATCAGTACTCGTTTAACTAATTTGATCTCTGAATAGAGATCTCCTCTCAAACCTCAGTCGTTACATTTAGTTAGCATAATCATGAGCCTAGATTCATCCTTATCTACCTAATAAGCTTTTAATTAATTTTGCAACATAAAATAATCTCTACCTACCAGCTTTGTAAAGCTTATTGAATTGGAACTTACATATCATTCGGTCAATTTGTTACTCTGGTCAACATTATCATGGGACTGTGTTAACTGACTGACTTATCCAGTCCAACAGGTTTCCCGTAGGTATTTGTCAATAAAATTTGTTGAATTTGTTCCAATTAAAAATACCTACTTCTGACACTATAATGTTGCATTTTAAGACGTCAATCACTATCAAGCGGGTTTCTATTTCTAATGCTATTTCTGCTACTATAAATAATGTTGATTTTTTGTTATTTTTATGCATTAATTTCCTTGTTAATGATAAAACACGTCTAGCTTTTAGTGTTGTATAATCTTGTCTGTGAGTGAGTATGACGGCAGTTAAATATTTTTTAAATTTTGTACTTGCGTAGAGAATTCTTGCAGTATTCATTCATTCAGTTCTCCCTAAATTAATTAGTACATAACATGAGACATTTAGGATTCCATGTGGTGCAGGCTTGCAATAGCATCACTATAATAGGCTGTCCACACTCTGCCTACCCCGCAAAGTGTAAAAACGTGATTATAATAAATCGACATTAAATAAAACCGCGAATTTCCCGTGTTTACCGGAAAAAGTTTTCCCCGGGGAAGCAGTTACCTATTAATAGTGATTAGATCGATCACTGATCCGGAATGCCGGAAGGCTTTACCAGGTAGAAGTAAAGTAATTATTACGAAATTGATCCCGATTCTGACGGATCATATTTCTGTCACTTTCCTAAAACTGAATTAAAGAATAAAGAGCAGTGTAAAAATGTGTAATGGATGGAATTAAACACTACGCAGAAAGATGATTAATGGCAGCTAAAGATTTTCTCTCCTTTCTTTTATATTTGTGAAAGTGACGTTTTAATGTAACGCTTGACTGCGCTGAATAATTTGGAAGTTCCAGATGTGGGTCGTATAACTTCGCTCTTGGTGGCAGGATGTCAGCCCTTCGACACAAATATCCTTTTGGTTACATGTATCGTTGCGTGGTGTAGCGGTCTGAATATCGACGGGTTCCGGGCTATTTGTATTAACCGCCATTTTTTGCGATATAGACTTTTATACATATTTGGAATCAGCGAATTTTTCTGCGTCGTTTGAGCTCAGTTAGGTGACAATCGGAGCATAAAAATGTCGCTTAATACAACCGCATTTTTGGGGCCTATTTTGTACTGCAATGTATGGACCGACACAAAATATTGTCAAATTCAAGACTTGTGTACTTAAGCTCACTATTAAATAACAGATAGTCGTTTAAACCTTTTTTCCTGGAGCAAAAATTTACATGCAGCTTACGTTCAAGCATTTAGCCTGACCTTATAAATATAAAGAAATGTCACTTCACACAATTAGCCTCTTAGCTAAATTTTTATCCATTGTCGCTTAATACAATTAGCCTCATAGTCAAATTTATGTCCAGTGTTGGTTCATACATTAATTTTGGTACCTAAAATGCTAGATGTTGTCACTTCAGCCATTTAGCTCGTAGTAGCTAATGGTATACCGGTCGCTTGAACTATTTATGATGTCTACAGTAAACATGTACAGCTGATGGTTAAACCTATTTTCTTAGTCTGCAGTTGATTTGCGCTGTCGTTTCAGCTATAACAAAAACATATTTTAGTATATTATCCACGTTAATACAATTAAAATTTTGTATGGTTTGATTATTAATATGTCGGTTAAAACACTGATTTTGGCGCCAACGCGATCAAACGCGTGAGTTCGAATACTTGTTTGTTCTGTAAATGAGATGAATGACTGACACACGTTTGCAGTTTCCACCGTTTAGCGATACATAATATTTTTAAAATTAAAATTTTGAGCCGGTCTTATCATATCTTAAAACTTTTGTTATTTTAATTGTTTTTTTTTATTTCATAACTAGCTGGTACCCTCGAACTTAGTTTCGTTTTGTTCTTTATACCTTTGAAAAATTCTTAATTCCACACCAGTTTCTTAAATTTAAATCCATTACGCTAATTATGTATTTATGGCTGGAACCACATTTCTCAAATCCTGTTAATGTTCTGTTGTTTATTGTTGGAACCACATTCCTATAACAGTAGTTGCATTGCCAGAAGCCTTCCATTCCATTAAACTCAACAACTTTTGAAGCCATTTCAGTATCTGTTTAAGTTTAGTTAAGCGTTTGGTGGTGCACCTGGTAGTCTAAATCAGGTACTCTTAACCTTCGATACCTATTCGGCAGCGGAAGCGTCTCATCAAGATGAACAGCTTTTGCTTCAGGTGGGTTCATATTGGTGCTCCTGGTGATCTACATCAAGCTTTTGCTTCAGGTGAGTTCATATTGGTGCTCCTGGTGATCTACATCAGGTACTCCAAACCTTTAATATCTATTGACCAGCAGAAGCGCCCTGCCAATCAGAACAGATTTTGCTTTGGAGTCATAGCAGTATCTGCTATAGTTAATTGGGCTCCTGTTGGTGCACCTGGCGGTCTACATCAGGTACCTACTCAGAACTTTCGATGACTTTTAGCCAGCAGAAGTGCCCCGCCAATCTGAACAACTTTTGCTTTGGACTTATAGCTGTATCTCCTAATAGTTTAGCAGGGCTCCTGTTGGTGCTTTTGGTGATCTACATCAGGTACTCCAAACCTTTAATATCTATAGACGAGCAGAAGCGCCCCGCCAATCAGAACAGATTTTGTTTTGGAGTCATAGCAGTATCTGTTATAGTTAAGTGGGCTCCTGTTGGTGCACCTGGTGGTCTACGTCAGGTACCTACTCAGAACTTTCGATGTCTTTTAGCCAGCAGAAGTGCCCGGTCAATCTGAACAACTTTTGCTTTCGACTTATAGCTGTATCTCCTATAGTTTAGCAGGGCTCCTGTTGGTGCTCCTGGTGATCTACATCAGGTACTCCAAACCTTCGATATCTATTGACTAGCAGAAGCGTCCCGTCAATCTGAGCATATTTTGTCTTGGAGTCATAACTGTATTTCTAGTTTACCTGGGCTCCTGTTGATGCACCTAGTGGTTTACATCAGGTACTCAAAACCTCCGAAGTCTATTCGTTGGCAGAAGCGTCCCATTAAGTTATAAAACTTTTGCTTTGGACTTATAGCTGTCCTATAGTTTAGCTCGGCTTCTGTTAGGTGCCCTGTCAATCTGAACAAATTTTGCCTTGGAGTTATAGCTGTATTTCCTATAGTTAAGCATACCACTATAGTTAAGCTGGGCTCCTGTCGGTGCACCTGGTACTCCAAACCTTTGATGTCTATTCGCCAGCAGAAGCATCCTATCAAGCTAAACAACTTTTGCTTTGGAGTCATATCTCTACCTCCTTTAGTTTAGCCAGGCTCCTGTTATTGCATCTGGTGGACTACATCAGGTACTCTAGCTAGACCCTCGAGTGGAACCAAAAGTAGCCTATGTCCGTTCTGGGTGTGCGAGCAATCTCTGTGCCAAATTTCGGTTCAGTGGTTAAGGCGTGAAAGCGTAACAGACAGACATAAAGACAGACAAAGTAACTTCCGAATTTATAATTATTATAACTAAGCAGTTTGCATAATTAAAAGTTGACCTAACCGCCTATCATATCAATGTGCCTTGAAATTTATTAATGTTTTAACCGTCAATTTCTTCATATCTCATTATTTTAGTATAATTACAAACAATTTAAAAACTAATAAGTTAAAGAAATGGTATTTAAATCAATTAGCTTAGGTGTGAAATATGACCAACTCATTGGTTAAAGCACTTAGCTTAGAGCTTTTATTTGCAATCCTAGGCACTTAAGTCAAGTAGCTTGGAACATTAATTTATAAACCTAGGCGGTTAAGTCATTTAGCCTGGAACAAAAAAATGTGAAAATTGGGCCATTTTGTATTAAACGACATTTAATTTCGTTAAAAATAGAAATATCAGAGAAAAAAATTAATCAGATTATAAATAATTTGTAACAAAACAGAAATTTCGTTTGCTTTGAAAAAATAATGCAATTTGCCAAAGTTATGATTTTTTTTCTGAAAATCGAAACTTTAAATTGCTCTGGTGTAAAGTTTCAAAAATGGCGGTTAATACAAATAGCCCGGAACCCGTCGATATGGTCCTAGGACCCGGGGGTTTTTGGATCGATTCTCGGGGAAGGACACAAAGTTTAGGCAATTACTCCGTAAGATTGTTCCCAATTTGTCTAGTACATTGCTGGTTGAACTTCATTGTCCGTAAAAAAGATGGTATCTACCATGATTCACTTAGTAGGTACTTATACGACCACAACAGAAGCATACTTATATTATAAGTATAGCACAAAAACTCAGTGCCCTATGCCTTAAGAAATGTTACTGTCGTCCCCTTAAATAAACTAGGAAACTATTTACAAAATATGCTGATAAATCCTTTTCATTGTTTCAGATCCTCCCCCACATAGACGGTTTCAACCACGTGTCCAAGATAGCAGCTTTAACAGACGTAGAGATCAGTTTAGTACGGGCGTGCGTCCAGAACCTGGTCTACTACGGAGTCGTGACGCTAGTGCCCATCTTCCAATACTGCGCTGTAAGTGACACACTTCCATACAACTGAGGATAACCAAACATAGACATAACAGCCGCAACAGTCCACTGCTGGACATGAGCCTCCCCCTATAAGAGGGTGTTGCCTTACTCACCACGCCTGGCTGCGGATATTGCATTTACCGGGAACGCTGCTGCCCATTTCCTTGAAGATTATTCCTTAGTCGCTTTTTACGACACCCACAGGTAGAAAATGAGCGATGCTATTCTAAGCCGGCACCACACTGCAACTGAGGATATGTGGACATCAGTTTAGTGCCTATCTTCTAATACAGTGCTGTAAGTTTAGACTTATATTCGATTCGTCAGCCAGCCGCCAGCGGGCAGGTCGTTCGCCGTAACAATATTTGCAAGAAAATAAACAGTTACTGTTTGCGAAGTACATTTCCTTGTAAATTTCCGGCGGCCCAATAGGTTTCCCTCTAGACATTGCTCCAGTAGTGTTGTATCTTTTTGGAATACCCTTGTCTTTTAGTCTGAGACAGACTATTCCGAAAAGGCCAAAAAGGTGTAGAAGCAGTATAGTTACATTTCAGATAAAGGTCACCTCGTTTGCCGACTTAAATGCTATGCGAGTGATTCCTATTCAACATAAACAAATGGTTGTGCTGTTCTGTACAGGTGTTTCCTATCTCAAATATTAAAACACTCTCTACCTATGACTTCACATCTGTTTCGCTTCACACTAATCGTCGCGACACACGTACCTACTAAATACCACAAAACTAAATTAAGAATATCAAATACCAAATTACTTGAACCACATTACTGAATAGTAAATAGGTATGTAGTGATGTAGCGATATTTAAAGTCAGTCGATATACCTAATTTGACTAATCGGTGACAAATGAAATGCGGTTACGATTTGTTTCAGCTGACCTTTGTGGTCAAGTGCGATCTTAGGCGCTATCTGTGAGACATGACAACTGTGTGACAAGTAATCACCGGTCGTCAGCGTTTGATGAGATGCGCGTCTCAAGGGTGTAGACGGCGTCTTTTCTGTTTCATACATTTTATATGAAAACGGTTTCGAGCGTCGCGCTGATTTTCGTCTTACCTACCTACATCTTACCAGTAGAGATAACGCCTTAGTTTGAGACGTCCCGCGCACTGTATATGTAAATTGTAGTTTAGACACGAGTTTAGAGGTCGTAAATACTTATCCTAGTTTTCTATTTATTCAGAAAAAACTTAAGCCGATCGCCCTAACTTAGTTTTCTATTTTTATTCAGAAAGACTTATACCGATATGGCCATAACTTTATCATATTCTGATAAAAAACATACAGTCCAGCAAAAAAGAGTAGAAATTAAATAAAATTGAACTAAAAATTTTTCATACTAAATTGTTGCCATTCAATGGTGCCATTTAATTTTGAAATTTCATACAAAGTGGCGCCCTCATTTTTTGTGTACTCTTTTTTGCTGGACTGTAGTCTAATTTGTTTTTTTCTATCATTTCAGGTGTACAGTGCAACCCCTAAACTACGACAGTTGACGAGATGTGCAGGACTTCAGCGACAATGTATGGAGTTCTGTGCGAGATCATGTAAGTTACTCTAAGTTAAGATCTATGTAGGTATCCTCTACAAGTCAACTAGACAACCGTCACTCAGGTGGATTCAATAAACAGTTAAGCCATTGATTACCACAGTATTCCACGACAACAAACGACAAATAATTAAGTAAGTAGTCGCAATCAGCTAAACTATTTGTCTCAACGTTGTTTAATCACAAAAGTTGGGAAGCCCAATCTCGATAAACTTAGTATTGGAATCTCGATAATCATAGTAATTTCTGTGCCGCAACTTTATCGGATAGACTATCCATAAGTCAACTTTCATACAATAATTCCCCTAATCGTAGTTATAAGTAGTTTATTTTCTGTTTTCGTTACTTACTCGTAAATATCGAGACTTGGGTGTTTCGAGAATGTAAGTCGCTGATATCACTCGTTAGTAGCTATTATATTTCTAATTTATCAGTTATCCAAATGAAGTTGTGTTTCTCTTTCCAGCCCGGCAGTTACCAAAAATCAGTGATCTATTCAGAATGTACGCCGGCATGACGTACGGAAGCACGGTGCGGGATCTGTGCCGAAGACTGAGGCCTCAAGAACTGGCCATCAATGAGAGGAAGTTAGTGCTGTTTGGTGTGCTAGAGGGGTTAATACGAAGAGTTTATAAGGTAAGTCTGAATGGATTTAGGTATGACCTACGGCGTGTCACTGTGGGGCAACTCTGCTGAAAGTTAAAGCATGCGGGTTAAAGGGTTAATCGAATAGTCAAGAAAGAGAAAAACAAAATGCTGGGCAAATAATGATAGTTCTTTGTGATATAATTACCTACCAATAATTCTAAAATAATCTTTTCCTTACAAGAAACTAGCGCATTTTTATATATTGCCTTCACTCATGCATTACCTACTAGTCACTTAACCTTTTGCACGCCAGAGTTTTTTTACGTCGCCTCACCCCCGACGCCAAGCATAGTAAAATGTGAAGATCGCCTAGTGATGCGACAAGCAGTCGGGTGTCTTAAACAAACCAGAATTTAAGTTTTAAAAATAGCAAAATTTTGACTACTTTAGTTGTCAGTGGCGTCGTAGGTACGCGATCGTTTAGCAACTATAGTTGTCGTTGGCGTTCAAAAGGTTAAGGCGTTCCGTTTTCCATACAAAAGCTCAATGGAGTTAAATCTGTATAGGAGGCAAAAGTCTAAATAAAAAACTTGATGGGCAGTCCCGTGGGTTTAAAACATTTTCGCAAAACACTAAAAAGAATTTTTAAACCATCGGAAATAGATGGAGCTACTGCTGCAATAAATACGGTTAATTTTATTGTGCAGAAAATACTTATTATCTATTATCCATAAGTAGTTTTGCGACAAATCTACGTGTGCTTCATCATATCACATGAAGTTTTTTTTTAAATTTTGCTCTGCATCTCAAATTTACGTCGCCTGAAATTTTTCGTTTGTATGCAGCTATTCAAATTTGTTTCTTTTTCTTCCAGTACCCAATAACCCTAAACAACGACGACACCTCCTCAATACGGAGCGATCACAGCCAGTCCATGGTGCGGACGTACAACGGCCTGGTCTGCCTGGACGAGCTTTGCTGCCAAGGAGGCATCTCTGCCAGCCAACTTGAGGAGCAGCTAGAAAGGGACAGCAATGTTGTGTTCATTGTTAAATAAGAGACATCTAGTGGATGGTATGAGAACTTTTGTGGAAAATTTATAAGTATAGTGGACGTAACGAGAACTTTTATAGGAAGGGACATTGATGTAGACTTGCTGCTGCCAAGGAGACATTTCCACCAGTCAACTTTAGGAACAGCTAAGAAGGGACAGCAATGTTGTTTATTGTTAAATAAGAGAGATCTAGTTGACGCGATAATTATTAATTGTCAAAAATATCGTTTATAAAATCAGGATAGTGGCGGGGTAAGTAGTTGTGTAACGAGAATATAATAAGAAGTTAGCGATCTATGGAGTTGTGCTGTTTTGAACAGCTTTTGATGACAATGTGTCAATCTAAAGGTATGTTATGGTGTGCCCAAGAATGATTAATTTAATTAGTAATAGTGTATGGCTAGTTATTGGACCTTACGAAACCCTTTTTTTACTGTTTTATTATGTTAGTAGACCATATAATAGCTGTGAATCTAATTGATGATAGTATAAATAATTTCTGACATATTTTGAGAATATTTCGATCTCTTGGAAATAAGTACAGATATCCGCTATATGTCCCTTTATTTTTATATTGTAAAGGCATTTACCTACCTACCAGAGATAGATTACCTAGGCATAATGCAAAAACTGTTAGTGAATCGAATAAGTGTCAAATGTAGCCTATTTTGTATAGATTTGTAAATAACAGTGAAGAGTAAGTACTATTTTACTATCTAAAGAAATCAATATACTATTTGTTTTCTAATAATAAAAATATTTTTATAAACAAGTTAAGTACATCAAATAATAATAATAAGTATAATACTTTAATCAAGTTTTGTTATTTCTATGTTTAAAGTGATCAGTGATCACATTTAAACAACGAAAAAAAATATATAATTTTGGTAAACGATCATCCGAAAAAAACGTTTTAGTATGCATATTTGTACAAAATATTTTTATTTTAAACCCTGCTCAATGTTAAACCGTCATACCTACCTAATGTTATGTAAATTGTTGAATATTATTAATTTTTGTAATTGTCAATCAATAAGTACCCACACAAAAAATGGTGCTAAAGCTTGAAAATTATATTTTTTATTGTGAAATATTTGTAATTAACTTGATTTTTCTGGACCATGATATTTAAGAAAATTAAACTTTCCGTACTAAATTTTTCACTCTATATTAATCCCAAACCAGACTAGTTAAGATAAACGTCAGTAATTTTTTGTGATTGTTAAACTGTTTTGTAACTAAACTATTTAGTTATACTGAGTATTCCCACCGAGTTACTTTAAAACCAAAGTTGGTTTAATTTTGTTCAACCAAGCGTGAGATACCGTTCAGTAAATTTGAAACTTGATCAAACGAAAATAACTTATGATATAACTTGCGACGATAAAGAATGAATCCCAAAGTGGCAACATTGCTGTTTGCCTCTCTATCATATTATATGACATATGATAATGTTGCCAATTCGGGAAAGTTCTTTATCTGCGCAATTTTTTTTAGTAAACTTCGGTTGATATAAAAAAAAACATCGCCCTAAAGTTACCAGTAGCAGTAGGCGGTTGAAAAACTGACAGCAGGGTTCATAGGGTCGTTTATGGACTCGGTGTCTCACATGATAGAAGAAGACTTTACATATATGTAGTTTGTAAAGTGTCTTTATATTGCAAACCACATCTTCTGGTACTAATTAGTCATCATGAGGTTTATTTCTCATTTATTGTTTGATCAACAATCAAAGATACACCAATAAATAAACCATATCAATAAGCTTTGTCTAGAAGTCTACTTGTTGTTTCTTTACTCTAGTCGCATCGTTATGCAGCCATAAGGACTTTATCTTTCTTTTTTGTAATATATGCGACATTTGACTAAATAAATAAGCCTCTTTTTCTTACATATCGTTAATAATAATCAATTCTTATTTTATTTAGCTAGTCATGATTTTTTATGCCTTGTATTTTTAACTACTCAATAATTGATATAAATATTATAATTGTTAGATGTATGAAGATTATGTTTAACACTATACCATCAAGCGTTGTTGTTCAATCGTTGTAAGTGACTTGTTTTATGTATATTGATATACAGGGTGAAAAAAAAAAACATATTCAAAGTACATTTATTATCACCTTGTATATCTATACTAAATGTAATACATGTTGTGTTACTAAGTGACTCATTATATTTAAATATTTTCAAACACTATTTCGTTTTATTTGCATACCTTCTATTTATTCAGGTGGTTCAGAATTATTAAAAAGAAATACCTTCGGAATCACATATAATTTTATCAATGGGCAAGTTATTCTAATAATTATAGAGGAAATGAAATAAAATTCTTTAAGTTTCAGACAGTACCGCTTTAATACAATCTTATATAACATGATATAAGTTACAAAATACACAAACAGGTATATAAGGTCATTTTGAACACAGTGCAAATATTTTCAGCATGTGTTCTATTTGCGAAACTGTACTTTCTTTTTGAAACTTTTCGTCTGATAATATTAACGGGAAAGTCTTTATAACTTTTCATGTCTTGACAAAACGTTACCTACTCAAAAAGTTATTCAGTTTATATTATACAAATTGATAATATTTGCACTTTACTTATAGGTAACGAACTTGTGACTAGCGTTCCAGACACACTATTTCAGCAGTAGGTTGGGTACATGGAAAAAAGGTTTATTTGATGTCTCAGTCAGTCATTATAATAGCCCAACACAGAGTGAAAGGGACAGGGACAAGGGTTTTTCGGTCTTAGCTGATTTTTGTCGTTTCCTGACATATTTTGCTATGGGAAAGTTGTTAAGTTTAATTTCATTCAGACACCTGTCACTTACACCCTGTATAGATTATGGATATCTATTTTACTCACATTGGTAATGGCTTGGGAAATTCTTAGCTCAGCAATCCCTGTTAACTTGGAAACCTAGCTCGTAACAACTTTTAGTGAGGTTTGTAAAATTTAAAGTTCTTTTCGTAAGTTTCCTAATCTAGTGATGTGGAAAAACAGGGTCCACACAAATACTTTCATAATCTTACTCTTCTTAATAAAGTAGCTCCAAGTTTACAAAGACTGCTGCAGAAAATCGTATCGAAAGAAAATCTTTTACAATAAAAAGCAGTGTATACAGGTGTCCACGAAAAAAATATCTGAATATATTTCAAGGGGTAAAACAAGCCAGAAAAGAAATGTGTTGCGTCTAGTATTGCGTATAGTCTTAACCTTTTTCACATATTATTTTCTACATAATCTAAATAAAACTGAGACATCTAAAACGACAAATAATACAATTTGATCCCTTGTCACAAAGTGGTATGTATAAACACAACGTTTGGCACGGCTGCGAGGATGGGAAAATAAACATTTAACATCACAAGTAATACTATTTCAGAGGTCAAAAGCTAAAATATACCAACCGTATTAGGCTCTTGGCCAATTTGTACCTATTATCAGAATTGAACAAATCTCGCGCAAAAAAATATTTTTGCTTTATTTTTTATGATACAATAATAAAAAAATAACAAAAACCATTCTTCATAAAACTACTTCCGTAATATATTTTTGGCCCATTATTGATATTATCTGTTGATATATTTCAGCTAAAGCCTTAATTGATTTTCATAGGTCAATAACTTTATACATAATATTATTACTGAAAAATAAATTAATCCTTTTTTATTTATTGATTCGTGATTTATTCTTAGACTATGTAAATAAAACTAGTCTTCAAGAGGCCATCAAAAATGCTGCAAGTGTCTGTAAGTGTTTCTCCAGAGCATTTGATGTGCTGATAAATAATACAGTCTACAGGGTGTTAGGGACAGCTCTCCGAATACTAATAGGATGCAATCAGACCATGAAACTGAACAACTTCCCATTGAAAAATTTTTCAGGAGACGTAAAAATTTTTTTGACTTCCAATACTAAATGCAGTCAGCTCATCGTAATTTTGTATGGGAGGTCGAAAAAATTTTTACGTCTCCTGAAAAATTTTTTAATGGGAAGTTGTTCAGTTTCATGGTCTGATTGCACCCTATCAGTATTCGGAGAGCTGTCCCTTACACCCCGTATAAGCACATCAAACTACCCCTTGAATTGGATTTCCTTAGTAATTTATTTATTTATTAATTTATAGTTGAAAAATTGTGGCCTTAGGTCTGGTTACCTTCAAATTGATTTGCATAAAAGTCCTCTTTAGTAAAACTGATTCTTGATGCATTATTTATTACTTATGAAAAATAACTTTATCATCACTATTAATATGATTAACTGCAATAATACACTTTCTCTATACAATGTCCAAGTTACTTTAACATAGCATTTTATTATTTATTTGATAACTTAATTCTAGATGTGATTTTCTTTACTTTCATACAGGCACACGCTATTCTGAATTAGGCCGCGGAAGAAATTAAGATTTATTTAAAAGCTTACTAAGGCACATAATTACTGCGAAAATATCTATCATAGAATACTTAATAACGACGCATGCAACCGATTTGCGAAAAACTAAAGGTGAATTAACAGAATACTAAATTTTAAAACACTTTCCGAGTTAGGTACACAAATTTTGAAAAACTTGCGAAACATCCGGTGTAGGTTCAAATCCTGCCTTTCTCCCTATCACGGGAAGTGTTTTTTGGTATTCAATAATACATTCTGCTTGCGGTGGAAAGCAGAGCTATAAATTACTCAAAACAAAAGAACGAAACAATTTCAGTAAAAAAAAAGAAATCTAGAAAGTTTTATTACTTGAAACGAGACCTAATTCAGAACTCTATCATTCATTTAAACATTCTTAAAAATTCTATATAATTCATCAATTAGGATTGTTACTACACAGGTTCTACCGAATGTCAATAAGTGGGGATATAAAATAGGTGGACCACTGACCAAGATAAAAAAAAGTACAAGTAAATCAAAATGCATCTAGGGATTTTGTGTTATTGCGTCTAACATGGGATTGAATCTAACAGGGTATTTCTCGTGATTCTGAACAACTTTTACTATGGGACCACCTGCGAATTCGCAAAAAAACAATTTGGATGTTCCGTAAAAAATTTCATACCTACTCGGCAAAAATGTACGGAACAACCAAAATTTTTTTTACATTTCGCAGGTGGCCCCATAATAAAAGTTGTTCAGAATCACGAGTAGAAACATCCTGCAAAGTTTGCGCACTGACTAAAAAATAACCCTGTATATGGGACGATTTCTCTCGCGTGTAAGAAATAATCAACAAATACTTTATATAATCGAGTGAGCTTATTTTCGATTTCAATGCCATGTCATGCCGGCTTACAATAGCATCACCCAATATCTTTCCCGTGGGTGTCGTAAGCGACTATGGGATTTAAGAGTTTATGTGTATTGCAATTTTGGGCGACAAACTGTCACTATGACGATACACAGTCTCCTGAATAACTCTCTAACTTTTGTTAGACTTAGTGTAGGTACATTTTTACAGCCTTTAACGCTCTGCCTACCCACAAGGGATAAAGGCGTGATATATGTATGTAAGTATTATGAAAAAGGGAGAACAAGGTCATATAGGTACCTAAGTGGAAAGGAATTTTCAACATAAAGCGCAGTCTACAAACCAGTCAATAGAACTAAAATACATAAAATTTAATTTGAAATGCATGGATGTGACTTGAAGTTAAAACCGTAGTTTAGAGAGAAGAGCTAAAAGTTAGGAGAAAAACCATAATTTATTTATTATGTACTAAGTCCACAACTAGGCACAGAAATTGTCAAGAGAAATAAAAGTGTTGTTCAGTCTGCATTAAAATCTGTAAAATTCACATCGCGCTTATGAATTCATTAAAAAATTATTTTAGGTATTTTTTTCATCTGGCAACATTCAATAACGAGCAAATAACTCAGATAAAATCAAAAGCAGCATAAAGATATAACTCGCGCAGATAAAAAGTGGATCCCGAAATCTCAATATTATTGTTCGTCGCTCTATCGTAACATAAATACATGACATATGAGCAAGATTTCAACAATGCTGCCAATTTGGCATCCATTCGACATGTGCGCAAGTTATAGTAATTTATTTAGATAAGATGTTGCCAGTTTACTAGGTGCCCCAAAATTTTGTTTCAGTAAAGGCTATGCGACGATACCGCTACGTTTGTGGGCACCAGGCAGTCATAGTCTCATGGAATTAAAGTTGTAAGAATAACACAACCTTAAGAGATGTACTTATACATTTCATTTATACACAATAATCAGCCTGACATATTTAATTTGTAACTTATGAAGTCGAAAAGCGAAAAGAGACTAGAGTGCCACCTATGTAGAGTAGAATAGACACGATTCAATCGAGCCACGTGTCACATAAACTTCAAAGAAATTGACAGTGATCTCAATTCACGTGCGACAAACATCAGCGTGTCAAAACTTTTTTAGCATGACCCTAAGGCATGACCCAAATTATTTATTTATGTTTTGCAACTTTAGTCTATTTCGCTTTCTTTTTCTGCTTCTTTTGCTTTATGACATCCTTTTTCAAGCTTAAAATTTTAGGAACATCGCATGCATCACATTGCCAGTTGACAATCGTATTTTTACACAATAAACCTTCGTTTATATCATATTTTCAAATAGTTGCCAGAATTATGATAAATATAGTATTAATTTATTACATTCTAACCTTATTCCTACGAAGGAAAATAGCCTTAAACCAAAATAAACCAAACGGAAGAAGGCAGTATGACACAGCGCTACTTTTGGGGTTTTATTATTACTTAGGGCAATTGTATGCAGAAATCAATGACTGTAAGTAAAGACTTTATTTAATTTCAATGTAATGCAGGGTACAAGGGACGGTGTACTGAAAACTTTGCAGGCATGATCAGGCCATGAAACTGAACAAATTTAGTATAGAACCAATGGTGAGAAACGAGAAAAAAAATCGATCTCCCATACAAAATTTACGATGTACCTACTGTCTGACTATTTATGGGACGTCGATTTCTTTGCCTTTACCAACATTATGTTCAACGTGGAAAGTAGTTCAGTTACGCGGTCTGCTAACGCCTGCAAAGTTTTCGTAAGACAGTGCCTTACATCCCCCGTATAGGCATACTAAATATTTAATTCTCCTGCAAAATGGTATTTTTTTCCTTTTTGATCACATAGGAATTTTAAATATACTGCTTTTCAAATTGCCCTTAAAGTCAACCACCAGAACAGAGATTCAACTATTCCACAATTAATATTTATAATAAGTAAATTAGTCATAATTTAATAATAATTTTAAATATAAGGCAAATGATCTACGTTGAGACGCGCTTTGTGAACGAACGCTAGCTTAAGTTGAGGGTATTTACACTAGCAGACCTGATTCAGTACTAACTGATTCATAGAAGAAAGGGACCCGAAACGGCAACATAATTGTCGCGTCTTTTTCATATTACATGACATTTCAGCAAGATGCCAACAATAATGTTGCCATTTCGGGTGTCCTTCTTCTATGAATCAGGTACTAACTTATTTTACATGCTTTAAGTAATGTTTAACAAAATACACACGTATTACTTAAGTGTCTTACTACCTGGTTCAATAAAGAATGGGTTTATAAATGGCGGCCGAAGTTCATGCTTTCTCAGTCGCACTAAGGCTCTTCCTTATGTTTGTTACGTTCATGCATTCCCCCTTTCACTTACGGAACAGCAGTCACTTACAATCCATTCTTTATTGAACCAGGTAGTATTTATCTTGCATTGAACAATATGAAATAAAACATACTCTATAAAGAGATGTTATTTTATTTCCATTTTCATACTGGTGGCCTGCTAGTGTGCCTGTTTTATAGTTTAAATACAACTGATGAGTCTACACTTACATAAATGTTGTTACTGTTAGCCGGAACACATTTCCGAGTGTTCGTCCCATGCTGCCACCTGCAACAAAAAAAACGTATTTAAAAAAATATGTACAAACTAATATCAGTCACGGTTTACTACTCATTTTAAATCTTCAACAGTATTCTATTGTGAGAGCGTAGCTCACCAATCCCAATGGAGCGTAGCTCACCAATCCCACTGGAGCGTAGCTCACCAATCCCACTAGAGCGTAGCTCACCAATCCCACTAGAGCGTAGCTCACCAATCCCACTGGAGCGTAGCTCACCAATCCCACTGGAGCGTAGCTCACCAATCCCACTAGAGCGTAGCTCACCAATCCCACTGGAGCGTAGCTCACCAATCCCACTAGAGCGTAGCTCACCAATCCCACTGGAGCGTAGCTCACCAATCCCACTGGAGCGTAGCTCACCAATCTCACTAGAGCGTAGCTCACCAATCCCACTAGAGCGTAGCTCACCAACTCCACTAGAGCGTAGCTCACCAATCCCACTAGAGCGTAGCTCACCAATCCCACTGGAGCGTAGCTCACCAATCCCACTGGAGCGTAGCTCACCAACTCCACTAGAGCGTAGCTCACCAATCCCACTAGAGCGTAGCTCACCAACTCCACTAGAGCGTAGCTCACCAACTCCACTAGAGCGTAGCTCACCAACTCCACTAGAGCGTAGCTCACCAATCCCACTAGAGCGTAGCTCACCAACTCCACTAGAGCGTAGCTCACCAACTCCACTAGAGCGTAGCTCACCAATCCCACTAGAGTGTAGCTCACCAACTCCACTAGAGCGTAGCTCACCAATCCCACTAGAGTGTAGCTCACCAACTCCACTAGAGCGTAGCTCACCAATCCCACTAGAGTGTAGCTCACCAACTCCACTAGAGCGTAGCTCACCAATCCCACTAGAGCGTAGCTCACCAACTCCACTAGAGCGTAGCTCACCAATCCCACTGGAGCGTAGCTCACCAATCCCACTAGAGCGTAGCTCACCAATCCCACTAGAGCGTAGCTCACCAATCCCACTAGAGCGTAGCTCACCAACCCCACTAGAGCGTGGCTCACCAATCCCACTGGAGCGTAGCTCACCAATCCCACTAGAGCGTAGCTCACCAACCCCACTAGAGCGTAGCTCACCAACCCCACTGGAGCGTAGCTCACCAATCCCACTAGAGCGTAGCTCACCAATCCCACTAGAGCGTAGCTCACCAATCCCACTAGAGCGTAGCTCACCAATCCCACTAGAGCGTAGCTCACCAACCACACTAGAGCGTGGCTCACCAGTATTCTATTCTAAGAGTGTACCTTTTCTATCTCACAAGAGCGCAGCTATCATTAGAGTGTATGTATCTCACAAGAGCTATCACTAGAGTAGTAGTGTACCTGGCACTCGCGGCTGCAGTACCACTGGTTGGCGCACCCCGCGCACACGAACTGTGCGTCGCGGCGCCGGCAGCCCTGGCACAGCGGCGCGTCCGCCCCCTCCCCGCCCGCACCCCCGCTCGCCTCGTCGACCACCAGGAGCACAGCTATCACTAGAGTAGTGTGTAGTTACCTGGCACTCGCGGCTGCAGTACCACTGGTTGGCGCACCCCGCGCACACGAACTGCGCGTCGCGGCGCCGGCAGCCCTGGCACAGCGGCGCGTCCGCCCCCTCACCCCCCGCACCCGCGCTCGCCTCGTCGATCACGAGCCGCCCCCCGCCGCCCGACCCCGCCGGCGAGCCCGCGGCTTCGCCTTCCGACGCAGGACTCTCTTCGTCGTCCTGGAAAAGTAAATTACGAAAATAGTACAGTACTCGCACGATCTGATGGCAGCTTTGAGGAATCTACCAAAAAATTCCGCTACACGCATTACCGTCTAGAATTATTCACTCCCCAATCAATTAAGGACAGTACACGTAGTTATCGTTATGTGAATCCATAACTATATGATACTTCATTCTTTGATATACTAATACTTTATCGATGTGCTGTCCTTTAAATAGCCCTACCCTAGTTGCGGCAGTCACTCGATGATTCAATATAGGGTTAAATTTTACTAGTGACAGAGAGCGAACTTAGAACCCGAACTTAGAACCGATAAGGAAGAACTTTCCTTAGGTCAATATATGAAATAGAAAATTTAACTCCGATACAAAATTGAGAGATCCAAAACTATTTTTCATATTTCCAACTATGTTCCTTGGGAAAGTTGTTCCTTATTTACCGACCAGTTCTGAGTTTTCGCTATCGGTCACTATAGTTGAATTTCTTATTGTGTGCACTAAAATGACGTTTGGTGGGTGCCCGCTTTTAAGAGAAAAATAAATAGTGATATAGTGGTAAATAGTGCTAAAAAGATTCACTTCAATCACACATCCTAGTGACATGATCGTAATAATTAAATCAATTAAGTATATTCGGTTACAATATAGGTAAGTCCCACAATTTAAAGGGCGTGTTCTACTCACAAACTGAACAACATTTATTAGAAACTTTTCTTTAAAATATGAAAATAAAAGACTTGGATCTCCCATACAAAGTGATACACTTATTCAACATTTTTGTATTGGGATTGGGAGTCAAAAAATTTAGTAGGGAAACAATAAGTAAATGTGAGTGACCTGAGTTTGAATAAATCAGCTCACCTGAACTTAAAATTCAAACTGCGTCACTAGTGATAAGAAGTTGGTATCATTATTTTGTTGGCATCTGTCATTTTAGTGCATACAATTAAAAATTCGACTACAGTAAAATTTCACCAAGTATAAGAAAACTTACCAGCTGCACAACTTCTTCAGTTTTCTCAGGCTGCGGATCAGGCGGTGGGGGCTGCGGCGGCGGCGTCGGCTGCACCGGCGTTATTGTGATTTCCCCACAATTCTGGAAATACCAAGCATTCTGTGATATTTGGTAGGGCAAACTGGATTATTTCCTTGAAAGTAACGAGATACTTATCGAAAAAAGTTTTAAGAAAAATGTGCATTGCGAGAATGTCCAGTGCAGCAAGTTATCGTCAAACACTATGCATTCTGTTCTGAAAATGTAGACATTCTGTTCTGCCAGGAAACCTTAGGGTGAATTCTTGGAAACATTATGTTCAGCGAATGAGCTTTAACTTAGGTCCGTATTTATAACTATAAAATCGCACCTCGTAATCGAACTTGAGAGCAATTTATAAGATGGTGTTTGTACTGCTGGTGCTGGCTGACATTTACCAAAATCGCTCTTCAAGAACGATCTCAGACTTGAGTGCGATTTATAAATATCCATTCTAGCTCAGGGTGAATTCTTGGAAACCCTTTTCCACAATTTGTCCCCCGGGTGTCCAATGTCTATCCTAGGGTGGCAGATTGGTCTAACCTTTTTCATGCACATTCTTACTCTGCACATTTTTCTTTATACAATATTTTGTAGAGCATAATAGGCGCTCTACTTGCTTATCATATTCCCTGTATTATTTTCCCTGCTACTTTAGTATCCAGTAGCAATTTGTGCAGTTGTTTTACAACTGCACAAAGTTGGTGAATTTGATAACACCCATAAATATAACCTGATTCATAGAAGAAAAGGACCCGAAATGGCAACATTATTGTTTTCGTCTTTTTTATATTAGATGACATTTGAGCAAGATGTCAACAATGTTGCCATTTCGGGCCCCTTCTATGAATCAGGTAGTAAATGTATTACATGTTGTTCCCATAATGTGAATGTGGTATGAGGTGGCTGTGCTTTTGATGAGCTTTGCCATTTGATTTTGGTAACAAACTAATAATATTTGTTTCACATACGGATATTATTGGTACTTCTTTAAATATATGAAGCTTTTTATTTGCGTTTAATACTATTCGATATGATATTATTTTAAAAACATAAGGCTGTATGTACACTTTGCTTATAAAACGCAATCTAAAACGCTTCGACAATTTAAAAAATCAATCTTAAAAACTAAATTTGGAATTTAGAACGTCGAGGCCAATTCGTCACACCAATCGGTAGTGGGTACGTTCGTTATGTTGGTACCTTGGCCTGACCGAATGTTGGCAGCGCTGCTGGCTGGCTGCTCGCTTCGGGCGACGTGAGCAGTTTTGCCAGCGTCGGGGAAAAACTCTGTGGGGGCGCCTGCTGGAATTTTGGCAACAACCAGTCAAGCGAGTCCGGAATATTGGTTGGTTGGTGTCACATTGAGTCAATTTTGCTTTAAGTCCTATTCAAACCTGAGCGGAACTAGCACCGTACGTAGATACGCGGTATTCTGTTTACTGAAAATTGACAAGTGACCCGCTACCCATGTACCCATCCGGATTCCGCTGTAGTTTCGATAGGGATTTAAAGATTTTAGTTATGTAATATTTGCAAATTTTCGTGCTAGTTTTCAGGGAAATGTAAAAATTGCACCGTAACAGGTCTTTGATTTTGAAAAGATACGTAAAGTGGATAAAAAAGTAATTGTTACTCATGTGACACCAGCCTAATGCATCTAGAAAGCTGTTTGGGGATTTTACATGATTGATAAGTAACAATACAATGCAGTTTATGTAAAATGGACATGAATCTGAAATGGCCCTCTGAAATGTAAATTATGTTGAAATGCTAAAGACAATAACACAACTTTCCCTAAGAAATATACCTGGTGTACAAGACGGTGTAACGGAAACTTTGCAGGCATGATCAGACTATGAACCTGAGTACCTTTTATTATGAAGCCTTTGTAGGGAAGCGTTTTATTTTGATAATAAGTCAGATAACTAAATTCAAACATCACTACACTTGTAAAGTAAATCTACTAATTTATGAGCCCGTTTGTTCTTATCGACATTTGTATTGCTTGGGGAAAGTTGTTCCATTTATCACCAGTCCGTTCTAGTTCTCCTGAGATTCCAGTTAGTCAGTCATCATCATCTTTCTGCCCTTATCCCAATTACATGGGTGGGCGCAACACGTTTTGTTTGAACACATAGTAAGCGTCAAAATCGTCGCTATTACTGAGTGAGCCATCTGTAAAGGCGCCCGCGCGCTGTTTCCCTAATTTGTGCTCCAGTCCTTACCTTGGTAAGTATCCCGTGCAGCAACGAGTTCTGCTGCGCGTCCTGGCTACTGGTGACGGGCAGCAGTGATATCTCGGGGTACGGCGGGGGTGGGGGGAGGCGCGGGCTGGTCGACGGCATGCGCTCCGGCTGCTGCTTCTGTTGCTGCTGTTGCTGTTGTTGCTGCTGTTGCTGCTGATGATGCTGCTGCTGGGGAAGAATTAGGAAAGTTCTACACGACTGCGCAAAAAACTAAGAGCAATGTCCTCAGAGATATGCAGAAATGCAGTTTTATCGAATCGAAAGTACGAATCTTTTATTGAATCGAAAGTACGAACGTAATGAACTGCATTACGAATATACAGCCTTTTAAAAAAAACTTTCATACTACTGGCAGCTACTTATAGTAACTCGATTTCTAGTATTTGAAAAAAAATTAAACGAATTGACCCGCGTACCAAATTGTAATCTGTTCCAATTTGATACTGGCCAACAGTAAGTCAAATAAAAAAAAAAACAAGTGTCACCCGGGCGGGACGACACTTAAAATTATGAGGACTTATTTATTATTAAATCTTTGCTTCAAATCATTTTTCGAATTAAAATTCACCGATAAATGCTTTTTAATTTTAAAAGTTATTCAGTTTTTATGAGACTCCATTTTAACGTTTAGTTAAAAAGTTACTTATGTACAAAAGTCGTTCAGTTGGTGGTTCAGTAGATAGGCTTGCAATCGCCATAGTGCCGTGCGGAGGTTTGAATTATTTTTCATAGTTTTTCTTGTAGAGTGTAGATAAAATAGTGAATGCAACTGCATATAATTAGGCTTTAGAATGCTCGTGTCAGACTATTATCACACTCGGCTGCGCCTCGTGTGATAAACAGACACTCACATCCTAAAGCCTCTCATTATTAGGCAGTTGCATAAACTACTATAAAAGTTCAAACTTTTCAGGTATTCCACACACCATGCTACAAATAAATCATTAGTAACGACAAAGTATTGAAAAACATCTGTTACCTCATGGTTCCTCTCCCTACGCCTTTCCTTCGCATGATGCTCAGGTCTGTGAGTGATGGTTTCTGGTGGTCTGTTGGGCATGAGTCCAGAATTCGCCTGTTGCATGTTAGCGTACTGCACCAAGGCGTCTTTGAACATGGAGTTGGGTAAACCGCCGGCTTGGATCTGTTGTAACCGCTCTAGCATCGCTTTTTGGTTCTGGAAATTAAAACAGGATTACATTTTTAAGTGGGACAGAAAAAATAACGTAAAGGATATACATACACACATACGTAACGAATATATCACTTGCGAGGAAGGCAGAGCGTAAAGGGCTGTATAAAACGGCCGTTTACACCACGTCTGACAAAAGTTCGAGAGTCATTCAGAAGACCGTGTATCACTTTAGACACAGGATGTCAGCCTGTCGTCTAAAATTGACATACACATTGACTCTCTTAGTCATTCATTGACTCTTAACCCACGGGAATGATACGGGTTGATTCTAAAAATACCTATAACATAAATCACGCGCCCTTACGTGAGAAGCGACATTTTCTGCGGACGCTTATATGCCCTGTCTACCCCTCTTGGGATAAATGCGTGATGCGTGTACGTATACCGAAAATTATCGGGCCCGCGTCAATTTATTTAAAGTGGTTTACAGCTTTGACCTATTTATCCATACCCAGAAGATATTCATTATCATTTCGTTCTTGCGCAATACTTTGGTTATGGTGTAATGTTTATGATAAGACAGAAAACTGATATTTTTCTTTTGTGAGATTGTAGTATGTTAGAGTTAAGAATAGTGATTTAATTTGAGCACGGCCTAGACTTTCTTTTCCAGAATTGAAAAGGCCTAAGGCAAAGGCCTAGTAATATTTCTAAAACAATCTAAGACTTGTCTAAGCTATATTCATACATAGGCTGTCATTCATAGAGGTAAAACATTCCATTCCCATTTCCCATGGGAAAGACGATTAAACGATGGCTTAGCTGCGAGGCAAGGATTTCAGTATTCAATGTTAATCATAATAATTTTGAAACAACTTGCAAAATTTTCGGCAGCAGGCAGGATTTGAACCTGCGACCTTCGGCATCTGTACTGCCGACCCCACTAAAAACTGGGCTACCACGGTTCTATCCTAGCCTGCGAAATAAGCAAGTACATCTTGGCCACTAGCGCGCGTGACCACATCTTGTTACATTTATCGTAATAATTCTACGAAGTAACATTTTCTACTTTCCCATTAGAATAGCTATCTAGTTATTATGAATAAGTAGAGTGGCGTGCATCGCGGCAGACGCAACGGGGTCAAGGATCGCCGCTGCAAATTAGACCGACGACTCCTGCCAAGGTCTTACACGAGACGAGTGCTACTAATACTGTCCTATCTATGAATATTGTTATTGCATTTTGCATTGCAGTGTTTGCTTTTCATAACTTCTACGTAAGATAAAGCATTGCGCATATATATAGCGTTGAAAGACGCGTGAACCTTTCAGTAGCTAAACATTAAGTTGAGTTTCTCTGCAATGCTTTAGGAAAATACGATTTTAACGCTTTAATTTTGAGATTGGTGGTTTCATTTTTAATTAGATAGTGGAAATTACTCGATTTGCTAGGACTCTAGATATTAGGCTGCTAGGCGTGTGCTGAGCGTTAGTCTGACTTTAGTCCTTGTGGAAAATATAGTCAGCCCAATGATCCCTTATTAGTAGGCCTTGAATGCTACATGTAAAATACAACTCATTAAATAAATTAAAATATTCTCACCATATCCAAATTGTTGAACAGCATATTCAAGTTGTTCAGATTGTTCATGTTATTCAAATTGTTCATATTGTCCATTTTGGGCGCGATATTTCGGGGCGCGTTCATCATATTAGGATTTAAGATGGACTTCATCCGCCTGCCTCTGCGAGGGGTTATATCAGGATTCCTTTGTCTGTAATCTGCTATGATGGACTTGACATCTTTAGTGGGACCTTGCCGGCCCATAGGCATGTTGAAGTTGGAAGGTAGCTGCCCATTCATGTCTCTAGGGAAACCTGGTAATGTACCAGGCATCATTAAAGATTGAGGGAATACTGGTTTTTGCATATTTTGCATATGCATTTGAGCCGCCTTGTCGTACGGCGGTGGCAGCCCTGACATAGGGTTGAAATGCGTAGTGACCGGCATGACCGGAGCTTGCATCATAGGACTTATGGTTGGACCGGGCTGCTTGATTGATAAACCGGAAATATCATCACTTTTGTCTATAGCCAGATTTTTGGCTTGGTTGAGGAAATCGAACGGATCTATACCGGGTCTTTCGGCACCGTTAATTTCGGCCGACTTTTCGAACGATAATACTTGTTTTCTTCTTAGTAGTCTCAGTAAAATTTCTTCCTTTACTTTTTTTAGATGCAGTATGTTATTCCACTCATGTTCTTTCTTCTGAGCTAGTTCTCTGAGAGTTTGTATTTCTGCTAGGAGCTGCTCTGTATGTCTTTGTATTTCGTCTATGTTGTTTTTAGTGGCTGTTTGTATGTAGTCGTTGATCATACTGTCGTGTTGAGGGAAGGTTCTCTCAACTTCCTGACAGAGCTTTTTGAGAGGAGAATCTGTGTCCACTTCTTCACTCGCGCGTCTTTTCGTTGCATGTTCCTCCTGAAATGTTGAAAACTGTTCAATTCTGGATGCAGCATAAAATTATAATTTTCGTCAAGAGCGTGTCAGACACACCTAGTTACGTTAAAATCGTAACCTTACTTTTCCCTTAGTTGTACAAGATCTATGCAACAATACCCTACTTAATGTTAACACCAAATCCCAATAGCAAGGTACCAAGCTGGAAATTATAAGACTTGTTGAGGCAGGTATGAATGGTATGGCATGAATTCATGACTCATTTATCTCACTCACATAATATTAGACATCAAGATATGTTGGGTATTCATTGCTGTACATAAATAAGCAACATTCATGAATCATTAGGTTTTGTAATGCTGTTACTTTAAAATACCAATACAAAAGATTGAGTTAGTTTCTAAATGTGACATGATGATTTGATTTCGATGATCATGGTTTAAAACTTTCAGTAGACAGAGAAGGGTACTAGAAAATAGCTGAAATATTAATATTTATAAGGTGAACTAGCCCATAAAACTAAACATGATAAAATTAATTCAGCAATTTTTGCTCCCCATAAATTTAGTTGCATAATTCAATTATAAATTACTAATTATTTATTACCTTTGCTATATCTCCATTCAATGGCTTCAAATCACTTTCTTTCACCACCTTTATTGTCTTAGGCTCTTCTTTCCCTCTATTAATAATTCTTTCTATTTCTCTCACAATATTCATCTCTTTCATACTATTTGCCTCACTTTTATCCTCTTTTGATTTAATAATTCTTTCTATTTCTTTAACAATATTTGCTTCTTTTGCAATATTTGTGTCTTTCTTGTCCTCTTTTCCTTTCACAATTCTTTCTATTTCTTTCACTATGTTAGTCTCTTTTGCAACATCTCTCTGCACCTCTTTTCCTTTGATAATTTGATCTATTTCTTTCACATTTGTTTCTTTCTCTGGGACTTGATCCTTGGATTCACTTGAGGCTGGTAAATCTTCACAGACCATCATTTCTTGCACAGGTGCCACAAATTGAACAGGCGTTACGGGCTTGACTGGTGCAACTGAGTGAATTGGAGCCGTTATGTGAAGTGGTGCAGCATATTGTACTGACGGCATTTGCGAGGGTGCTTCTGTCATCTCTTCATCAGTAAATTCAAACGGTTTCTCTTTAGACAGTTCTGCTTCTATGATTTGAGGAGTTATGATTGCTACGACTTCTGGAGCTGCAATGGGGCCTGGAGTTGATACTGTAGGTTCAGGGGTAGGAGTTTTTGAAAGGTTTCCTTTAACTTCCTCAATTGGTTCTGGAACAATATTCTGGTCTTCTTTTTCTTCTTCTTCAGGTGGAGGTGTGTTCAGATCTGGTGTGGGAGGATCAAAGTCTGGAACCGGAGCAGTTTCTGGTTCTGGAGTAGGCTCTTTTGATATAACAGCTTCTGCAGTTTCATCATTAGTTTCAACAGCTGGTGAGTTAGATTCTGGTTTCAAGGAATCAGGCACCTCAGGTTTGTTAGTAGGAGTTTCTTCAATATCTTCACGAGATGCTTCTTTCAAATCCTCGATCATTTCATCCAACCCTTCTGTAACTGAAGAACATAGCTGTGACATAAAGTTTTAAAAATATTTTTAGAATAGATCGAATGCAATCTCTAACAGATTAAAATACTCCAATTTCTTGTAATCAGGAGAGGTGTACATAACAAATAATAGATATTACTAGATAATCCTAAAATTTAACCTCACCTATTAGACTTTGATACAAATGAAAAAACTTGAAACACTTTGCCCAATATAGGGTAAAATAGATTCACATGATATGATGATGTGATACAATGATAGTAGAGTACCGTCATCCGAATAGGCCATATTTGACGTCTGTCAAAATCATATTAATGCTATGACATAAGGTCTATTTTTCTTTGTTGACATGTTTCCTAGTATGGGTTTGACAGACGTCAAATATGGCCTATTCGGATGACGGCACTCTAGTAAAAAAATTCATGAGAAAACAAAGGTGATTCTCATAATTTGCCCAAAAATGTGAATTTAAATAGAATAGCATACAGTCTAATAAGTAAAACAAAATATGAAAAGAGTGCCTTGTCCAGCAGTGTTATAAACAATGCTTACAAAAGAAAATACATACTTTTTGCATCTCTAATTGGTTCAGAAACATTCTGCTCTTCCTTCTGCTCAAGCTCAGGGGTTACTTCTTTGGCATTTTCATCACAGTCTGCTGGTTTCTCCGCCACCGGCTCCTCTGTCTTCACTTCATCATCTATCGCCAAAGGATCCACCTCAGCTACAACAGGTCCAGGGGCTGCCGACGCCGCAGCCGCGCCGCCCGCCAGGGACTCCACTGACTTTACGCCTATATCGTTCATGTTTACATATTTCTGATCCGAAAGCCAGAATGTCACGCCGTGAGGTTCAATGACTTGGAAACGGTCATCCTAACCATATCGGAAAGCCTCAAGAGAAATCACAACGCCAATGTCTTTGTAGGCTTGTTTATTTGTAATGTGAATGCGGACAGACAATACAAATGCTCAAAATACTTGCAATTTTACTTCCAAAATGGGTAATTCACGCAATACGAGTAAGGGCAGCCGTGAACCCACAGGTCATCCGCTAATTTGGTAGTAAAACATAAACATGGATTCTTGTAAGTAGCACATTGCACAAAACACTTAAAATAAAGGTAAACTATACGAAAAATACCTATTTTCAATAGGTAAAAACTGATAAAAACCAGAAAAATAATACAACACTGCCAAAGGACGCAAATCGCACGCAAACTACTGGGTTGTCATCGTAAACGAGAAAATACCCAATGTTACGATAAAGCATTTCCGTGGCATTTCCACTCAATACAAGAATAAATTTATTACATCATCTAAACGAAAAATTGTTCATCAGGTAGCTTTTTTACAGTTTGAATTGAGTTTAATCAATGAATAGCAAAAATGAAGATGAAGTAATTTACCCATTATACAGAAAATTATTTCTAAATAGCAACAAAATTCACCACGTACATATTCCCGATCACGCATACTTTTTTACTTTCCTAATTCTATTAGTATACCTTTACATTGATGAATAGTTAAAAATAAACTAAATTTTATATGATTATTCATAGTCTTTCTACTTTGAAATGCTTCACAATATATCAAAAATAGCAAAATGTTAAAAAATTGTTCTTTAAATGCAATCATGATGTACATGTAGAACGGAACGGTAAGCACACTCTACACAAACTTCCGTCGGAAATACCGGAATAAAAGGGCTTACTTCTCTAGTATAAATAAATATTTTTCATATTCGCTGAACAGTTATTTCGCATTTTTTAAACCTACCTTGTGTTTTTCAAAAGTACAGTGCATATTTTAATATTTCCACGAGTCTGCTGTAATGAAAAAAGTATGTCAAGTTTAATCATTTGAATTACGCGCCTTTTCTTTAATCAGGTCCAACGCAACATAAGGATGGGCACAGTTAAAATATCGATAAGATTTTATTATTATTATTATTGTACAAAATTATAAACATATACATATTAAAAAACACAAAAACAAATACAAACTAATTATAAATAAAAAATATTTTCCACTGCTCTGCATCAGGGCAACATCCCAGCAGACTAGCCTTAGACTTATACGCTTCTATCCTATGTTGCCTCGATGAGGCATTGAAATGCTTGGTGTACCACGTCCTCATGAGCCCATAGTTTCTATGTCAAATGGGAAGAAAATGTAACACTCCCTCAGGCTTTCATACTTCATCTTCATGGACAGCTCCGCCGATACGGCGGCAGTCCTTGAATGATTAGAAGTACCCTGGACTGGACGTGAGACTGTGCTAGAGCGTCGACTCACGTGGCGTCACACACCAGCTATTTCCTCTGGCTTCGGGGGATTAGGGATCCATCTAGCCCCAAATTAAGCAAAGCTTGTACGATGGAAACTAGATAGCTGATATCAATACTTATATACGGTTACATTTAATTAAGTACAAATCTCTTGAGGGTGTGATCTACTCACAAAACTGAACAACTTTTAACTTTTTGGTACAAAGTTAATACAAATGAAGCAAGCGGAAAAAATTCACACCGCCGGCGGGATTCGAACCCACGTCTTCGGACAAGCCGGGTCAGACGTGTTAAGCCGCTACACCACGGCGGGTTCTGACCGAGGCGGCGAAATTGTGATCCACTTGCTTCGTTCATATTGCTTTGTCACTTGACTACTCACGGGTAGCTTGAGCGCCATCTATGACTTTGTAGTAGAACTATACAGTCACTCAACTGACAACATTACGTATGTACAAGTTGACGAGAGATGGAGCTTTTTCAGTTAATATCAATATCTAGTGTTTGATTAAAACACCAAGTGTTCCAAAAAATACTATCTTGTGGAAAAATTTCTTCAAAATAGTAAACATGAACAACTTTTGTTTGAAACTTTTCTTCGAAATATGAAAAAAAAATTTGGACTGCCCATACAAAAATGCTGAAAAAGAGTGTTACTTAGTAAGGGAGGTGCAAATTTCTATTTTTCATATTTCGAAGAAAAGTTTCAAACAAAAGTTGTTCAGTTTTGTGAGTAGATCACACCCTCAAGAGATTTGTATTTAATTAAATGTAACCGTATATACTTTTTTGTAAATATAAACATACTATACATAGAAAACGTCCAGACTAAACACAAATATTGTAAATTGACTAAACAAACTTGTCGGTGGGGATCACAAATTAGTTGGACGTAACTTTTTTGGTATAAATAGATACACGATCGGTATGCATGATAAATATGATAATGATAATGTTAACGAATAAATGGCAAGTAGGTAGGTATGGCAATAAGATAAGGTCTTATAAATTCAGTGCAAATATTTACAGGGTGTGTTCTACTCGTGAAATTAAACAACTTTTCATAGTAGTTTTTTGTTTTCGAACAAGTAGATGTGTTAAAAACAATAAAACCCGGCTGCGGTAATTTTAAAGTAGTATTTTGCTCCCGCCATTTTAAATCTTTATTTTTTTAATATAGCCAGTGTCACTAGCGCTGCTAAGACAAATCTAACGACACCTCATATGTCAAATCCAACTATCCGTTTGGGCTGTAGCTCGTGAAAAAGAATTTTCTTGTACACATACATAAATACATACATACATACTCTCGAAAAACATAACCCTCCTTCTGAGGCAGTCGGATAAAAATTACAAAATATTTTAGACCTCCCATACAAAAATGTCCAAAACATGTGTCAGTTTGTATGGAAGGTACAAAATTTATTTTTTAAACTTCGAAATAATGTTACTAAGAAAAATTGATTAAGTTGTTTTAAGTTTCACGAGTAGAGCATACCCTGAAAATATTTGCTTGCATTGAATTTAATAGAACCTTATTATAACGAAAATAGTATCCTTCATTTATCGTAGGTAAGTTTTTAATTGATAAGTCAAGCCAGGCCCTGGTCAGAGTTGAGGAACCATCCGGCAAGCCGGAGACCCCTGACGTGGATAAACCTTTACAGACATTACCCGGGACGTGTTATTTTGCATTTTTCTAAAATAATGTTAAATGTAAGCTCCACGTCCGTTCTCTGCTAGACATGGGCATTCCCATAGGAGTTGTGACTGTTAATGATTTTAGTATTCTCTATCTATCTCCCTCTCTTCTTGTGGGACACCGAGTCGTTCAACGACCTATAAAAGATGCTATAAATGATACAAGATACTTTATTTGCTTAAAATATTTGTAAATAAGGTGGTAGCAGGTTAAAAAATAAAATAAAATAAAATAAAGTTTATTAGAAACTTACAAGATACATGGCATGTTTGCCTGGCCCCCAAACTAGGTTATCTTATAGGTACATTAATGTCTTGCCAACTTATGATTAGCATGCAAATCTTCAATACATGTAAGTTAAAATAAGCTCTTACAAAATTCTCAGGCCGAATAAGTGTAAATTAATTATAATAATGTCAAAATACAATAAAACACAAAAATGACATAATTAATATCAAATACTAAATAATAATTCATTAATTCCTACTTCATACATCAATAATTATTTAAAAAATCTTTTAAGTCAGACAACTCGAAAGGATACCTTTTTGATTACCTTGGTAAACAAAATTATGGATATGTAATGAATAGTTATGTAAACAATGATTTATAATAATATAATAAATAAATAGTATACACATAAATAACTATGCCAATGCACAATTATGCGAAATTACTATTATGCCCAAAGTATTATGCGTAGTGCAAATAGAAGTAAGAAATATATGCGTTCGAAGTACCCATTAAAGACAGCTCTCTAGTTGTTTTTCATCGGATCTTATGATGCCGTATGTTTCGAGTGTTTTTAGGACACCAAAGACACCGAGGGGTCTCTTGATGATGTCATTGATGGACGAATGTCCCTGCACGTCTTTGCCAGGATAGGCCGTGGTGGGAGTTCCAATTTCTTTTTCATGTTTTATAAATTGAATTGAATTTATTTAAAAACCTATAGTCAGAAAAGTTTTTCAGTTTTATGAGTAGAACACATGCTGAAAATAATTGCATTAAATTTAAAAGGACCCTATATATATACGCGATCTTTAAAATAAGTTTGTACTTTCATTCCTTGATTATCTTTATATTTTACGTGACTCGATGAATAGGAAAAGCAAAAAGTAGAAAAACATTAATTCCGAAACATCTACGTTTGCGACTTCCTAAAACAGCATAGCATCATCTTATCTATCGTGCAAGGAAACGCATCAGACGTATCGATATCGACAAATAATTATTGTGTACAGCACTACATATGATGAAATGCAATGAAAAAGCAAATGGCCGACAATACGTCGCTCTAGAATCGCTGCAGATAAAAAGAATCCTATGTAATTTCATGAATAATGCGCTCTTTATGATCATGATTAGCAAAATAAGACTCTCTAAACATAAAATAAACCTGATTACCATATATTTGTAGGCAAAAAGCCTGATGAAAGGATAGTAATTACGAAATAAAGACACAGTTTTATCACCAATCCGTAATTCGCAAAACGGAAATAAAAGTGCTTGCGCCAGACCTATGCCCGTTTATATAAAAGGTGAGTACTTTTTATTATTATTTTGCTACATTCTGCATGGTTTTGTCGTTATTTAGTGCATAGAACGTTCCCAAGTCGTAGTGCAAAAATGGATGCATGACAAGTTTATTTTTAGGATAGTTTATAGGTACTACCTTGCTATTTATTTGTTTGTCTTATTTTCTTGGTACCCAGCTAGCATATAAGCCAGCTGTTATTAGAGGTATATTAGAGGTTGTGTATTTTAGGTAGGTAGGGAGGCACCGCCTATGTACCTACATACCTACAGGTACTTACAGCTACTCATCGAATCTATGGCCACTGCATGTTCTGATTATGCTGATTAATATTTTGATGTTTCATCATATGTTTTCCTTATTCCAGGTGGTGTAATGTGAGCAAACCTCTGTAGCAGACCGTCTTTCGCCCGTCATGGACCGAGGCTACGAGAAGCGTCACGGAAAACACCACAAGGAGAAGCACAAGAAACATAAGAAGCACCGGAGCCGCAGTGGTACCCATGACCAATCTTATGGTACTCTTAACTCTTCTAAACCCCTTGTGGAGTACTCTGATGTCAGCTCTGAGGACTTGACAGGCCCTGAGGCCGGAGAAATCGAGAGTGAGGCCAGCTCCATCGGCAGACACATTGCCGATGACCTTGATAGAGCTCGCAAGACTCACTCCATACGGACATTTGTTGACAACAAGACTATTTCAGTGACCACCACGTCCTCCCGCCGGGCGATTGAGGACTATGCTCTGACCCGTGATTCTTCTTCAGCAGCCAGGAAGAGAACGCGACTCGATTATGTTGAACCTGAGCCAGAATTTGATGAGCTTCGCTTCAAGAAAAAGAAAGATAAAAGGAAGAAGGATAAGAAGAAAAAACGTAAGAAGTCAAAACGGTCCCGTTCAGCGAGCTTGGAGAGTGTATCACCTGATGACAATGTCCCAGTGGAGACTCCTGTCAGACCGGTGACTCCGCAGCGCTATGAGAAGGTGCCAGTTAGCGAATGGGAGAAAGGATCTTCCCCTCTGAGGAATGGGTCCTGTTCACCCGTGTCGCCGACTACGCCTCCGATTATGCGTCACGAGTCTCCACCGCGAATTAGGCCTCCGCCCCTTCGCGAGTCTCTGAGGGAGCCTCCCCTACATGGTCCTCCATTTTCACCAACACGGGAATCTCCAATCATCAGGTAAGAAATTATTTCCTAAACTTTTACTATTCTTCTCAGCCAACTGTTTTTTATTTCAACTAATTGGTCTGTCAATTTTGATCAAGTTAATCAGAATTATCACCCGATTTGGCTAATGGTCAACCATTACCCAAATTGTCAAGGTCAAGTTGTATAAATTTTTGGGGTAATGTTATTTCAAGGAAGAGCTTTGTGAAAAAATTTAAGCTTTTCAACATGAAGTACAGTAAATAAGTAGAAGCTGCTTTACTAATAAGTTCATCCCAGCTCAGCTCATGTGTTCATCTCTTATCTTATCAGCAAAGCTCCTTCCTGTACTTAAAATGCTTTATCTGTCAATTGTTTTGATAAGATTGTCCTACTTCTAAACAAAAAAGTGTTACTTGTAAGATTATTTTCAAGTTGCTAAAAGAATAAGTTATTATTATTAATAGTAGGGAGTAGGTATTTACAAAGGAAAGCATTAAGTAGTGTTTCTAGTTAGATTCTAGTAACAATATTATATATATGATGCAAAAATGAGAATTGGCATGAATTACGAAATAATCAAGAGTTCGTGTCTTTTTAATATTTATTGACCATAAAACTTTGTTTTATTTATTACTATGTAAGAGAAATTCATAGTAAGAAGACCTTTATGTTGAATGAATAAATACATTTTCATACAAAGTAGGTACCTATCACAAAAATAACTACATATAAGAGTTCTTCAAATGTATTAAAAATTTTCTGTTTGGTACAACTGTGTTTTAACTAACATTTTCTTTATCTATTTCATGTCTAGCATTATTGATCTAAGGTAATAAATACACTTATTTGCTTATAGAAGCCATTTTTTAATAATGCATGTTTCTTTAGTTATACAATATGTATAATCATAGGTAATAGAGGTAGTTATTTACTAAATAATATTGAATGGGTTAGGGGTATTTTAAGATTTCCTTTTCGTAGTTCTAAACCAAAGCTGCATGCATCTAACTTAAACTCGCGTATACATTACGATTAGTTTGGAAAGTTGCACAACAGTGTGTTGCAAAAAAGTTCTCTGGGTTGTCACGACAACAAGCAGTAAGTCGCGGTGGGTTTTCTGTATCGGATACCTTGTTGCCAATAAAAAATCGCCGCTGTTTTGTTCCGGAAACATTTAATTGATCCAAAAGTCTTGTTCGTCTTTATCGCGAAACTCTCTGATTGCAAAACAATGTCGCGCAACGAATAATGAATACTCTAGACTTTATTGACGTTTATTATAAACTTACATTATAAGTAACATTGATAAACTTCCTTTTCCCAACAGCAGCAGAAGACGTCAAAAGTCTACCACACCACACACTCCATCAGCCCCTCCTTACGCCGACACGGTGACCATAGACTCGGATAATGAACCCGAATATGACCGTCGCAGAGACTACTATGAACATCCACAGTCGCCTATTATGATAGCAGGTAAGGAGAAACAGCCATTACAGGTCATGGGTACCAGAAGAACGTCAATAGTCTACCACACCCCACACTCCATCAGCGCCTCCTTACGCTGACACGGTCACCATAGACTCGGATAATGAACCAGAATATGACCGTCGCAGGGATTACTATGAACACCCACAGTCGCCTATTATGATAGCAGGTGAGTGAAAAAAATCTAAATTTTCGAGTGAAGATATAGTTGGGTCGAAAGAGTTATAGTTAGTTCAAAAGAGTTGCAGTTAGGTCGTAAGAAGATACAGTTAGGTCGAATGAGTTGCAGTTAGGGTCGAAGGAAGATACAGTTAGGGTCGAAGGAAGACACAGTTAGGGTCGAAGGAAGACACAGTTAGGTCGAAAGAAGATACAGTTAGGTCGAAAGAAGATACAGTTAGGTCGAATAAGTTGCAGTTAGGGTCGAAGGCAGATACAATTAGGTCGAAAGAAGATACAGTTAGGTCGAATAAGTTGCAGTTAGGGTCGAAGGCAGATACAGTTAGGTCGAAAGAAGATACAGTTAGGTAGAAAGAAGATACAGTTAGGTCGAAAGAGTTGTAGTTAGGGTCGAAGGAAGATACAGTTAGGTCGAAAGAGTTGCAGTTAGGGTCGAAGGCAGATACAGTTAGGTCGAAAGAAGATACAGTTAGGTCGAAAGAAGATACAGTTAGTTCGACAGAGTTGTAGTTAGGGTCGAAGGAAGATACAGTTAGGTCGAAAGAGTTGTAGTTAGGGTCGAAGGAAAATACAGTTAGGTCGAAAAAAGATACGGCTAGGTAGAAAGAAGATACAGTTAGGTCAAAAGAAGATACAGTTAGGTCGACAGAAGATACAGTTACCTACATCAAGAGATAATACATTTGATACAGAAAGATCTATTGAAATTGCAGTTGTAGCAAGGCCCACGCACGCCGTTGCACAGTAAGATAGATAGATGTAATAAAGTCTAAACTTGTGCCATTCTGTCCCAGATTCGCCAGTCCACGACCTGTCACGCGGCCGCGACTACAGTCCGCGCCGCAAGCGACGGCATCGCAGCCGCGAGCGGGAGCGGCACCGCAGCCGGGACCGCGACCGACATCGGGACTCTAGAGGCATGCACAGGTGAGGTTACACACACGCCGTATCGCATGCGGCGCCGCAAGGAGAATACGGGAATACGGGAAGGTGTACCGAAACATAGCAGGAATTATCTGGAGCCTTTAATGCAGCGGCAGGGTCTGCGTAACGTAAATAATATTGCTAACTTACCAATATTTGTTATTTCTTTTTGTTTTGTTTTGTGTTAGTTGTACAGTAAAGCTTATTTGCTCTTTCAATTTTCTAAATAAATTATCAACTTTATTTTTAGTCGATTTAAAAGAGGTAGAGATAAGTAAAGAGTAGATACTCTGATCTAAAGAAGTAGGTAGTATAATACTAGAAATAAAGAAATTTATTTAAATAAGTAACTACTTAGTATAAGAGCGTTAGCACACTAGCTATTTGGGAGCGGATGCGCAGCGTATTAGTTGCTGACTCGTGGCATTTCTACCAAAACTTTGTAAATCCGCCGCGCGTGCGCAACGAGCGCATCTGCTCCCAAACCGCTAGTGTGTAGTGTAAGTCTAAGTACGAGTAGCAACGTAAATTATCAGTTGAAATAAGTAGTGTAGTTCCCGTAGTAATGTAAATGTTTGTCAGTTTTATGACTAGGTCGCACAGTAGAAGTTCTCTGAAGCGGCGGCGCTCGGTGTCGCGCGGGCGCAGACGGGGCTCCACGCAGTCGCCGCCGAGACACCGGACCAGGCATCGGGAGCCTTCCAGGGAGAAAGACAAATACAGGTATAGTACACAGAGCCATGTAGCTTTTGACTGGCTGCTATGCGCGCCGTTACTGGAGACGAAAGTACCGGGAGTAACAAGCCGAAAGGAGGTCAAACTACTCATGAAACTGATCAACTTTCTCCTTGAGACATGGGTTGAATGAAATATATAAAAAAAATTGGACCTCCTATAGTAAATCACTCAGCTGATTGGCGATTTTGTATTGGAGGCTCATTTTTTTTCGTATTTCGACTTCTGTTCCATGAGGAAAGTTGTTCAGTTTCACGCTTGTTTTGTATTAAATTTTTCGTAGAGGCATCTATAGTAGTGGGGCGCGTAAGAATGACCTTCCATGCTTTGTTGAGCACGAGTACATGCTCATGGCTTATAGGCTTACAGCTGTGAATATAATTTACGTATAATAAATAGGTTATCATACCAAATTTTTCTTCCACAGAAGCAAACACTCACCAAGTCCGCCTACGACACTGCTGCACAGAAAGATAGACCTGAAAGAGAAGATCAGCGACACCAGCCTGTTCGCAGAGCTCGTCAAAGACAAGCATAAGAGAGCTAAGGTAAGATTTGCATAATTTCGCAGGCAATGAGCTGAAGCCCGGATGGAAGAGTCGCCGCCAGAAATTATGGCGAAAGTTGAAATCCTCATGTACCTGATGTACCTACTCTGTTACTTTGATTCATTCGTTTTGATGGCATCGTTTAGTTTGTGTTATTTTTATTTCCTAACTTCAATCTTCTTTTGACTTTAGTTCCTGGCTGTTTTCTGTACCCTTTTTATTCAGATTTGCTGTCATTCCCGTTCGATTTTCAAAAATAAGATGCCATCGGAAAATGCATGTTTCGAATATGGCGTCGCATCTTAGAAAAATGTTAAAATAAATAAAATAAGAAAACCCTCTCAAGAATCCCCTAAAAAGTGTCCCAAGAGTCCCCGCAAGCTTGAAATTACTGTATTCTGATGCTACTACTTTCGTGTGTACAGAAACTGCAAGAGATTTTGAACCAAAAAGAGGAGGAGTCTCAAGGAGCGATATCGAACGCTGCGTCTGATAAAGCTGAGGTGCTGGATGAGCTATCTAACGTCACGGCCGACAGCTCAACACAGGTACAATTTTTTAATCTCAAACAAAAAATGATAATTCATATAAAAATGTACTAATAACGAAGAATCTTTTGGTTTTTAAAGCTTAAAATTGTTATCAACCTAGGCCTATTTAAGTCCAGATTCTTTAGACGTGATATGTGTACTACCCGGTTCACAAAAAAAAGGGGACCCGAAATGGCAACATTATTGTTTGCGTCTTGTTCATATTACATGACATATTTTGAGCAAGGTGTCAACAATAATGTTGCCATTTCGGGTCCCCTTTTTTTGCGAACCAGCTTATATTTTCTTTTAGGGTTGATTCTTTAGGGATGATATGTATCCGCACCTATTCGCCTTTTCTCGCCGTCCTTTTTCTAACTATTCTGTAACTCTGCAGTCGAAAGAAAACGGTGAAAACTCTGAAGGGCAGAAAGAAGTGGTGGATATTCCAATGCCGCGCGCCGCTGACTTGCCGCCGCAACCTGTTCCGCCGCCCGAGATGACTACGGTGCCTCACAACGGAGACACCGCTGAGGTACAGTCTGAGGTCAGTTACATACATATACAACTTGTTACAAAACAACAAATAAAGGTCTCCTATAAATTGAGTTCATTTTGTATTGGAGGTCCAAATGTGTTCCATGGGGAAAGTTGTTCAGTTTTATGAGTACCTTCTTTCAGCTTTATTGGTTGTTTTGTAACACCCAGTATACATACATCACGCCTCTATCCCTTGCGGGGTAGACAGAGCATAAACGGCTGTAAAAACTGTAATTTACACCACGTCTGACTAGTTTGAGAGACATTCAGACGACTGAAACCATAGTGACAGGTTGTCAGTCGTGACGCTTAAAATGGTTATACACACAACTTTCAAATCCCTTATTCGCTTCTTACGACACACACGGGAAAGATATGGGGGCTATTTTAAGCCGGCAGGCATGGCCTGATGTCTGTTATATCAATACTCTACCACAATAGTCTGCTGCTGGACGTGGATCTCACCACGCTTGGCAGACGTATTGGCGAGTGCAAGGTGTTGTTAATATTTATACACACTGCTACCCATTTCTTGGATTTATACGTCACCGAGGGGTAGAAATTGGGTGATACTATTCTAACTCGGCACCTCACGGCAATATTCAATACACTTAACTTTCTGGGCTAGATCTGGAGGCCAGATAAACATACAACGCTTGTTACGTGCATGCATGTTGTGTGCAGTAAAGTTTTACCAATAGGGGCGTCCACACCAAGCGAGGCTGCTCGCGTACTCATTGCCTCGCGCGGCGAACGACCAAAAAATTACGATGCTAGCTATGTAGGATCCAAATTGAGCCGAACTTGGCTCGCCTGTGCATGAGCTTATGCCGCGCGAGGCAATGAGCACGCGAGCAGCCTCGCTTGGTATGGCGCCTAGTGAATAGCAACAATAATTACAATAAGGCATGCTTGAAGAATTTGGCTACCGTATAGTCAATTTAATTTTGACTTCTCTACTAATATGTAATCCAGAAACCGGTGGACGCGCCGCCAGTGCCGCCGCCCGGTAGCGCGCCTCTCCCCCCTCTACCCAAAGTGGGGGGCAGCGTGGTGGAGGGTGTGTACAACCAGAACAGCCAGCCGCCCCCGCCCAAGCCCAAGAGTCTAACTAAACTGCCTATGCCGCCCAACACGCAGGTTTGTATTATTTTTCTGTTTAAGGTGGTTCGTTACGTCATACAAACGAAAAACTGCACTTCAGTCGGGTTACACATGAGCTGTAGAGTTTCTTTTTAAAGAAACTTTATTCTGAATGATGAAGGCACACGTAAATTTGTCGCAAAACTACTTATAGTTAAAAGATAATCAGTATTTTCTGCACAATAAAATTAAACGTATTTATTGCAGCAGTAGCTCCATCTATTTTCGTAAAGTGGCGACTCGCTTTTTACGGGGAAATCTGATGATTTAAAAATTCTTTTTAGTGTTTTGCGACAATCTTATATACCCACGGGACTCCCCATCAAGTTTTTTAAACCGACTCTTGTCTCCTTTACATACATAACTCCATTGAACTTTTGTATGGAAAACGGAACGCCTTAACTGACTTCTTCTTCTTGTGCAAGTGGGATGTATGAGAGCCGCCCACTCAATCACGCGGTGTGTGGTGTGGTGTCTCATACAGTCCCAAACGATACAACGCGCGTGATGACGTGCGTGCACGTCACGCATACGGGCATATTATATCTTGTAGATCTTTTACAAATTGATTTCTGATGTGTGATAGAATAGTGAGTTGACGCCGTACGTACAGTACTCTTCTCACAGACAAAAGTGATCATCTATGAAACATTAATAAAGATTTTACAACAGTGCTTAGCGTTTATTACTTTTTTATTGCTGCTCACACACTTTAAGAATGCTTATAAAGTCAAAAGTCGAAGTTTATTACAATCAACAGTAAAATATTAATTAATTCCCTTGATTTCCAGGTGGAAGACATCAAATCTCTGGCGAACGACAGTCCTTTGAGTACACCCTCCCCCAGCCCCGTGAAGAAGCCCGAAAAGCCGAAGAAATCCGGCATCATGAACCTGCCCATGCCACCTGGTGAGTCTATGAAGTAACTTGAAACAAGCCACAAGATTAATCTTCTGTCCACTTGGGAAAAAAAGAAACCATGAATATCTAAAAAGGAACCAAAAATCATGAATCTCATCCAGAGTTGAGCTGAGTCAAGAATATAAATATGCTCCTGTACGCCTAACATGCCAGGCAAGACATATATCACTTATCGAATGACAAAATTTATCGATTTCGATAAATTTATCGTGGATTGTAACATGCGCGCCACGAGAGACAATTTTATCGCAGTTTCTCGTCCTTATCACGACGATATGTCAAATGAGTTTTAAAAAACCACCCATACACAAATTGAACGAATGAAACAAAAATTGAACGAATGAAAAACACAGTCGTTCTCTTTCACAACTATGAATATTGAAAGGGATAGACTGTTTTCTTTTTTAAAGAGATTGCCAAAGTATTTTATTTTGCAAAGGGCCTTTTTATAAATATTTTTTTTTTACCTAGCCTGTTCAGTGTCCCAGTAGGGCAAAGCCAAACTAAAATTAAATTGTATAATTAAACTGGTTAAATTGGATGTAGCTTCGGCTACGGAGTCGTCAGGCGAGATACAGAGTGGGCTGTAGCGTCAGACGCTATGAAGGCGTCGGACGCTATATGGAATAAGCTACAATAAAAGGGTCAGTGGCGAGCACTACGGGGGCGTCGGACGCTAAAGATGGTGAGGAGGGGGGAGGTAGCGTCGGACGCTATGAAAGGTGAGGGGTAGTGTTGGACGCTACGGAGGCGTCGGACGTCATAGACAGTGGGGTGTAGCGTCGGACACCCTGAAAGGAGTGGGAAAGTGTTGGACGCCCTGGAAAGAGGTGGGTAGCGGTCGCCCTGGGAAGCGTGGGATAGCGTGGCACACCCTGGAGAATGGAGGGGTAGACCCTGGATGGCGGCAGGTAACGTTGGTCACCCTCGGACGCTCTGAAAAGCAGGGGGTAGCGTCGGACGCAACGGAGTTGATGAATGCTGTGGAGGCGTCGGACGCTATGAAAACATCGTACGCTTTAAAGGATGGGGAGTATTATCAAACATCATTGATGCTTCAGGCACTATGGAGGCGTTGGACGCTATCGAGAATGGTTATTAACGTCGGACGCTATGAAGGCGTTGGACGCTACGTAAGACAAGGTAAGTCGTGGGATGATTGTGTATCAAACAGGGGACTGATTTTCGGTTTAAGCTTATCAAAATTCATTTTTCAATTAGAGTACGAAAATACAGCTATTTTTGCTCTACGAAGCTCCGTTTTCGAGATAATTGCACTTTTAGTTTGCATTCGTTTTTTATATTAGAAATCGTTACTTTATTGAGATATGATGCTACAGAGGCATAGGACGCTACGGAGGCGTTGGACGCTATACACGTGTGTGACGATACCGAGGCGTCGGACGCTACGGAGGCGACAGACGCTGTAGATGATCGGGGGTTTTATCAGACGCTATGGAGGCTTTAGGCACTATGGAGGCGTCGGACGCTATGAAGGCGTTGGACGCTACGTAAGACAAGGTAAGTCGTGGGATGATTGTGTATCAAACAGGGGACTGATTTTCGGTTGAAGCTTATCAAAATTCAGTTTTCAATAAGAGTACTAAAATAGAGCTATTTTTGCTCTATGACGCTCCGTTTTCGAGATAATTGCACTTTTAGTTTGCATTCGTTTTTTATATTAGAAATCGTTACTTTATTGTGATATGATGCTACGCAGGCGTTGGACGCTACGGAGGCGTTGGATCTTATGGACGTGTCGGACGATACGGAAGCGTCGGACGCTACGGAGGCGATGGACGCTATGGAAACGTCAGTCTTTATGGAGACATTGAACTCTGTGCAGGATAGGGAGTATTGAACTCTGTAGAGACGCTATGGAGGCGTCAGGTGGTATAGAGACATTAGACGCTATGGAGGCGTTCGACGCTATGTGAGACAGGGTAAGTCATGGGATGATTGTAAACTGAATATGGGCCTGATTTGTTTTTTAAGATTATCAAGCAAACGATCATCTACAGTGTTCAATGTTTCCATAAAGTCCGACGTTTCCATAGCGTCTGTCGTCTCCGTAGCGTCCGACGCCTCCGTATCGTCCGACACGTCCATAACGTCCAACGCCTCCGTAACGTCCACCGCCTACATAGCATCATATCTCAACAAAGTAACGATTTCTAATATAAAAAACGAAAGCAAACTAAAAGTGCAATTATCTCGAAAACGGAGCGTCGTAGAGCAAAAATAGCTCTATTTTCGTACTCTTATTGAAACTTTTTTGTTTGATTATCTTAAACCTAAAATCAGTCCCTTATTCGGAACACAATCATCCCACGAGTTACCCTGTCTCACATAGCGTCCAACGCCTTCATAGCGTCCGACGCCTCCATAGTGCCTAAAGCCTCCATAGCGTCTGATAAAACCCCCGATCATCTACAACATTCAATGTTTCCATAAAGTCCGACGTTTCCGTAGCGTCTGTCGCTTCCGTAGCGTCCGACGCCTCGGTATCGACACACACGTGTATAGCGTCCAACGCCTCCGTAGCGTCCTACCCCTCTGTAGCACCATATCTCAATAAAGTAACGATTTCTAATATAAAAAACGAATGCAAACTAAAAGTGCAATTATCTCAAAAACAGAGCGTCGTAGAGCAAAAATAGCTGTATTTTCGTACTCTTATTGAAAACTGAATTTTGATAAGCTTAAACCGAAAATCAGTCCCCTGTTTGATACACAATCATCCCACGACTTACCTTGTCTTACGTAGCGTCCAACGCCTTCATAGCGTCCGACGCCTTCATGGTGTCCAACACTACAGCTTACCCTCTATAGTGTCCGACGCCTTCGTAGCGTCCGACGCTACACTCAATTTAGCCGGTTAAATCGAAATTAAATCAATAAAATACGGCACCGCCATTTTATCCTTTGCTATCGTCGACTCGAAAGATGGACGATAAAATTCGAGTAATTTAACTCATTAAAAAAATGAAATTTTATAACAAATGGCGCGCATGTTACGACTTGTCGATAAATTTTAAAATTGTCGATTTTTGACAAAGCGACGTGATAAATATGTGCGCGCATGTTACCGACAGTCGATAAATGATATATGTCGTCGAATCACGATAAACGGGCGTGATAAAATTTTATCGTGCCTGGCATGTTAGGCGTACTGGAATTGCTGCGTTGAATTGAATTTAAAGACAGCTTCAGAATCGACAATCCTTTGTCGATTAAAATAATTTTAAAAATTGTTCTACAGAACACCTAAAAATAATTTTATAAAAATAAAAACGCGCGCTTTCGCTTAAAAGATTTGACTGGACTGCTATTTCTTACTAAAAATGGTAATAACTACATATTTTTGATGTAGAAATTATTTGTTATTTTCAGTGATACCTGGTTCGGAAGAGCTAAGCGGGGACGAACTAGATGGCTCGACGCCGCCGCCGACATCACGGCGGGATCAATACTCACACATGTTCACCTCGAAAAGGGCTAGGGATAGTGTAAGTATTTTGATGATATTTTGTTCAAATTATTTCAAAATAAAAGGTGACATTTTACTATGACTGATACTAAAAACATAAAGCTTCGTTATGGAAAATCGTTCTATATCGGCCATCCCCTGTTTTTGGTATCGGTTTTTCCCTTGTTCTTGGCATAAAGACAAGATTTCTTATGAAGAACCGATTTCTGGTGTCTGATTTGTGTTCTATTTGTCTTATCTTGCAATAAGACTGACTATTTGCTTATGCATTTTGTTTCCAGTCTGGTCCAAAGCTAAAGCGACCTCGTATACTGAAGAGACGAGGGTCAAAAGTAGTGCCAGTAGCCACGCCCACACATCACGCCAAGGACTGGGGAGAGAAATGTGTCGATGGCTTCCAGGTACAGTCTCAAACCATTAGTTACTTGCAGTAGTCGGCACTTGGTGAAACTCCAAAGTGCAAGTTTATTTGAATTTTGCAACAAGACTTCACCTAGTTACAGACTTTTATTAAATTGTCATACGAGTTCAAGTGTTTTCGTAAAATTCAAATAGTCATTAGTAGTTCGTAGAATAAAATGTGAAAGGTGACCATCGTTCGTCAAAACTGGTATTAGTAGAGAATAGAGGTGAAAAGAAGGGAAAGGAGTCTTATGTTTATTTCTCGTGTTTCAGGTGATCACGCAAATAGGCGAGGGCACGTACGGACAAGTGTACAAAGCGCGGGATAAAAACACAGGGCAGCTCGTTGCGCTCAAGAAAGTGCGCCTCGAGAACGAAAAGGAGGGCTTCCCCATCACAGCTGTCAGAGAAATCAAGATCCTCAGGCAGTTGAACCACAAAAACATAGTGAATCTGAGGGAGATTGTTACGGATAAGCAGGACGCTATGGACTTTAGGAAAGTAAGTAAAAAATTTACTGAAATCTGCAACTACAAACTGAATTTTTAATGCAGTTTTACCAAGCTAATACGTGGTGGCGGGATAGCCTTGATAAGTTAGGGTACCTGGTCAAAATTATCAGCTAGTCGGGAAGAAAAGAGGGGAGGCCTTTGCCCAGCAGTGAGACACATTATGCTAAAGTAATTAACATGTATGTACGTGTTTAAATTTAATATGACGGAATTTTCCAGGACAAAGGCTCATTCTACCTGGTGTTCGAGTACATGGATCACGACCTGATGGGGCTGCTGGAGTCCAAGATGGTGGACTTCACGGAGTCGCACAACGCGTCCATCATGCGGCAGCTGCTCGACGGCCTCGCCTACTGCCACCGGAAGAACTTCCTGCACAGGGACATCAAGTGCTCCAACATTCTTATGAACAACAAGTGAGTTCGTGGAGTTTCAACGCGGATATTCATTGGGGACAAAATCTCCGAAACTTTGTGTAAGATACATTGTTCCGGGACAATGTTCCCAATGAAGACGCGCCCTCGTTGGAAACTTTGTTCCGTAACATGTTCATTGGGGACATTTATTGGGGAACTTTTGTATCTGATACAATGTTTCGGAACTTTGTTCCCAGTGAATACCTGCCTTCATGTAATAAGAAAGACTGCAATAGGCGCGCCCAGACCGGGCGAGCATCTTCGCAGTCTCACCGCGTCACACAGCATTAGGCGCGTCCACAATGCGCGAGGCTGCTCGGGTGCTCATTGCCCCGCGCGGCAAACGACCAAAAAATTACGAATCTCACCGAGCCATCGCATGCTCGTGCTGGGGCGAATGCGCTATACCAACGTAATACGTATTGTGAACTAAGCGATATTTTAGTTTATTAGTAGAACTAACATGCAACTTGTAATAATTCCAGGGGCGAAGTGAAGCTCGGGGACTTCGGTCTGGCGCGACTGTGGTCGGCGGAGGACCGGCAGCGGCCCTACACCAACAAAGTGATTACGTTGTGGTACCGCCCACCCGAACTGCTGCTGGGCGAGGAGCGCTACGGGCCAGCGGTGGACGTCTGGTCCATGGGATGCATACTGGGCGAACTCTTCCTCAAACATCCACTGTTTCAGGTTAGTACGTATATTAAACTGCCCTAAGAGCTCCAGCACATGCACCCTGCAAGCGAACCCAGATGGAGTATCTGTCGGGAAACATTGGTCTAAGGTAATTTGAAGTTATCAATCGATTCGACGAAGAACAAGTAGGTATATTGATGTATGGCCGAGTTTTGTGGTTTGTTTTGGTGGGTTCGGTTTTGAAAAGGGAACATCGAGATGGCGGCCGTGGAAAAGGCATTTTATTTTTATTTTGTATCGGATTGAGTTGTTAGAAGCTCGGGGACTTTGGTCTGGCGCGACTATGGTCGGCGGAGGACCGGCAGCGGCCCTACACCAACAAAGTGATCACATTGTGGTACCGCCCGCCCGAGCTGCTGCTGGGCGAGGAGCGCTACGGGCCAGCGGTGGACGTCTGGTCCATGGGATGCATACTGGGCGAGCTCTTCCTCAATCATCCACTGTTTCAGGTTAGTTTTGATGAGATTTCTAACTAACTTCGCTGACTCAGCGACCTAAAGAGGATCTTGGCCTCTGAAACGAGTTCTCTCCACTGATCCCGGTCCTGTAAAAAAAAAATACTGCATATATTTTAAGGAGGTGAACCAGTCCATGGAACTGAAAACATCCACTGTTTCAGGTTAGTAGGTATTTTGATGTATGGCCAATTTTTGTTGGTTTTGGTAGGTTCGGTTTTGAAAAGGAAACATCAAGATGGCGGCCGTGGAAGAGGCAACTACTTTTTATTTCGTATCGTATTGAGTTGGTAGAAGCCAGGGGACTTTAGTTTAGCGCGGCTGTGGTCGGCGGAGGACCGGCAGCGGCCCTACACCAACAAAGTGATCACATTGTGGTACCGCCCGCCCGAGCTGCTGCTGGGCGAGGAGCGCTACGGGCCAGCGGTGGACGTCTGGTCCATGGGCTGCATACTGGGCGAACTCTTCCTCAAACATCCGCTGTTTCAGGTTAGTACGTATATTAAACTGCCATTAGAGCCCCAACATATGCACGCTGCAAAACCAGCTGGAAGCGAATCCAGATAGAGTATCTGTCGCCAAACATTGGTCTAACTAAAGTGATTTGAAGTTGTCAATCGATTCGACGAAGAAGAAGTAGGTATATTGATGTTTGGCCGAGTTTTGGGGTTGGTTCTGGCAGGTTCGGTTTTGAAATTTAGAAAAAACCAAGATAGCGGCCGTGAAAGAGGCAACAACTTTTTATTTCGTATCGGATTGAGTTGTTAGCGGCTCGAAGACTTTAGTTTAGCGCGGCTGTGGTCTGCAGAGGACCGGCGCAGCGGCCCTACACCAACAAAGTGATCACATTGTGGTACCGCCCGCCCGAACTGCTGCTGGGCGAGGAGCGCTACGGGCCAGCGGTGGACGTCTGGTCCATGGGCTGCATACTGGGCGAACTCTTCCTCAAACACCCACTGTTTCAGGTTAGTAGGTATTTTGATATTATTTGGACGAGATTTTTGTTGGTTTTGGTGAGTTCAGAAAAATGTGTCACATGAAAAAAAAAACCGTGTGAGAGAACAAACTATTTCGTACCGGAGTGAGTTGTTTGAAATCTCCACATTCAAACTTTATATAGGGTGTACTTTTATATTAGTGGCGGATCCGTTAAGGGTGTGTTCTGTCAATGAAACTGAACAACTTTCCCCCATACTAAGTGTGTTGGCCGGCCGGGTCAATTTGTATGGGAGGGCCATTTTTTTTCTTCATATTTCGGCCTATGTTCCTTGGGGAAAGTTGTTCAGTTTCATTGACAGAACACACCCTTAACGGATCCGCCACTAATAAAATTACACCCTATATAAAGTTTGAATGTGAATGCTGTGAAAAGATTTTGTTTTTTTTGGAGAGAGATTGTGGAGGAAAGACGACTTGAAGGTATTAATCCTACATCCCATTTATATCATAAAATTGTCTATTTCCAGGCAAATATGGAAATGATGCAGCTGGAAATGATCTCGCGAGTGTGCGGCACGCCCGTGCCCGGCGTGTGGCCCAACGTCGTCAACCTGCCGCTGTGGCACACGCTACGACCGAAGAGGTAAACATTACTAGTGTATCCCTACTGTTGTGATGCAATGATGCAGCTGGAAATGATCTCGCGAGTGTGCGGCACACGCTACGACCGAAGAGGTAAACATTACTAGTGTATCCCTACTGTTGTGATGCAATGATGCAGCTGGAAATGATCTCGCGAGTGTGCGGCACACGCTACGACCGAAGAGGTAAACATTACTAGTGTATCCCTACTGTTGTGATGCAATGATGCAGCTGGAAATGATCTCGCGAGTGTGCGGCACACGCTACGACCGAAGAGGTAAACATTACTAGTGTATCCCTACTGTTGTGATGCAATGATGCAGCTGGAAATGATCTCGCGAGTGTGCGGCACACGCTACGACCGAAGAGGTAAACATTACTAGTGTATCCCTACTGTTGTGATGCAATGATGCAGCTGGAAATGATCTCGCGAGTGTGCGGCACGCTACGACCGAAGAGGTAAACATTACTAGTGTATCCCTACTGTTGTGATGCAATGATGCAGCTGGAAATGATCTCGCGAGTGTGCGGCACACGCTACGACCGAAGAGGTAAACATTACTAGTGTATCCCTACTGTTGTGATGCAATGATGCAGCTGGAAATGATCTCGCGAGTGCGGCACACGCTACGACCGAAGAGGTAAACATTACTAGTGTATCCCTACTGTTGTGATGCAATGATGCAGCTGGAAATGATCTCGCGAGTGTGCGGCACACGCTACGACCGAAGAGGTAAACATTACTAGTGTATCCCTACTGTTGTGATGCAATGTGTGGCACACGCTACGACCGAAGAGGTAAACATTACTAGTGTATCCCTACTGTTGTGATGCAATGATGCAGCTGGAAATGATCTCGCGAGTGTGCGGCACACGCTACGACCGAAGAGGTAAACATTACTAGTGTATCCCTACTGTTGTGATGCAATGATGCAGCTGGAAATGATCTCGCGAGTGTGCGGCACACGCTACGACCGAAGAGGTAAACATTACTAGTGTATCCCTACTGTTGTGATGCAATGATGCAGCTGGAAATGATCTCGCGAGTGTGCGGCACACGCTACGACCGAAGAGGTAAACATTACTAGTGTATCCCTACTGTTGTGATGCAATGATGCAGCTGAAATGATCTCGCGAGTGTGCGGCACACGCTACGACCGAAGAGGTAAACATTACTAGTGTATCCCTACTGTTGTGATGCAATGTGGGCACGCTACGACCGAAGAGGTAAACATTACTAGTGTATCCCTACTGTTGTGATGCAATGATGCAGCTGGAAATGATCTCGCGAGTGTGCGGCACACGCTACGACCGAAGAGGTAAACATTACTAGTGTATCCCTACTGTTGTGATGCAATGATGCAGCTGGAAATGATCTCGCGAGTGTGCGGCACACGCTACGACCGAAGAGGTAAACATTACTAGTGTATCCCTACTGTTGTGATGCAATGATGCAGCTGGAAATGATCTCGCGAGTGTGCGGCACACGCTACGACCGAAGAGGTAAACATTACTAGTGTATCCCTACTGTTGTGATGCAATGATGCAGCTGGAAATGATCTCGCGAGTGTGCGGCACACGCTACGACCGAAGAGGTAAACATTACTAGTGTATCCCTACTGTTGTGATGCAATGATGCAGCTGGAAATGATCTCGCGAGTGTGCGGCACACGCTACGACCGAAGAGGTAAACATTACTAGTGTATCCCTACTGTTGTGATGCAATGATGCAGCTGGAAATGATCTCGCGAGTGTGCGGCATACGCTACGACCGAAGAGGTAAACATTACTAGTGTATCCCTACTGTTGTGATGCAATGATGCAGCTGGAAATGATCTCGCGAGTGTGCGGCACACGCTACGACCGAAGAGGTAAACATTACTAGTGTATCCCTACTGTTGTGATGCAATGTGTGGCACACGCTACGACCGAAGAGGTAAACATTACTAGTGTATCCCTACTGTTGTGATGCAATGATGCAGCTGGAAATGATCTCGCGAGTGTGCGGCACACGCTACGACCGAAGAGGTAAACATTACTAGTGTATCCCTACTGTTGTGATGCAATGATGCAGCTGGAAATGATCTCGCGAGTGTGCGGCACACGCTACGACCGAAGAGGTAAACATTACTAGTGTATCCCTACTGTTGTGATGCAATGATGCAGCTGGAAATGATCTCGCGAGTGTGCGGCACACGCTACGACCGAAGAGGTAAACATTACTAGTGTATCCCTACTGTTGTGATGCAATGTGTGGCACACGCTACGACCGAAGAGGTAAACATTACTAGTGTATCCCTACTGTTGTGATGCAATGATGCAGCTGGAAATGATCTCGCGAGTGTGCGGCACACGCTACGACCGAAGAGGTAAACATTACTAGTGTATCCCTACTGTTGTGATGCAATGATGCAGCTGGAAATGATCTCGCGAGTGTGCGGCACACGCTACGACCGAAGAGGTAAACATTACTAGTGTATCCCTACTGTTGTGATGCAATGATGCAGCTGGAAATGATCTCGCGAGTGTGCGGCACACGCTACGACCGAAGAGGTAAACATTACTAGTGTATCCCTACTGTTGTGATGCAATGATGCAGCTGGAAATGATCTCGCGAGTGTGCGGCACACGCTACGACCGAAGAGGTAAACATTACTAGTGTATCCCTACTGTTGTGATGCAATGATGCAGCTGGAAATGATCTCGCGAGTGTGCGGCACACGCTACGACCGAAGAGGTAAACATTACTAGTGTATCCCTACTGTTGTGATGCAATGATGCAGCTGGAAATGATCTCGCGAGTGTGCGGCACACGCTACGACCGAAGAGGTAAACATTACTAGTGTATCCCTACTGTTGTGATGCAATGATGCAGCTGGAAATGATCTCGCGAGTGTGCGGCACACGCTACGACCGAAGAGGTAAACATTACTAGTGTATCCCTACTGTTGTGATGCAATGATGCAGCTGGAAATGATCTCGCGAGTGTGCGGCACACGCTACGACCGAAGAGGTAAACATTACTAGTGTATCCCTACTGTTGTGATGCAATGATGCAGCTGGAAATGATCTCGCGAGTGTGCGGCACACGCTACGACCGAAGAGGTAAACATTACTAGTGTATCCCTACTGTTGTGATGCAATGATGCAGCTGGAAATGATCTCGCGAGTGTGCGGCACACAACGTCGTCAACCTGCCGCTGTGGCACACGCTACGACCGAAGAGGTATTTCATTCATATCATACATCACGCTTAAATCCCTTACACCATGTCCCCACTTACACCATGTCTGACAAATGTTTGAGAGTCATTCAGAAAACCATACAGAAAACTGTATCACCATGGTGACTGGTTGGCAGCCTGTCGCCTAAAAATTGCAATACTCAAACTCTCATAAGTCGCTTGTCATGGCATTCACGAGAAAGATGTGAGGTGATGCTATTCTAAGCCGGCATCACAAGGCAGGACACTCGTAATTTGGGGTTTGTTGTAACTGTTTTTGTTTTGGACATGACAGTAGTGAATGTAAATCACTTTAGTACTGTCGGAAATGTTCCCGTCAGCACTGTTGATTGTTATACGAATGGAGTTGTGACATAAATTTATTTTCTTTCTTTCTTCTTTCTATTTTAATTTGATTTTAATAAAGATAGCTTTGTGTCTAGCGTAAAATACTGTTATAGCCTTACCTTACCGTTCGTCCAGAAACAATATAGCAGTTGTTTCGTAATACATTTCTGAACGAAGTTCTTTTGCTAACATTGGATTTCAAATGCATATTCCAGGTTCCACAAGCGCTGCGTCCGGGAGCAGTTCGCGTTCATGCCTCTTCCTGCGCTGACGCTGCTGGACCGCATGCTGGAGCTGGACCCTGACAAGCGGATCACTGCCGAGGAGGCGCTCAAGAGCCCCTGGCTCAAGAACGTGTCGCCCGACCAGTGAGTATCACCAGGAGCCGTTGTATCACCAGCAACACTGCTGGACCGCATGCTGGAGCTGGACCCTGACAAGCGGATCACTGCCGAGGAGGCGCTCAAGAGCCCTGGCTCAAGAACGTGTCGCCCGACCAGTGAGTATCACCAGGAGCCGTTGTATCACCAGCAACACTGCTGGACCGCATGCTGGAGCTGGACCCTGACAAGCGGATCACTGCCGAGGAGGCGCTCAAGAGCCCCTGGCTCAAGAACGTGTCGCCCGACCAGTGAGTATCACCAGGAGCCGTTGTATCACCAGCAACACTGCTGGACCGCATGCTGGAGCTGGACCCTGACAAGCGGATCACTGCCGAGGAGGCGCTCAAGAGCCCCTGGCTCAAGAACGTGTCGCCCGACCAGTGAGTATCACCAGGAGCCGTTGTATCACCAGCAACACTGCTGGACCGCATGCTGGAGCTGGACCCTGACAAGCGGATCACTGCCATTGAGAAAGAAAAAAGAAAAGAACAGAAAAGAACAGAGAAGAACAAAAATGTAAAAAAGAAAGAAAAAAATACCAGTCTTTTTCTTTCTTTTCTTTACGGTTCACCTTTTTTCTTTTCTTTTCTTTTTTCTTTTCTTTTCTTTTCTTTTCTTTTCTTTTCTTTTCTTTTCTTTTCTTTTCTTTTCTTTTCTTTTCTTTTCTTTTCTTTTCTTTTCTTTTCTTTTCTTTTCTTTTATTTTCTTTTCTTTCTTTCCTTTCTCTTCTTTTATTTTCATTTCTTTTCTTTTTTCTTTTCTTTTCTTTTCTTTTCTTTTCTTTTCTTTTCTTTTCTTTTCTTTTCTTTTCTTTTCTTTTCTTTTCTTTTCTTTTCTTTTCTTTTCTTTTCTTTTCTTTTCTTTTCTTTTCTTTTCTTTTCTTTTCTTTTCTTTTCTTTTCTTTTCTTTTCTTTTCTTTTATTTTCTTTTCTAAGCTAAGGCTTCTACTATCCTTAATAATTCATCCGACACATCCTCATACAATACTTGTTTATTATTCCAGGATGCCAGCCCCCGAGCTGCCGACCTGGCAGGACTGCCACGAGCTGTGGTCCAAGCAGCGGCGGCGCCAGCAGCGCGAGCAGGAGCAGCAAGCCAAGATGGCCGCCGGGCCCGGACCCGGACCCGACAACAACTACAAGCAAGACAGCCAACCACCAACAGGTAACCCTTTGCAACTCACGAGCTGTGGTCCAAGCAGCGGCGGCGCCAGCAGCGCGAGCAGGAGCAGCAGGCCAAGATGGCCGCCGGGCCCCCACCAGGACCCGCCGACAACAACTACAAGCAAGACAACCAACCACCAACAGGTACCTGTTCACTTGATGGTAACATTTAGCCTGTTTCATATTGCCCAATTTGTAAACATACTCGCGCGAATAGTATGCGCCTCCTTGTCGCACTTGCTAGAGTATTTTGGCGCTTGGCATGTGCGATAAGAGGTGCATAGTTCTAGTTAGATGGTCATGATCTCGCGTGCGTACAAGTTTCCGAGAGCTAGGTGAAAATATTAGACAAATCATGTGATTTGTTAGAAACGTGTTGCTGGTACCGCGCCGTAATTAGCCGCGCGACTTTTGTCTAAGAGACAATATGGGGGACAAATGTGTTATGCGTGCTTTGGTTCATGGCATCGGTGCAGCACACACCGTGTATTTAACTATTTACAGCTTAATTGTTTGGTTAATTTGTTGTTCAATGTGTATGTGTTTTCATCCAGACTGCTTCAAGCCCTCCGACAATCCGACCGGGCGGGTCGACCAGCCCCCGCTCGCGCCCCATCCTGAACAGATGGGGCAGGTGAAATAGTATCCGGACTACTGCTACCGATGAGTGAAGGTTTACGGATGATATCCACGGCGGAACAAGTGTTGACGGCGGTGACAGTGGTTCTAGTGATGACTGACGAGTTATACGACATGGGTTGAGAATTTTGGTGGAAGTATTTCGAGGTCTGATGCAGCCCATGAAACTGAAAAATAAGTCATGAAACATGGCTTTATATGTGTCTCACATACTAATAGCTAGATCAGTTTACTTTGTATATAAGAGCAAATATCTTTGCCTTACTTGAATTGAATTTCTTGGGAAAGTGTTTCAGTTTTATAAGCTGTTTAATGCCTTGAACAGTCAGTTGGAGTATTTACTATTAAAATGATGCTAAAAGTAACCTATTTGAATGAATCGTGATGTCGTATAACTCTATGGTGGTAGATATCTAGTGATGGCTAAAGAAAGTACACAGTGACGTTGTGTAGTAGCAGTTAAATAGTGGTATAATTGGTGCTCGACCGATCCGATTTGTGATTATTATGTATAAGACTTGTGGGGCCAGATTACCCAACGAATGGCTTCCTTTACTTGTGGAAATGTGTGGGATGATAAAATATAATCTTGATATGTCGTGGTTTGTTTCATTGTTCGACTGACTGACTGGATTCGACAATATTATTTGTTTTATTTTGCTAATAATTTTTACACATGGGCATCATTTTAAAAATTTAAAGACAAATCCTAATCATTCTATGCTTTATCTTTTATGCCTTTATTGTACGCTTTATTCTTAAAATTAGATTTCAACCGACCCTCACAATTCCACAATGTATATTACCTAGTGCATTCAAAATTCTAGTGCATACCAAAAGTGTAGTATAACCAAAGTATTGTGCGTAGTGCTAAGTTACCTGCCAGGAAGATATTGCAGAATAACTTGTGTAATATAATTATGAAATGACTTTGTAAATATTGTAAATTATTAATTTTAAGATATAAACTGAACTGTCTCAAAACGTGCTAAAAAGCGACTATTTATATGACGTTCCTAAAGGCCTTAGCCGAATAGTCTGAATATTGATGTGGAATATGTCTTTTCCTATGCAATAATTTTGATTTCGTGTGCATTTTCACTGAGTATGTGTGTAAACACTGACATTTCTGTGATCAGAAAGCACATTTTGCTCTCGCTGCGTAGGAGTTTGCTAGATGGGAGGTGAAAATACTTACTTCCCATGCAGATAGGAAAATTACTCATGTTTTTATAACCCATATTGGGGCGAAACAAAAAAGGATTACTTGATATGTTGATAGCATTAATATTAAAAATGAGAATGGAATTGATTTTGGCCTGAGTGCAAACGTTCATAATACTGGGTCCTAAATTAAATAGGAGTTTGTGAATAATAAAATTACATAGGCTAAGTTTTATATCACATCCAAGAAACTTCAGTTGGCATTTATATTACATAAGTAAGTGATATGTATATTTGTAATATTATTGTAGTAAAAGGGGCAGTGTTCATAAAGAAACGCGGTATTTCGTATACAGGGACATACCCGGAAAGAAAGACATTTTAGGAAATGAACTATGTGAAAAGAAATAATGAGAAAAGTAACCGGGTTTATATAATAATACCCTGTATATAGTTCAAGAAAATGTAATTAAAAGTATACTAAAATGTTAGTCTGTACATGACGATAATGTAGCAATATCATGTAAATATTTGTTTAAAATAGGTACTTCAATATTGTTATTTTTGTCCCTCTAATAATGATCTATTCCAATTTTACAAAATCTTCCATGAATTTCGGTGATAGGGTTGTTGTGTTCACCTGTCTTATCAATTTTTAATCTCATTTTGATTTATAAATATTGGAAGTCTTCGAAGCAATTACATCTAAATACTTATTTTAATGTTTTTAAACTTGCGTAATTGTTCAAGTTCACACTTTGAATTAATTTCAACAATTTTTATACTTTTTCTCATTTTAAATATGGATGTTAGAACTTACTATAAACTGGATGTTGTCAAAATGTAACAAACAATTTTTATTTGTAATTCTTCTGAGGACTAATACCAGGCCAAAAGTAAACAGAAATCTATATATCTGAACAAAATCATGTAAATTCATTTTAAGACTGAACAATGTTTGAAAAATTAGACAGGAAAGACATGTTGGATGCTGGAAACTGTAACTCAAAATGTGTTTATAGTCCAATAAAAAATAAGTTGTTTGTACTTTTGAGTATCATTAATACCTCTGACGGTCGAATAAAATTAGACATTCTGTGATAGAATTATTTACCAAAGCATGTTATGTAATTTCTAAGGAAACTGATAAAGAATACAAGAGTTATAAGAAAATACGTTTATTGCATAAAATGACTCGTAGAGGAACTGGCTTACATAATAATAAGGCACATCTGCCTGTAACGATAAGAAAAACGTAAAGAAAACCTTTGAAACCCTAATTTTTGTTTACATTTCTTATCAGATTTCATTAAAGAAAAAGCTGGCCTAACACATTCTGTTTTTCCATCACAATAAGCCAGAATTCAGGACCAAATGGTATGACACTGTTTTATATTCGTCCGCCGGAGACGGTGGCACGCACACAAATAATTAGTTCCATACATTTAGGTTTTAAACTAGCATTGGAGAACTAACTGGCTTTACCATTGTTATACGCATTGCAAGTTTTCACTTTGGAAGTTTTGTTCAATGAAGTTTAATCCTCTTGCGAGATACACAGTAGTGCGAAAGCCAAGTTTCTAAGGGAGGGTCTTAATTTCATTTCTATGGCTAAAGTATTTCATATTCATAATAAACAATATGTGAATTAAATCCGATTTTATATATTCATTACACTAAAAAAATCTAAGATTTATCGTTGATTTCATTAGGCACCTTTGATTCAGCTTATAAGTACTACAATAAATTACTGAAAATTTCAATTTATCCAAATTGATTACATACATGGCATGAAATGTGTTGTTTGATATTTTTATAACATTTCATTATTACTTCACTTTCATACTTTTTAATACTTCTTATATGGCAAACATACAAAGTTTATTATTGGGTATTTTGTACGTAAAGTAGATTGTGATATTGAAAAACAATCAATATATCTGTAAATAATTCATAATTTTATTCAAAACTTTTAGCACAGCAGTGCTTTCGCAAAGTTCGAAAAAGAAATGAAAAGATACTGACAACATTATTGTTACAAAAATAATAAATAACTTATTTATCTATCATCTCATGGAATATTTGAACTGAATGGGATGAAGTACAAACGGTTTCGTTGCTATTTAATTACCTAGTTCGTTGAAAATACTGGTGGATTCTAAGGTGAGGCAACCTGCAACAAACACATGATAAATAAGTAGGTATTAAAGTTTATTTTGTTTCAGATATTTACAACCATAACTATAACAGCCACAACAGCCCACTACTGGACATGGGTGGCCCATGACAGGCCTCCCCCTATTGAGGGGTTTCGCTATACTCGCCACGCTTGGCAGGCGGATTGGCAAGCGCAGTGCAAAATTTTGCGTTCACAGGGAACGCTGCTGCCCATTCACATTAACCCTTAGCCGCTTTTTACGACACCCACGGGTAGTGCCCATTCCCTGGATGATTATCTCGTAGTCGCTTTTTACGACACTCAAGGGTAGAAATGGGGTGACGCTATTCTAAGTCAGCATCACACGGCGAAGCCGGTATCACACCGAGATCTCGATAAAAATATCTCTTTTTTCTGTGGGACATCAGCAATATTTGCGTCGCGAGTCCTGACCAAAAAGTAACCCTCTGTAGTGTGAAATTTTACTAGTGACCGATAGCGAAAACTCAGAACCGGCTAGTAAACTATATTTTGAATGTTTGAAGGTGCTGATGCCAATGCTTACCACAAGGAGGTTGCCGCTCTTGGCGCGGTGGATGGTGGGCTGCGGGCCCTTGGTCACCTCGATGGTGCCGCCTTGCTTGCCGTTCACCAGGTTGTGAGCGATCCTGGAACAAGAGGTACGTTGTTTTTATTGTGAACTTTTCTGTCATATCTAAGTGAGTAAGTTTTTTTGTATCATGGTGACGGCCTCTCTTTGCAAGTTTCTCGAGAAAATAGAGGTTTAGCGGATGAACATATTTCTTTGACACAATTTTCCTTGTAAAATTGCAACAAGCTGCCGGGCCGGCGGCGTCGAGAATAAAATTTCATTTACCAAGGTATTTACCCCTTCTATTTTCATATAACTGTACCTAAGTACAAGATCGGCGTGATGTGTGATTGATTTAAGATCTCTTCTGCTTTCTCTTCATCCGCTTTTAGGACCCAAGGCTTAAATAATTTGGTGAATTTCAACTATAAATGGCACTTTATTATCAAAATAGGTTTACTTACGTCCTAGTGTCCACAATCTCAATGATGTTGCTCCTCTTGGTGAAGTCGGAGACGATGGTCAGCGCTTCAATCAAATGCGACACGGATATGATCAGGTCACCCTGCAACAAGAGAATAAAGGTTTTAGGTCGCCATAATAATTAAGATAAGTGAATGCAATTACCTACATTGCGATTTTTAAGAAGAATCATTGTTTGGCAGTTACATTGGTTTCTGGTGGTCCATAGAGACATCAAAAGTGCCTTAGGAAATGTTTCTCAATCAAAGACCTCTGATCTGTCTATTCATGAGGCTGAAAATGCTTCCAACTTACCTACTAGCAGTCATTCCAAAGATTTATTGGTGGACTACCAGAACTAATAAAGCCCTTGGTCCACCAGGTGGACGATGGAGTATGTAGAGTATAGCTATAGGTCTAAATATATTATTTAATATTAATAATTATTTTCTAGAATATTAGTTCATGTATTTACTTATACAGTATGTTCTTTATTTCAATATTAGTTGCGAATCGATTCTGTAGTAGCGCGCAGGCGGCGCTGACGCACGGTCAGCCCACTGGCGGCGCTAGCCTTGATATACCCCGGCTAGCCTGGAGTGGGGGCCAGTCGTACGCCAGCCGCCACTGCGGTCAGTCAAGTCAGTTCTATGTGTACATTTACATAATATGTGTGAATAAAATATAATATACCTTGAATATAATATATGAAGTGTATATTGTAATAAAGTGCAGTGCAAATATAAAAGTGATTTACTGGATATTATTGGAGTTTGATTTCTACAGAGTAAAAGGTCGTAGAATTTACCTTGTCCTTCTTCAGTTCTTGAGGGATCTTGATCAGCACAAGTCCATCAGACTCGTTGGTCACTACCACGGTTAGTTTGTCCAAAGGTAGACGGTGCTTCAGTTTGTAAGTCTTTCTTCCTGCTGCGTCCAGAACATACAGCGCCTTATCGGACGCCAGGAGTGCTCGCTCGCGGGGTTTGTAGCCGCGACGGTCGTACTTCACGGCTTCGCACGAGTACTGAAAAAGAAAATTTTCCATTAGTTTTGAAATCCCTAGAAGAACCTATTAACCTGGGCTTTCAGGTAACATCTTCAACTTAGTGTCATTCAGGTTTCTCAGCTACCTATTTCTGGTTCAGATTACAGTCAAGAGCAAACCTATTCATCATCTTCCTGCCCTTATCCCAATTACTTGGGGTCGGCGCAACACGTTTCGTTGAACACAAATCGTGTTGCAAAAGGATTTGGCAGAATTTTACGACCGGCCGCCTACCAGATGTCAACCCTCCTTGGTAATGCTTATGTGGTGGATTAACCGCCACCATACGGTTGGCCCTGGCTGTTTGGGTCAGGTTTATCCCTCGGTCGCCTCTTACGACCCTCACGGGAAGAGAGGGGGTGGTGCTATTCTACTCTGCCAGCACCATACGGCTCCTACAGCAAACCTATTATCACTTGAAAAAGTACCTAGACTGAAGCAAGATCCTACACGCCGTGTAAGTCTGACTGGCTGACTAGCAGCGTCTATCTGGTGAACCGGTGAACATCAAATACTGCAAGATACCTGTTGTGTAGAGAATCTTACCATAAGCTGTTCGCCAGTAGGCCAAGAAGGCGATGCCATGAAGGTGTTCCTTAGCATCTGGTGTTCCGGAGCCAGCCGGTCGTCGACAAAACGCTCGCCCACGCTTGCGGGGTAGCTGTTCTTCTTGCCTGGGAAAATGAGATAATTACGATGACTTGATAACTTATCTATCAAGTTTCCCTACATAGTTAGATGAGGACAGTTACTCCACTGGCAGCGCTGAGCATATCTGTCTCAGAAGCTGGACAGTCAGAATGTAGTTTGATATTGGGTGGACCTGATCATCTGATCGTCTTTTGAATGTCATATTTTAATCAGTACTCGTTGAATTCCATTGTAGTATATGGTTTAAATCTTACGAGTGTCTTTTTACCTTTGAACATCTTCTCAGCCAAGACCTTGAGCTCGAACTGTTTCTTGTCCTTGGGCGTCAACGCCAGACGGTATTTCCTGGCCAGGTGGGCGCGGTGCAGCCTGTGCAGCTCTTTAGACGCTTCCTGTAACATGAAGTGGAGTTTTGATTGGAGTAGTTCAGGCATTACATATTAAGGCATTCATCAGGGGTACATCTGCTCGATGAACGACTCGAAGTGTCTTAATCAAAAAGAGGAGCAAGAAGATATTAAGATAGATAAAGAGAAGGCATTCCGGTAGAGTTCTGACGATCAAAATATCAAAAACGAACAACTTGTATAGGAAAAGGTGTGCAGTTTTTTATGGATGTCATTCCATCCTGAGTATGTTCTGCGATGTTTTCTGCCTTAATCACTAAAACTTTTTATACCCATGATGTAAATCTTACCTGGCAAGTAGCAGGGCATGGTGGCCAGGACAAGTCGAGCAGTTTGACGGGCAGTTTCGTGGACAGCCTCTTCAGCCAGTGCACCTTGGCGATGCCGAGGAAGCGACGGTTTTCGGGAGTCTCAGGACCGTTGCGGGTGATGAAGCCTGCAGGAGAAGAAAAATGTTGAATCCAGGATTTACTATTAGATTGTGAAGTCAAGGAGTTTTCAGTATTTCTAGGTTACCAGAGAGAGACCCTTCCGTTGCCCCAATAAGCCAACAACTCACACGAACAGGTCTGATAAATCATCATCATGAGAAAAGTTTGGATGATGTCTTATATCTTTGCAAGGATTTTCTATTGTCTGTCATACTACTATCCTTAAGTTTAATAGCCTGCATCCACCTGATTAACGTGCGTGTGAGGAAGTTTGCGTGCATGTTCGTGACATTTACCTTTGATGAATGCCCTGATGACGTCAGCGGCATGCCTCCTCCTTGCCCTCAACCTCTGCGCCAGGAACCTTCGCACCCACTTCTGAATGATAATGGCGGCTCGTTTCATTTCCAAGTACTTCTTGCGTTGCCAGTAACCCCTCCAGCGGGACTGGATGATGGTCGCGATTTCGTTCTTCTTGAGCTGGTACGCGTCCTCCGTGTCGAAGAGGGTCTTCGGGAAGCGGATGAAGATTTTCGTGCTGGAATGACGTGAATGTTATTATTATAAAGGCTTCGTTATAAAATTATTATAAATAATATTTCGTTCTGGATTGGCAGTGAAAAGTAATCATAAAAAAGCTTGATTCTTCTTCAGGGTATTGCTATTCAAACTTGGAAAAGGATTCGAGTTAGGGTTTATAGAAGCTTCGATTAAGTGACCGTCTGTCATCCATCATAGCAATGAAGGAATAAATGACCCTAAAGAATTCCCTAACTTTCGGGACCAGAACTTTTATGGCCCCGATTTGCCACCCCATCGCTTTCGAAATGCATATTAGAAAGTATAGTATAGTATTCCCTTCAAGTCACACCCGGTGAGGGAAGTGAAGGTTCTCCTGCACTAAATAGAGCTTTATATCAAAACTAATCACTTACTTGCCCATCCTGTACTCTTCTTTCTCGTATCCTAGTGCTTCCACAAGTTTCTGTACACCGTCTCGTGCCGGGCCGCGGTAGTTAGGCCATGTGGCTGCGCTCAGGCACTTGTATCTGAAAGTAACGACAAATACAATCTGTAGGGGAATCCTACCATGGTTATCTTATCACAAGAAAGTAACGACAAATACAATCTGTAGGGGAATCCTACCATGGTTATCTTATCACAAGTGCGCATTTAGTAAGTACCTGAAGGTATGTGATAAATTGGAGGCTAGATAAAACTCTTCCAAGTCTATTGCATGTTGTTTTTTCATAAAAAGTCTGTGCTAACTTGGAGACCATATTTATGCAGAGTTTATCTTAGAAGTTTCTCATCAGCAGTTTGTGGAAACTTGACGATCTTTTTAGCATGATTGCTTTATATGAACAGTCGATGGTGACTTGGTGGCCATATTTTGTCAAGTAAACTTAAAATCAGCGGAGAGAGCTCCTTTCGGAGGCCAAGATACTCTTTGGGTCGCTGAGTCAGCGGAGTTAGTTAGTTAAACCTAAAATACAAAACTTACCTCTCCAAGAATGCCTCGTAGGTCCTCCTGTACGCGAAGCCAGCTCGTCGTACGCGAAGGTTCTCCATCAGACCGAGGTATTTGACCTGGTGAGAGACCAGCTTCTCGTCGAATTGCACTGGAAGGAAACATATCAGAAAACTGGTATCAGATAGTGTCTTTTGATTCAAGTATACTACTCAAAGAAGAAACCAACGACTTGAAAAGAGATATATCTGTGATAGTCTTCTTACGCCAACTGAATATCTACCCTCAAACATAATTTGCAACGTGGCTAAAAGGACCATTTTTTACGGCCACTGGCGTTCTGTCTACTCCGCGTGATTAAGTAAACTCACTGGGCATCTTGTTGTCATTGGGCTTGATGCAGCGGATGTACGAGGGTTCCTTGCTGCTGAGGATCTTGATCAGCTCGTTGAGGGAGTTCTTGAACTGCGTGATGGCCGTGTCGGGGCGCTTCTTGCTTTGGAAGTCATATTCCTGGAAGACGTCAAAATTGTTAACCATCTAATCTAGTTCTTTTAGTGTCCTTAAGGGATCAAACGGGTCTTTTGAGATTTGAATTTGCCCAGCTCATGTCACTTTCTTTTATCTTTCTCCTGAAAGTTTTCCTGTGCGATATGAAGGTCTCCACTTTGAAATGAAGATGTGGTTTCTAAGAGACAGCTTGTAATGTGTGCGTAGTGGTCTTCTAGCTTCTGGTCCAGTCACTATGAGTTGTTATGGTTAGCCCAGCGGGTTAGCCCTTGACTTCCACTAATAGCCAAGCGAGATTTGACAGATTGAGTAAAATTTGACTGAAACACTTGCCTGGAAGCTCGTGCTGACAATAGAGTTGCCACTGGAGGCCATCAGACCCTGGAGGTCCCGGAACAAAAGGTCGTTGTTCTTCTCCAAGAACGAGTTGACATTGTACGTCACCTCACCAGCGTAGTGGACTAGGCAGAATTCCTGGAATGAGACATGGTTCAAATCAGATTTTATGAATACCGCGTAAAAACGTACATATGATACACAAAAAAAAGATAGCCGAAAACAGGAGTAGATACCGAAGACGATTACAAAGAAATCACCCTCGAGTAACAATTAAGATTAAGACGCCAAGAGTTAAGAAAAGTTTATTATTCTCAGATACTATTTGATCTCGCTTTTCCATGACATGTCTAAATGCCGGCAGAGCCATCATTAATTTTTGACCAGACCTTTCCTGTGTACTTACATCACGACCCATTAGTTTCTGCGTCCTGCTGTCGACCTTGCGATGCGACTTGAAGTGTGGGTGGCCGTCCAGCTGCTGCGACATCTTCTCCAAGAAGCTCAAGTCAGTAGCGTCACCAGGTCGGAGGCATTCGTCGTCCAAGATCGAGATTATGCCTGGGAATGATAAATCGGGTTATATCTTTGAAACAACCGCTGTATTGAAAACTGCTAAAAAAGTAAAGGGCAGAGAGAAATTCATTGGTAGGAGGCATGGAAAGCTCGTCTTGGTAAAGCCACATGATCCCACATAAGAAGTAGTAAGGCACCGTAAGGGGAAGCATTGCGCCCGCCCTCATCTCGGAGTCTGGCGCAAAACAGTTTGCTTTGTTTTAGGTTTTAAATTATGGGGAATACTAGTGCTTTTTAGGTTTTTTGAACTGATTTCATTATCAACTTTCTCTCGCACTTGTCAGGCCCAAACTTTATGCCGAGTTTTTAAATCATCTTACCTTTATGCCGAACCTCAATTAGGTCGCAGATGATGATATTGTTGAAGTATTCTACCGGTTCCCACTCGATACCCTCGCGTTGGTACTCCTCCTGTTCAGACTTAAGGGTCAGCTGGATAAACAGCTGTTGGAGTTTCTCGTTGCAGAAGTTGATGCAGAACTGTTCAAAGCTGGAGAGGAAAACAACAGTAATTAATATTTTTGGGATTTCAGTGAGTTCACAGGAATTTCAAGTCAAGTCAAGAGCGGGTTTATAAATGTTCCTCAGACTGTTCTCAAATCAAACTCCTTCTAAATAACACGAAAACATCTCATTATCAGTGAAATGTTAGAAATATTTTGTTACTCACCTGTTTTTCGGGAAGATCTCGAATCCGTAAATATCCAAGATTCCCATCACTGACGACCTGAAGTCCCTGTCTTTAGGCGCCAGAGAGGAATTCAGTCTCTTCACCAGCCAGCTGAAGTGCTTGTCGTACATGGCCTTGGCGAGTGCGTCCCTGGCGTACTGGGCCTGCTCCAGGTCCAAGGGAGTGTTCACCACGTCTCCTCGAGCGTCGATGGTGCGACTAGTGAGCGCTTCTCGGAGTTTCGTGGGGTCCACTTTGAGGAGCTGTGAAAGAAAAATGTAGGGTGAAATTTTACTACTGAAACCGATAGCACAAACTCAGAAACTGCTGGTGATAAGGAGCAACTTCCCCAAGGAAGGAACATAGATCAAAATATGAGGAAAAAAAATATGGACCTCTCATACAAAACTCTCGATCAGCTGATTTGAGTTACTAAGCGAGGCCCAATTTTTTTCAATATTTCGATTTATGTCCCCTACGATAAGTTGTTCCTTGGACAGCCGATGTGGTGCAGTGGTTAGTATGCCTGCCTGCCACGCAAAGGTTCCGGGTTCAATTCCCGGTGGGGCAACTCACAAAGTTGATATTTATAACTTTGTGAGTTTTTTCCCAGTCTGGTTAGGACATTGCAGGCTGAACCACCTGATTGTCCGCAAGTAAGATGGTTCCGTGCTTCGGATGGGCACGTTAAGCCGTCGGTCCCGGTTGCTGTCTATGATGGCGGTCGTTACACAACCATGTCAGAGGCCTGCTACTTGCAGTAGGCGGTTGAAAAACTCTGACATCAGGGTTCATCGGGTCGTTGAACGACCCGGTGTCCCACACGAAAAGAAGAAGAAGTTGTTCCTTATTACCAGCCTGTTCTCAGTTTTCACTATCGTCACTAGTAGAATTTTACCATGTATGCTAAGTTTTTCATAATGTCCATTAATACGAGGTCTGTACCAAGCTATTTTACCCATTTTAGTCTTCAAAGTTAAAGTTCGCAAACTTTGCACCCGTTAACTCGTAAAACAAAGGTCGATCAAACCTTCGGTTTATCAAACAATCATGACAAAGTTTCTTAGATTATTAGGATCCACCCTAATGTATTACGTACGATGACAAAGGGTTTATGTATGCCCATTAAAGCTACATTAAATCGTCTTTAGTGGGATAGTAAAACAGGTTACGATGTCAGCTTATCAGGCTGACGGGGTCGCATAATTGCTTGCCATTTAGCTGTAAAAGAACATGGATTTCGCATCACATTTATTAACACGCTTTTATTAGGTCGACCTGTATGTAAGTATGTATGTATGTAACTATGTAAACAAATCTAAGAACGCTAATTTAACCATCTTCTAAAGATCGTAGCGTTATGAAAATTGGCAGTCGTATGTAATTTGGATGACAATACAATAATATGGTACTGTCGAGCTGATCTGATGATGGAGCCGGAAGGTATGAACTGGAACTTTATGATGGATGATCGTATCATAGCCGTGTTTGGACTTGTTAGAAAGGTCTTGTAATGAACGTTGACCATGGTTAGGTTTCAAGGTCTGATGATGGAGCCGGAAGACAGGCACTAGCATCCCATGATGAAATATCGTATCATGGCCGTGTTTGGATGTGTAAGAAGTATTTTGTAATGATCTTTAATAACAATTAGGTGTCAAGATCTGAATACAATAATTTGGTACTGTCGAACTGATCTGATGATGGAGCCGGAAGACATGAAATGGAACTTTATGATGGATGATCATATCAAAGCCATGTTTGGACTTGTTTGAAAGCTCTTGTAATTAACGTTGACCTTGATTAGGTTTCAAAGTATGATGATTTGTGCAGATGTCACGGGAAGCAGGTTACAAAGATTGGCGCTCGGACTGGAGTTGCAGCATGACTAGTAAGTAGTTGGCTCTACATTGCATAGCCTGCTCAAATTACCCGTTCTGAGAGATGGCGTCTTAGTAAACATACCTCAACTCTCCAGCAATTACCTACTAGAGAATTATGAGTCAACAGTAGCAAAATGTTGAGTTTTTGTTCGTGGACGATATATCTATGGTTCCATAAATGAAATGTTAACCATGATAGACGCTCGTTTACGCCAGCTAAAGAACTCCAATGAACCCTTTGGCAGCATAAATGTTATGCTTTTTAGCGACCTCATGCAGTTTCTGCCAGTACGTGGAAAATAGCTGTTTCAACAGCCGGATGAGACCAGCAACTCATTTATGGCGGCTTTTCACATTAGTCAAACTGAGACAAAACATGCGCCAGCAAGGAGTCACGACTTTCACTAAAATTTTGAACGCCTTGAGAAATAAACAGCGAGTATCTTGCAGTACCTATTGCTGACGATGCGCTCATCAAATGCTCCCGGTGAGTTTGCGCTTGGAAAAGTATCTTTTCAACAAACGCCCAAGTAGAGAAGCACAACAATGAAGTTCTTGAATTTTACGAAAGAAGGTACCTACTCGAATGTACCAACTTATCGACACAACTCGTAACCTTGGAAATAATTCATTGGAGTCTATCGTTCCCAGCGATATAAATAAAATGGGTGGACTATTGAGTATATTAGGAATTTTTAAAAGAGCTAAAATCTTGTTGCGTTCCTATATATACCTAGAGAAGGGGCTCGTGAATCGGTTTTATCATGAACATCGTCTGGTCACACCTTAGACGACGCGACCAAATGTATGAATCTGACATCCCGTCCATCGAAGTTAATTTCGGTAACGACGGTGAGCACCTAATTCAGCCTATGGGCATCCGATTCCCGGCCAAGTATAGCTGCGGTACGGTGGAAAAGCGCATGCTTCCATTGATTTTAAGTTGGGCATCTGCCGTGCACAAGATGCAAGGCTGTACTTAGGGTCCCGTACTTTTGCGGATGGACAGGCATATGTGGCGCTAAGTCGAGTAAAACCACTTAGTGGTCTCCAGATTCAAGAACTAGATTGTTCTAAGCTGACCGGTAAGACACCATCCAATGCTGATGCACTGGCGAAGATGGAGAAGATGCGGGCTCTTTCGTCTATTTAAAATGTGCCATTAGCAAAGACTAAAAAGTATAAAATAAATTAATAGTTTAAAAAACGCTAAAGAACACGCTTTTAAAGGTGCACGTAAAAGTCAAAAATAAATTACGGATCCTTGTCTCTACTTCTGGGCTGAAGTGTCAACTATGTGCTTTTAATTATAATATTTGATTGTAAAAGCGTGGGGCGCTGGAACAACTTAACTTGATTACTCAACAAGGTATATAAAATCATTTCTGCTCCAGCGCCCCACGCTTTTACAATCAAATATTATAATTAAAAGCACATAGTTGACACTTCAGCCCAGAAGTAGAGACAAGGATCCGTAATTTATTTTTGACTTTTACGTGCACCTTTAAAAGCGTGTTCTTTAGCGTTTTTTAAACTATTAATTTTTTATAAACTTTAGCAGTTTCCGCTAGGTCAACAACAGGAAATAAACATCACCATGCACATGACAAAATACAGGCTTATACTCATACGGTATATGAATAATGATTATTCATGTCTCAGGAAGGAAACGTTGCCACATATCCTGAATTAAACCGCAAAATGCATTTGCTTTGCCCTACGATAAAAAATTAGGTCAGCAGATGATGTCAGACGCATGACTATTTCCTACAATTTACCAAAAATGGAATGTTTTTTGGATTGAGCCTTAAACATGATAATTACTGGAAAGCATGACATGACGAATTCATATAGCCAATACGATAAATTAAGCGGTACTATTATGACGTCAAACACTTCGTAGATTGAAACAATATGTCTAGGCCAGACTATTTACATAAACATTGAAGAACAATGGACCTAGTTAGTGCCTTGCGGTAGTAACGTCAGTAGTGATTATGTCAATGACAGCGATCTAGAAGAGTAAGGATGTTACTTCAATTCTTGCATAATCGGAACTAGAAAGGTATAATAATATAATGTACGTATTCAGAGAATAAATTGTAATCCTACAGATTATGGGATAAAAAAACGCTTGAGGTATCTGGGTATCTTGAAACGATTATATTTGAAATTTTTCTTCAGATTAAAAGTATTGACAACGTCTTGCGAAATCTCGAATATCTTAGCATATAAGTAATGCTGTTTCCGTACCTTTATTTACCTAGTGAATCTTTAGTTCCTAATTAACAGTGATTAGGACTTACGTTAGCAACATTGCTGCTGTGTGCATCGTGCGAAAGGATCTCAGCGTTGCCCTTGTCGTTCTGGACAAACTTGACGTTGCCGAGATGCAGTACGCTGGCGACGATTTCAAAGATCTCGTCCTGTTCTGCGGAGCTGATCTCGATAACCTTCATCGCCTCTCGTACTGTCCTGAACTGTTCAGCGTCATTCGTCCTATGCGCCATTTGGGAAACCTGGAAGTGGATAATATGTGTCACTGATATGGTTATCTATGGATGACATGGTTAAACGTAGTAGGTTAGTTTCATGAAACAGGAGCAAAGATTGAGGTTTCAATAATAGTAAGTACTTTACAATAACAAATCATTAGCAGTGATAAAAAAGATCATTTTTGCTATATACAGGGTCAGGGCGTAAGGGAATAAGGACTGATACAAGATAGTAAACAACTTTCCCCTGGGAATGTATTTCAGGAAATGTCCTGAACGAACATTTATTTTCTGATTGTGATTTTGTATAGGAGATCGATTTCCTGACGTAATATTCGTTGGAGAAAGTTGTTTAGATTCATTGTCTGCATGAACCCTTTCATTATTCGGAAAAAAGGAAATGATTCAGGATTTATCAACTCAAATTTTGCAGCATTATCTCGTCGCATCAAATTGAAGGAAATGGCAATGAAGTCTGTTTATTTTTAAACTTACTGAATCAGTAGTGTATTTGTACGACTCAGGCCTCGATTGCAGGAACAACTTTTTAAGCATCTCTTCATCCCCACCGGCCAATAGCTGGTAGAAGATATGGAAATTCCTCTCGCCAGCCATCTGGCTGACCACTCTCGACTTCTCCAGAAGGTAGTTGAGGATGTGCCCTCCTTCTGGGGCACCTTCGTAATTGAACTGGATGTCCATGTACTTCCCGAACCGACTGGAGTTGTCGTTTTTATTCGTCTTGGCGTTTCCGAAGGCTTCGAGGAGGGGGTTGCTCTGGAGCAGTTTGTCTTTGACAGTTTCCACATTGCGGAGGTGGTTCGTTCTTGCTGCGATGTATTCGAGTATTTTCTTTGATGCCTCCGTTTTGCCTGAACCGGATTCGCCTGTTGAAAAGAACAAAAATAAGAACTTAGCTAAAAAGAAGGACAACTTCTTATAGTCCGGCTACTTCGTGCGCGACCTTCCCTAGGGGTGACAGACGTTGGGGGGCGAGATGTCAGCGGGTAGCGGGAGGTGTAGCGGGGAAGGGTGACGCGCGCATCTGCGCTGCACGTCATATTAAAATGACGTGCTTCCTCGCCCCCTGACCGTCTGTACCCCGCAGGAAGGTCGTGCACGATGTTGTCAAACTTATAAGAAAGAGCTGATGGATTCTTTAAGTGTTGATGAATTTGGGCATATCTTACCTGAGATCAGAATACATTGTTCCCTGTGTTCGTAGACCAATGAGCGGTATGCGTTGTCAGCAATAGCGTACCTGTAAAAAAACAAAATGATATTTGAGAATTAAAACAATATATTTATCTTAGTCAAACAGAATAGCAGTGAACAGTTTCGTATGCTACAAATACCTCTTCAAATAGATTGCCAATCTGATATACGCAAGTCATTGCCTCGGTTGATGCAATTTACTCGGTTTTTTTAGCATTTCCCTCGTTTGTAGGTAAATAGATGTAATTTAGTTGTTCGATTTAGTTATCATATCCTGGATTCCATAAACTCTTGTTATCGCCTGTCGATATGAGACTTGATAGTCTACATGCGATAAGCGTTGCGTGGGTAAAAACATTCTGATTACGTGGAAACAAATCCTCCAACTATACTGTGTAAATGTAACTACGGTCGGTCATACATAAACATGTGTATGATAAGGGCATCACCATCTTATTTATACCTCTGTTTCAGCTCCATTGTACAGGTTAGGTTGCAATGTGCACTTTTGGTTCATCAAAAGTGTTACAAATTTTCTTTTAAGTAGATTTTTTAAATGTTATTTTACTTACACGTGGGGCGGTGCTTCGAAGAAGTTCTTCTTGTAATACAGCTTCTCTTTTTCCTCGGTGTAGATAGGCAGATTCTTGTACGGGTTCACTGAGATCAACACATTGCCGATGTACGTCTGTGGACAAACAGAAAGGTCTTTGAGAACATATCTCTTTCTTATTACTACGAAAGGAGGCCTTCAGCTTGACAAAGCCGAATTAACAAGATCGCATCGTCAAGATATGGTTGATGGTGCGCAGTCATTGATCTGTGACTGAGGCCTCCATCCAGTGGCATTGCAATTTTCGAGTTGGACCTTGGAAGAATCTACACGCGTCTTGAAGATCCCCACGCGTGTAGGAGATTATTTACAACAATTTTTAGGGCCTTACTACAAAAAAGATAGACCAGCGTTCAACGCGTGTGTAGCGTTTTTTTGTATGAAGTTTTATTTTAAACACGCGTTTGACTCGCGTCTAACTTTTTTGTGGTAAGGCCCTTAAAGTTTAGTTTACCGAGGTCCTCCGGCTTTTCTCTTAATTATACATAACCTTGCCTTCTATGTTTTCATGAATGACGTCACCACTGGGTCAATTACCCATCGGTAATGTTACCGGCAAAATTAGACTAACCTTGTGATGTCAAAACAACTCAGAATCAGTAATCCTCTGTAAGCTGTTTTGCAATGAGGATTAGGTACTTCTAATTTTGTTACATCGTTTCGTTGGGTAAACGAGGCATGATGCCTAATACGTACCTACTCTACGTACTAACTTAGCAAGACTGAAAAGCATGTGATGTATTCAAAGTTGATCGAATATCCTATCTAAAATATGGCATCTATGAGTGCAACCACCAATATAATTTTGCCTGTAAAATCCAATGTCAGGGTAGTTTACAGTGTGGGAAAAAAGGGCACTGAATTAGAAGTTGTTATTTGCTTGCAGTATGGACAGTACTGACACTCAAGAGTATAATGACAGCAGCGTAATCAGAATTTGATAGTGTTCAGTTTATGAGCACTTACTTAGATGATGTTCTCTGAGAAGTGTTTCTTGAGGTTGTCGATGAAGGCGGCCTCGGAGCGGTAGTCTTCCAGCAGCACGACGTCCTGCACGCTCAATCTGTCCACCAGTAGACAGTAGACGTCTGATGTGGCAGTGTTACACAAGGACACTTACATAGATGATGTACTCTTAGAAGGGTTTCTCGCGCATCTGCCCGTTTGTGGACGGTGGATATCTAGTGGCAGTAGCGTAGTAAGAATTTGATAGTGTTAAGTTGGTGAGGGAGTTCGTTTCGGAGGCCAAGATCCTCTTTAGGTCGCTGAGTCAGGGGAGTTAGTTAGTTAAGTTGGTGAGCACTTACATAGATGATGTTCTCTGAGAAGTCTTTTTTGAGGTTATCGAAGAAGGCAGCTTCAGAGCGGTAGTCCTCGATCCACTAGTAGACATCTCATGTCACACGATGACACTTATGTAGATGATGTTTTCCGAGAAGCGTTTCTTGAGGTTGTCGATGAAGGCGGCCTCGGAGCGGTACTCCTCAAGCAGCACGAAGTCCTGCACGCTTCGTCAGCCCACTAGTGGACAGTGGACGTCTAGTGGCAGTGTTAAACAAGGACACTTACATAGATGATGTTCTCTGTAAAGCGTTTCTTGAGGTTGTCGATGAAGGCAGCCTCGGAGCGGTAGTCTTCGACCCACTAGGTCACATCTCATGTAGGGACACTTAGGTACATAGATGATGTTCTCTGAGAAGAGTCTCTTGAGGTTGTCGATGAACGCGGCCTCGGAGCGGTAGTCTTCCAGCAGCACGAAGTCCTGCACCCTCCATTTGCCCACAAGTGGACATCTCTGTTAAACAAGGACACTTACATAGATGATGTTCTCTGTAAAGCGTTTCTTGAGGTTGTCGATGAAGGCAGCCTCGGAGCGGAAGTCTTCCAGCAGCACGAAGTCCTGCACACTCCATCTCCCCACTAGTAGACAGTGGACAGTGGACAGTCTAGTGGCAGTATTACACAAGGACACTTACGTAGATGCTGTTCTCTGTGAAGCGTTTCTTGAGGTTGTCGATGAAGGCAGCCTCTGAACGGTAGTCTTCCAGCAGCACGAAGTCCTGCACGCTTCATCAGCCCACTAGTGGACATCTCTGTTAAACAGGGGGCACTTACATAGATGATGTTCTCTGTGAAGCGTTTCTTGAGGTTGTCGATGAAGGCAGCCTCGGAGCGGTAGTCTTCCAGCAGCACGAAGTCTTGCACGCTCCATCTGCTCACTAGTGGACAGTGGACAGTCTAATGGCAGTTTCAAACAGGGACACTTACATATATTATGTTCTCTGTCAAGTGTTTCTTGAGGTTGTCGATGAAGGCGGCTTTGGAGCGGTAGTCTTCCAGCAGTACGAAGTCCTGCACGCTCCATCTGCTCACTAGTGGACAGTGGACATCTAGTGGCAGTATTGAACAAGGACACTTACATAGATGATGTTCTCTGTGAAGCGTTTCTTGAGGTTGTCAATGAAAGCAGCTTCAGAGCGGTAGTCCCGACCCACTCAACATCAGAGTAGCCGGCACAGTTAAACATGGACACTTACATAGATGATGTTCTATGAGAAGCGTTTCTTGAGGATGCCGATGAAGGCGGCTTAGGAGCAGTAATCTTCGACGTACTAGTGGACATCAGAGAGTGGCTGGCACAGTTGAACATGGAAACTTACATAGATGATGTTCTCTGTGAAGCGTTTCTTGAGGATGCCGATAAGGGCGACCTCGGTGCGGTAGTCTTCCAGTAGCACGAAGTCCTGCACGCTTCATCAGCCCACTATTGGACAGTTGACGTCTAGTGGCAGTGTTAAACAGCGGCACTTACATAGATTATGTTCTCTGTGAAACGTTTCTTGAGGTTGTCGATAAAGGCAGCATCAGAGCGGTAGTCTTCCAGCAGCATGAAGTCCTGCACGCTCCATTTGCCCACTAGTGGACAGTGGACAGTCTAATGGCAGTTTCAAACAGGGACACTTACGTAGATGATGTTCTCTGAGAAGCGTTTCTTGAGGTTGTCGATGAAGGCAGCTTCAGAGCGGTAGTCCTCCAGCAGCACGAAGTCCTGCACGCCGACGCGCTCGCGGTGCTGCAGCGCGTGTCCCATCTGCCCACTAGTGGACAGTGGACAGTCTAGTGGCAGTGTTAAACAAGGACACTTACATAGATGATGTTCTCTATGAAGCGTTTCTTGAGGTTATCGATGAAGGCAGCCTCGGAGCGGTAGTCTTCCAGCAGCACGAAGTACTGCACGATCCATTTGCCCCCTTCTGGACATCTCTGTTAAACAAGGGCACTTACGTAGATGATGTTCTCTGTGAAACGTTTCTTGAGGTTGTCGATGAAGGCAGCCTCGGAGCGGTAGTCTTCCAGCAGCACGAAGTCCTGCACGCTCCATCTGACCACTAGTGGACAGTGAACGTCTGATGTTTCAGTGGTAAACAGGGACACTTACATAGATGATGTTCTCTGAGAATCTTTTCTTGAGGTTGTCGATGAAGGCGGCTTCAGACCGGTAGTCTTCCAGCAGCACGAAGTCCTGCACGCCGACGCGCTCGCGGTGCTGCAGCGCGTGCTCCATCGGACCCACCGACGTGCCGCGCCCGTACCTGGGGACAAGGCAGAGTAACAATTAGGAATCAGCATCATCATCTTCCTGCCCTTATCCCAAATCAGTTGGGGTCGGCGAAACATAATTTATTACAAAATCATGTAACAAAAGGGTTTTACACCGTCTGCCTGACGTCAACCCTGTTCGGGTATACTTTTGTAGGTGGTATCTCCGCATCCATGGGATTGATCATAGTCGACAGATATTCAGCCGAGGTCAAAACCTCTACGTCGCCTTTAACGAAACACCCTGAGTGGTGTAGGCGTAGCAGTATTGTTAGCCGCTACCACACGGCGATCATATCAGAAATCGTCATCTATGTAAGAGTATTGTTCTTATCGGTGGAGTATCCGCTAGGTTACTTTATTTCCGGAAAACTTCCAAAATTTTCTGCCGACGCCCTAACCAACTGGGCTTCCGCGGTTAGGGCGTCGGCAGTACTGATGCCGAAGGTCGCAGGTTCAAATCCTGCCTGCGGTGAAAATTTTGGAAGTTTTCCAAAAATTGTTTACCTAACACGAGAAGTGTTTTAAAATTTGGTATTTACTTTATTTTCTCCCTTCTCCTTGACTTCTTTGTCCAACTGATTCAAGAGAAAGTTTAAATAGTAATACATTCAGGGAGCACGTTTTATTCCCGTGGGAAAATGAGTTGCAAGGGGTGACGGGTCGAGAGAGTGGGCCGGGCCGGGGGAGTAAAATTCTAAATAAACTCGCATGCAGCTTTAAGAAACGTCACTCAATACCTTATTAGTATTTTGCAGAGCTTCGTTTTCGCATAATAATAATTTCAGTTTTACAATTTTACATACTTATGTCGCAAGGTAGTTATCCGATATAGAGTTCCTCTCCAACATTTAGAGTCATCAAAACACATTTTATAGAATTTTCACAAAATACACAACACTTTTTCACTAAGTAAGTAGGTCCAACTTATTTCTACTAGCGTTTATACTTGACTGACTAATAATTAAAAGTTATGCGTTTGTTTTCTCTGTATTAAGTCACATTAGTTAATGGGGTTCAATAAAGCTATTTAGATAGCCACTGCGAATAATAAACAATGTAAACAAAATAAATATTGTTGTAAGTATTTATTATTTATGTTTCCCAGATATATTTTTCTGCTAATTAGCATTAGGTAAGTATATTAGTTTGGTATTTATAGGAAGGGTGAGACCCTGGCGTCGTTATTAGAATTAAAGGTGTAGTAAGTATACAGGGTGTTAGGAAAAGTATTACTTTCCATCAAACCACGCATTCTACTGGGTGTCTAAAGTTTTGGACCTCCCATACAAATGACTCGGTCGGCTGGTACATTTTGTACCTATGGGATGTCCAATTTTTTTTTCATGTGTCGACCTATGTTCTATAGGGAATGTTGTTCAGTATCATCCATGAGTAGACCTACACACCTAGACCTCCTTTCGGCTTATTTGTTGTTTTGTAACACGTTGCATAGGTATAAATGGTATGGTATAATACAATAATATATGGTAAGAACGTTCAAAGATTGTATAAAAAAAATGTAGATTAAAAAGTTTTAATACTCTTTACACCGCCGTACACCCGGTTTAATACTAAACATTAAAATCATTATACATTCATGTATCAATGCTACGACGGAAATGATTAAAAAATACGTTGTGGATTGATGTTTACCATTCTACAGAGTTTTTTATGAAGCGATAGTTCTTTTTCTCTTTCAATCTACGGAACCCTAAAAATACCTAAATTAGTTAATGAAATATTGCAATAACAACGGCTGTTTCATAAGTGGATAAACGGCTACTGTCTAGAGAATTACCCATTACTGTCAAAAATGTCTCAATTTCATTTAGAAATTGGGTTAATCCATGGTTAATCACCTAATTAATTAAGTTAGTAGCGTGGCAACAGTTTACTGGAGCTCTATTTCTGAAAACGTGATTTCTGAAATCGTGCACGGAAGTGCAACGACTAGGTACTAGTTTAACCACTCCTATTACACTTTCTACTACTCGAGTTCGTTGATGTTTAGGGTGTGTGAAATTAATTATTATTGGGGTATGTATGTATGAATGATTTAAGTATTGGAACGTGTGTTAAAATCACAATAAGGCGAGAAGAGGCGTTTGTTTGATTTTCCACCTTATTTTCGTACGAATATTGTTTATGTCAAACGGTTTGACAGACGTGCGATGCCATTTGATATAAACCGTATTCGCATGTAAGTAGGGTGGAGAATCGAATGAATGACGCACAAACTGACGTTGCGTGTGGTACTCGCTTAATAGTAGAAGAATTTCGCAGACTAAAATTTAAAAATAATGCTCTGATAGCTTCTAGGACAGTTCAGGTTTTAATGAAATATGGATAGGTAGCTTAGCTGCCAAGGTACGAGTATATTAATTTTAAACCTCTTGGGTTCACCCATTCACCCATCACATGAAGTTGAACAAATGTGAATTCTGGGAAATCGCAATAATATTTTCGCTGTTTTTTGCAGCCATTTATGCTCTGCCTACCCCGCAATATATGTTTGTAAGTAGTACTCAAACCATCCCGCCCGAGACCAGCTGACTCGATTTCTATGACTCAAACACAGATATCTACTTGTTTATCTAACCAACAGAAGGTAAGCACTTAGTTAACGACTGTCGCGTATCGTTCATCTTGACATGTTTTTGGTAACCCTCATATCACTCGTATGACTCACCCGTACAAACTTACGTTAGTCCAGTCAACTTAGAGATTTTTATCTTTAGACGACCGTTATTACGTGAAACTTGTTACCTCCTGCATGAATTTGAATCATATAAAAGTGTGCATTACCTACATGACGATACTCTGAATGATTTTTAATTATAAGATAGTAGGTAGACGATCAGAAGTAATGATAACAGATTCTACAAATTCCTTCCTAGGACTAAAATTTAATTAAAAGATAACATTAGATTCAATTTATTGATAACTTGTTTAGCTTAAAATACTTAATTAATTTAATTGGAATATCTACACCGGTGGTGTTGCAGACACATTTGCCTACTTACCTACATATTTGCATCATAAATAGAGATTTGACGCGTAAACGTAAATTTTGGAAGGAGTCTAGCACTGGCTTCGGGCAAGGACCTGGATGACGTCATAAAGGCCTTTATAGTAATGTCATTCGAATAGGCCATATTTGAAAGCTGTCAAAATCATGTTAATGCTGTGACATAAGGTCTATTTTTCTTTGTTGACATGTTTCCTAGTATGAGTTTGACAGCTGTCAAATATGGCCTATTCGAATGACCGTACTATAAGTCGTCAAGTCGCTTTTAAGATAAGTGAATAATGGTAATACCTGCGTCATTCTACTCTACTTGATTAGCTTGAAAATTACATTTGACTGGAGTATCTTTGCATATTTGCATGACAAAAAGCAGTATGCGAATGACGCGAATCCGTTAATTTTGGAAAGAGTCTGGCACCTGACTTCGGGCAAGGACCTGGATGACGTCATAAAGGTCTTTGAGCATTAGTCATGCGGATACGGATGCAAAGCAGAGATGCGAAAAAACTTGAAATGCACATCATTCGTTTAACTGTCTGCTACACTTTGTGTTCCTTATCTTATAATTTTTTTTGGCTTACCGTTTGTCCAGTAGAGAGATAAGAGAACTTACATAGACTGGTTACCGACTTCAACTATGGAACTTGGAAGTGTTTTCTTGTTTTTCTTAGAATCTCGACCTAGATTCTGTCCCCCATTATCTATAGCTCTACAATATAATACACCCTTCCACTAAAATAAAACAAATAAAAAAAATATCCAAGTACCTACATACCTACCTACATTAAAAACCAAAGTCTCCGAATATTTAAGAACGTCTTCCGTTTATGAATTCAGTCAGAACCACAGCTGCAGACAGCTTGGTAAAGCACGACACGTCGTCGCGTGCCGAAATCACTTTAGCCACCATTGTTCCGGTCAAGCCATTTCGCTATGGTATAGTCAAAGAATTTATAGTAGTTTAGTTATAGTTAGATACCTAGACTGTAGACTGCTGAACTGAATGAACCCCTCACCTCCAACAAACGCGTGACTAATCGTACGCACGCAGATATCTTTACATCATACCTAGCTATTTCTTTGGGAAGGTTCTATCGAAGGTTCTATCAAGAATTGTTACATGGGTTGATTCAACCCTTGAGAGGAAGCGGTACTTTTTCTAATACAAAAAATAAACGAGATATCTTTGATATCATATCGTTTGAATACATCAAAGATTATAGTAAAAGTTGTCATAGTATCTCATACAAAGTCTCCTAGAATAGAAAAACCATGACTGAACCGTGTAAGGGTGAGAATCCACCAGAGCTGTGCGAGGTAGCGAGGCGGTGTACGAGGAAAAAATCCACCAATAGAATCACTTCATTGAGCGAACACTACTACTAACTAGGAAAATGAAGTGATTCTATTGGTGGATTTTTTCCTCGTACACCGCCTCGCTACCTCGCACAGCTCTGGTGGATTCTCACCCTAAAAAGTGGCGGACATGCAAACTGCTAGTGTTGGAGCTGGTAACCTAAGCGGGTTCTCGCCAAAGGTGTCTCTTTAGATGGGTATAAGTTTGTGATGTAATTTTTGGAAATTAAATTACTTTTTTAAGTCGGATAAAAATAAACTGCCCGGATATCGGATGGCCTCGTTATGACCTCTTAAACATTATCTATCGTTATAGCATACTTCCGATCGGTAACCTTATGATATGATGATGATGAGTTACCTAAGACTTTGTCAATGGGAGCTTAGTTTGTGGAACCACAAACTTCGCTGGTAGCTGGTGAGATCCAAAAACTTCTAACCATCCGTTACGCTACACCCCACCACATCTAGATTCCTATCAAAATCATATTATACACTAATGTCGTGCACCCATGGTGTTCCGTAATAGAATACTATGTCTGGTATCTGTATCTCCACGGTATTTGCGTCGTTAAATGCCAGCAAAGTTGACATTCCGTGAAATATCAAGACGATTCGGGCTGTCGTTGCTATTCCACCAAGACATCACCTTGGGTTTGGTTCAAATTTTGTTTTGAAATTGGGTCTTTGGCCTGGTTGTCTGTCTGCATTGAGATAAAGATGGAAAGCTTATTTACACAGGCTGTAAATAAATTGTTGAAAATATTAAAGAGTTGAATGAAACTCTGTAACTGAACATCCTCTTTCCAAATAGATATCAATAAAGTATTTCTACCTCCCAAATGAATCGCGGGACCACACATTTTGTGTCAATATTTTTCAAGGCACCTATTTCGACATTTTTACATCCCTTAAAAGCGGCTTTGGTCTTAATAATCTCTTCGCAGTTCATCATCCTTTAAGGATGTTCTAAATATACGGTTTACTAAACAAGTACTTATAAATTTCAGCAAGACGCGGCGTGGCGGAGTGCTCTTGTAACCAAAGCCGTCATGTCAGTCACCTCCTGACAATGTTGCCTGCTGTAGCTTAGAGAGAACCACTTATTTCAGAACATCTTCCTTCAAATATACCATTATATCAGCAAGAAACATAGCGTGGCGGGGTGGTCTTGTAAACCTAAACCGCCGAATTGCTTACGGTGGTTTATTGCAACTTTATCAAGATTCACACTGTACTTATACAAGATTATGGGTAGGTAAATAGGTCTCTAAATAGGTAATTTATCTATCTTTACGTACCTACATAGTAATTTTTATACAGTTCTAGTTGCTAAGTACAAACTTACGTACGTTAAATGTACGTAACGTACGTAAGCTACCTAAAGTTTAGCCGCTACTAGAAAGCTATTTATCGTATAATACGAAACTTGACTCATGCATGATGTCGATGCCTGGCTGCATCAATTGCAGATTAACCTTTTCACCTGGACTCAATTCAGAATCTACCTATTAAATTATTAATCTCATTTAAGCTCCTCTCTAGATAGTTGGCAGCACAGATCCTTGCTAAATAAAGACTATGTTTAAGTGTTATGTGACGTGTGGTTATTTAGTTCGGCGTTTGGTTTTAGATCCGCATAAGCTATTGGAAACGATACTTTAATTAGATTGTTTGTCTAGGGAACTTTTAGAAGGATACCGGGTCAATAAACGACCCGATAAGTTGTCAGATTTAAACCGTCGCCTACTAGGTTACTAATAAAGGCATATAAAACACATTGAAGCACGCTTCGAAGCACAGAACCGTTTTCTTTTGCCCAATCAGGTGATCCATCCTGCATAATCCTATCCAAACTGGGAACAATCTTGCTAAATAAAGACTATGTTTAAGTGTTATGTGACGTGCGGTAATTTAGTTCGGCGTTTGGTTTTAGATCCGCTTAAGCTATTAGAAACGATACTTTAATTAGATTGTTTGTCTAGGGAACTTTTAGAAGGACACCGGGTCAATAAACGACCCGATAAGCCCTGAGTGTCAGTTTTAAACCGTCGCCTACTAGGTTACTAATAAAGGCATATAAAACACATTGAAGCACGCTTCGAAGCACAGAACCGTTTTCTTTTGCCCAATCAGGTGATCCATCCTGCATAATCCTATCCAAACTGGGAACAATCTTGCTAAATAAAGACTATGTTTAAGTGTTATGTGACGTGCGGTAATTTAGTTCGGCGTTTGGTTTTAGATCCGCTTAAGCTATTAGAAACGATACTTTAATTAGATTGTTTGTCTAGGGAACTTTTAGAAGGACACCGGGTCAATAAACGACCCGATAAACCCTGAGTGTCAGTTTTAAACCGTCGCCTACTAGGTTACTAATAAAAGCATATAAAACGCATTGAAGCACGCTCCGAAGCACAGAACCGTTTTCTTTTACCCAATGGTGATCCAACCTGCATTATCCTATCCAAACTGGGAACAATCTCACACAGTCAACTCACAAAGTAAAAGTGTTGGCTGGCGCCAAGTTGACTTTATATGCACTGATAACTCATAATGAGCCTTCTCATGGTAAGGTACCCTTCTAGAGTCTGGCCAGCGAGTCTTTGGACACGGAAATGGCGCCAATTTTAAAAATCTTTCACATGTTAACACTGAAAAACTACAATAAAACAATTTTGATACTTACTATTTTTTTGTTTTCTGCTCTATAGTTTGTGTTTACCTTGCCTACCGGTATGTATGTATGATGTATCTACCGGGAGTAACAGAAAGGGTATAACAAGCCGAAAGGAGGTGAAGGTACTCATGAAACTGAACAACTTTTCCCATTAAACATGGGTCGATATATGAAAAAAATATTTGGACCTCCCATACAAAATCGCAGATCAGCTGATTGATTTACTCTGAGAGGTCCAAATTTTTTTTCATATTTCGTCTCATGTTCCATGGGGAAAGTTGTTCAGTTTCATGAGTACCTTGACCTCCTTTCGGCTTGTTATACCCTTTCTGTTACTCCCGGTAGATACATCATACATACATACCGGTAGGCAAGGTAAACACAAACTAAAGAGCAGAAAACAAAAAAATAGTAAGTATCAAAATTGTTTTATTGTTGTTTTTCAGTGTTAACATGTTGCCATTTGAAATATTTGAATTATTTGACGTCCAAAGACTCGCTGGCCAGACTCTATATGATTATCTGTGATGTGAAGGAGGTGCTAACAGTTCATGTCATCGCGCAGTCACCGAGTCAGTGACATTTCATGCGCATGCGCACCGTTGCGCGTTACCAGCACTTGGCGGTATAACGGTCGTGCTTCCTAACTGGGGCTTCCTTCGACTTATTGTTTGTGTCTTTGCATACTATTATGTGGAATATGTTTTCTATTGTTATGATCGAGAACGCAAATTAATATACGGGGAGTTATTAATTTGGATTGGGCTTTATAAGTTGCTTTCAATGGCCTTATAAAAGGAACCAAAAAGACAGCAACAAGATGAAGAAACCGGTATCAATTTTATTGCTATAGGTACCTACACCAATACACAGATAGATAGCTACTACAAGTGCTTTTGTTAAAGAGTTTAAAGCTTTGATGTCAACATACTCAACATACCTACATAGGTATTCATTATTTGATGTCATATTAATTTGATGTCCTACCTACCTATAAGTATGTAATACTAGCTGCCCGTCAGCGGTTTCACCCGCTGCAACCTATTATTCCGCGGGAAAAAAGCATTATTCGCCAAGAGATGTCGCTGTTAGTTTTCGGCGAAAACGTTTAAAACGCGAATCGGCTCAGTCACGCCACCTATTTCAAAAATATTGGAAAATGCGTGATCCCGTGGGAATGAGACATTTTTCCGTGGTAAAAAGTATCCTATGTGTTATTCCAGATGCCCTTTTATATTTTTGCAAAGTTTCATGTCAATCTAATCAGCCGTTTTTGCGTGATGTCGTAACAAACACACACACAAACATCCGCCTTTATAATATTAAGTAGGATTACCTACAGGGTTTAGTTTGCTACGGCTAGCGATAGTGACACTTCTCAAAGCCAAGTGAAAGGATGCATGATCCATCGATCGATCCAATGTCATACAAAAATGGCAACGTGTTTGAAGCAGCCTTGAATTCTAAGGTTGTCTTTTTAAATGCATTATCAATTTGCCTTCAAAGAGCTTACGATGTGAGGTCTATTCGATATTACTTACTATGTTGTTCCTTGCGAAACTATACCACGAAATCTTCTTCATAGACCCATTGTATTGTCAAAATGTGCTCGTAGCTTGATTTGCAATTGCAAGAAGCGTCTGACCTTATGCAAGAACGACCTACCTACTTTAGTCTATAGAGTCGGCTAGGCTAGTGCTTCTCAATATCTGCACTAATAAGACATATTCTCTCGGGTGGAAAAATATCCGTAATTTTACTTAGTATTTTACTACTACCAACATTGTATTGTGATTGTAACCGTGAGAATGATTAGGTTAGAAGTTCGGTCCAGCGAGGTAACTTGCCAATTTGTCAAAAACACAGACTATGGTTGAGACGGCCACTCGCTGCATTCGCCGCCGTATGACAGTTTATTGACGCTTCCTTTCTCATTTGAGTTTACCACCAAGTGGGAAAGGGAGTGTCATACAACTGACATATGGCGGCGAATGCAGCAAGTGACTGTCTCAATCTCAACTATAATTTGGATAGGACTCAGCAGTACTCTGCACAGGTATGGGGGCAAAGAATTTATTTTATTCATAGTGGTTCTCAAGTTTGAGAAGATCTGGTCTAGCTAGACCGTTCCAGACCACTAACTATGTCTGCTTCCTCTAGTATCGTTTGTTAGTATACATTCTAAGTTCAGAATGGGTGAAAGTACAGCGGATATTGTTTAAAGATGTTGCCGCGAGCTGAGTGAGTGGCTCGTCCTCACTAGTGCTATTTTAATACAATCTTTTCCTATTTGCGTCAGTCCTCTCTTCATTACTGAGGGTCGTGATTTCCCCGATGAGCAGGTAATTTTTCCTTGATGATGTTTCTCCATCTGTGCCTATCCTTGGAGTGCTTCATGTAGCTTGGCGTTCAGAATAGAGCAGATTTGGTCAGACCACCTTGTTGGACTGCGACCTCTAAGCCGTTTACCATCGATTTCAACTGTTAAAGGTGATGACCATCGTTACGTGCTATATGAATGACTGAATAATTCCAGAACCCGTCGCAGGCGCAGTCGAGAGTACGATTGTTTGGAATGCAGTCCATGGGATTTGGAACAGCTTCCTCCAGCAACCACATCTCATCTCATTTTTTGTTTGGTTCGATCTACATCTCTTTAAAAAATTCCAAGCAGTGCCTTCGCCATTCTCAAGTCTTCGCTCTAACTTTATGTCGTTTCGAGCACTTAAGTCATCCAAAATAAGCTATTTTTAATTTGAGTTCATTATGCTAATACGGTAGCAAACTGGGGAAATAATGGTGCCATCCTGGATTGTGCCTTTTTATGCGATAGGTTGAAAGTTAATGTCCAAAGTTGCTTCTTGTCGGCGTGTTTAGGCATAATCTCCCCTGCAGCCATCTGCAATAAGCTTTGGGGTTTCCTCGCCATAGCTTAGAACTTTGTGCACGAGTGAAGTTAGGCCCAGTGAAAGAGAAGCCTCGCCTCGTCATTGTTTGAAGTTTATTGTGGATTAGGTTTCGAATTTCGAATTACTTTTCGGTTGACACCACAAGTTGACACTGTTGACATGCGATATTTTGTTTTAGAGTGTAACGGTGAGTGTAACTGATATAGCAAATTCCTAGATTAAGAACAGAATTATGCGTGTCTTGTTTTTTGAATCTCACTGACCGATGCTGAACCAATTGCTACGAAAGCTCTACATAATTTTCAATTACTTACGAAAATACGTGCCTTCCTAAATAGTTAAGGGTTAAATTGTATGGGACTAATTCCATTGTCTGTCACGTTAGGATTTCTAATATTGAATAGCAACCCTGGCTATAAAACAAGTGACAGTGAATAGATATTCAAGAATATCTATTCACTGTCACGAAAAATGAAGCAATCTTGCTTCATTTTTCGTCTATTCTTGGCCTTAAGCTGTGCTTTATGAAACTGTATAACTATCCCTTTCGAACAATAAACTTTTGTGAAGATTAAAGTGCTGTTTAACATTTCATGTAGGCCTAGTTAACTATAGATCTTTCTGTAATCTCTCTATTTTATATGGTACCCGTATAGTCGTGACGCGAGTGTACCAGTTTGACCCGAGTGCAGGGTGTCACGTCAAGTATCGGGTGTCACTGTCGCAAACTATTTGGATCAGCTCCGGAACGTGGACGTGCGCGGTCAACGGCGCGGCACGTAACTAGTCTCGTGTTAGTACTATCACCGACAACCGATGTGGCGTAGTGGTCAGTGCGACAGTCTGCAACGCAGAAGGTTCCGGGTGCAATTCCCGGTGGGGACACTCAACCTAGCCCAGCTTGAAGGCAACTGGCTAACCCTATCGACTCCTCTAGAACTTTCTATTTTGTGGTACTATAGTCGTGACGTGGGTGTACCAGTTTGACCCGAGTGCAGGGTGTCACGTCAAGTATCGGGTGTCACTGTTGCAAACTATTTGGAACAGTGCTCCGGAACGTGGACGTGGGCGTATCCCCATACAAACCCATACAAACCAGTCATTTGACAGCGACAACGACGCTGCCGCGACGCCGCGACGCTTGGATTTTAAGGGTATCTTTGGTACCCTTATTTTGGCACCGTCTAATTTTGACGGCGTCGTTGTCGCGACGCTTGGTTAATAAGTGTACCACTTTAAAATTATTCTTCCATACAATTTCAAACTGACATCTTTTTTGTATACATTCGGTTATAACCCCATCACTACAATCTTTAGACAGAAATCAATAGCTTATAGCGATTACTTAGTATTATGGCTCGATTGAGTCACTATACCGTCATCTTATGTGTCATATTGTTCTTAAAAGGTGAGTGGGCAAACCAGCAGACAGGGGCAAGGGTCTTGTCGTCAATAAGTAGATACATAAGTACTTAGATATTATGAGTATTTACTACTATTCAATCGGTATACATAGCCTAAGCCAGCTGGTAGGTACCTACTTATATTGGGTGAAATTTTACTAGTGACCAAAACTCAGAACCGGCTGGTGTTAAGGAACAACTTTTCCCAAAGAACATACCTAGGTCGAAATATGAAAAAAAGAATGACCTGCCATACAAAATTATCGTTCAGCTGATTTTAGCTAGTATCCACATATTTTTTTTATAGTGCGACCTATGTTTTTGGGGAAAGCTGTTCCTTGTCACCAGCCGGTTCTGAGTTTTCGCTATCGGTCACTAGTATAAATTCACACTATATTTATACTACAGTCTGCGACTCGTTGCAGTCGAGGTCATAATACGTGATGTAATAAATTATGGATTGGATCTGGATCCTGGATTCACCTGGTCTTTGTAATTAATTATCTAATTTTAATAAGTAATCAAAAAATTAAATTGTTTAAACTTAAGTGCGCCATTTTAACTTTAATTAAATATAAAAACGGATATTTGCACTTACTAAAAATTGTCAGTGGCAGGAGAGACGCTAGCGCGTACAGACGTCACTCCGCCCGAAGAAGGTCCACCGACTGGACCGAAACTGTCGCGAAACCGCGATGAAATAAAAATTTTAGTAAGTGCAAATATCTGTTTTATATTTAATTAAAATAATCAATAAGTTATAAATGTTATCAATTTATCATCTGAGTGCGTTTTAATCTTGACATTTACTCAGACAGGTTCCAACACTTACAAGTTTAATCTTCTTCTAATGGGTTGATTTGAAAAAGATGTATTTTAATATTTATTTAAAAAAAATATATGTCAGTAGTCTTTTCATAAACATCTGCTAGGTCGCCCAGGCTTGCCTCGAGGCCAAAACCAGCCAGCCTCGGTCAGATTTAATGTTTTATTCTAGACTGGTCCTAAGCTACTAGCTACTGAATGAATTAACAAAGACGTTACAACAGTGTCAACTTACATCCTTTGGCCTTTGTGGATGTTATGTAATTTTGTACTGTATCGCCAACAAATCCACATAAATAAAACCAATATAAGTTGATCCCTTAATTGTATAGGTGGATTTTTCAGCGGTAGGTTCTACCAGTACCATGTCGTGACCTCAGAGTTGGCTACTAATCTAATATGGGGTGAAATTTTACTAGTGATCATAGCGAAAACTCAGAACCGGCTGGTGATAAGGAACAACTTTCCCCAAGGAACATAGGTCGAAGAACGAAAAAAAATTTTGGTCCTCACATACAAATTGCCGATAAGCTGATTTGAGTGTGTGCGTGCGCATTGAGTGAGCACTTTCAAAAACATATCCAAGAGCCATAGTTATTTAGTAAAAGTTCTAAAACAATAAAATTGTAAAACAAATCCCACTATTTGTAAAAAGTTAAAACCAGTGTGTTACTATGGGAGGTCAATTTTCTTTTTTGTATTTCGACCTATGTTCCTTGGGGAAAGTTATTCCTTATCACCGTCCGGTTCTGAGTTTTCGCTATCGGTCAATAGCAAAATTTCACCGTATATCCTACTAATATTATAAAGGCGGATGTTTGTGTGTGTGTTTGTTACGACATCACGCTAAAACGGCTGATTAGATTAACATGAAATTTTGCACAAATATAGAAGAGTATCTAGAATAACACATAGGCTACTTTTTACCACGGGAAAATGTTTAATTCCTATGGGATCACGCATATTCCAATATTTTTGCAAAGGTGGGTTTCGCCGAAAACTAACAGCGACATCTCTTGGCGAGTAATGCTTTTTCCCGCGGAATAATAGGTTGCAGCGGGTGAAACCGCTGACGGGCAGCTAGTATTATAATAAGTTTTAGACCCTTCTGTTAACTCTCTATATAATTGTATATTAATATATTTTGTGTGTTGGTATGTTGTTATGCTGTTACAACACTAAACTTTTACAACACGTCATAAGTATTGTAATGATAGGAAAAAATGCCGTTGTAATAAATATGATAATATGATAACAGTGAAAATATCGATATCGATTGAGATAACATTTTTGGTCTACTTACTACCTATTTATTACAGAATAGGATAGATATGTTCTCAAGTACTAAGATAACCAAGATTTTCAGAAGGTTTTTAGGTTTGTTTTAGATATGGTAAAATTACCTCTACTTCTTCCGTAAAAATAGTTCTATGCTTCGAAGGGTACGCTAAACTGTCAGTCCCGCTTTGTCTGTCTAATGTCTATCATTAGGTGGATTTGTTAGATGGCAGCCGTCACTTTGTTACTTAGTAAACGGTTACATACATACATACATATATCACTCCTATATCCCTTGCGAGCAAGAGCGTAAACACCTGTAAAAAACGGACATTTACACCACGTCTGACAAAAGTTTGTGAATAATTCAGAAGGCCTAAACTTGCAATATCTACACATCAACTCTCAAATGTTTAAGTTTTTCGCTTCTTCTCTTCTTCCTTCAGTATGCAAATATTTTTCATACAAATTTAAGCGTTCATCTACCTATATTAAGTTGTAAGTACCTACATAGTAAGTAATTCATTGCCTTTTCCCATCTTTACAATTCCAACCACGTACGGAAACCAGTGGCAATATAGGTAACAGTCTGAGTTCTCTGGGCAAGGTTTCTAAAGAGAGGAGAACCCTATCGACAACTGAGCCCTCTTAACAACTGAGCATGAAAAATACAATTGTTTGTAATCAGAATTGACGCTCACGAATCCTTTACCATTATACCCAACAGTCAGTTGTAAGAATGTTTTTTTAAATCTGTTATAAAAATAAAGCGTATTTTGCTAATTGGCGTTTTTTGGAGAAACTAATCCGCAAGACGGCGTTGTACGCTGGAATAGACTTTAATGGAATAATTGTCAAAATTTGAGAGCTGTCTATGTCTATGCACAACGCTATCTTGCGGTTTAGTTTCTGCAAAAAACGTTCACTACGCTGTTTTCTAGCGCGCGACACTGCTGATAGCGACGAGTTATTCTAGGCTTCACTCTAGTTGTTCCTAGAGTTCCCACTGAAACGATAACTCGCTCTGAGTGTTGCCGAATTTGGCAGTGCCTTGTCGATGACCGGATGGTATGACCTCAGAGAGTGTTGGTTTTGGAATATTGATGTGCTTAAATCTGTTTGGTAGGTAGCTACCTACGTGGGACGTTGGGTTACTTATTTATATTAGATTTTTTCTTGTGAAAACTTTAAATCTAAACTCTTTCCTTACAAAAACTTAAAAAATAAACCCGTTGGTAGGGGCGAAAGTAGCAGGTTTAAATTCTGCTAGCATCGGAAAGTTTTCCAGAAATTAAATTATTATGCTTAATCGTCAATTAGCAACAAATTTGCCTGCAATCCATTGGTATAGTCCTTTCGCATTCATAGTGTCATGAAATAACATGACCAGCATATGCGGGAGGCCAAGTTACGCTGCTAATACTTAGAGAGATACTACGCGACCAGCGTAACTTAGCTTACCGCTTAGGCTGGTCATGTCATGACACTATGATTTTGAATGGTCTGGTCTGTCTATAATATGACACATCCATTTGTAACGGATTAAATCCATTGACGTGTGCGATCATCGCTCAGTCTGGCTGTCTAGCTTTTTTACAGATATAAGCTTTATGAATAGACAGGCACCATACCATTGCTTTAAGACGGCTAATTGACCGCATGAATAGAAGAGGTATAGGTATTATAGCTAAGTATAGGCACAGTATAATTAATAGTACTGTATAGGTACCTCTTACTGTATTTAAAAATGCGATATGAGTAGGAACTAAAGAGTGAAATTTTACTAGTGACCGATAGCGAAAACTCAGAACCGGCTGGTGATAAGGAACAACTTACCCCAAGGAACATAGGTCGAAATGTGAAAAAATTACATCCCATAGTACTCAAATCAGCTGATCGGCAATTTTGTATGGGAGGTCCATATTTTTTTTGCGTACCTATTTCGACCTATGTTCCTTGGGGAAAGTTGTTCCTTATCACTAGAAGGTTCTGAGTTTTCGCTATCGGCCACTAATAAAATGTCACCCTATTATGTATATGTACCTATGTAGGAAACAAAAGTCAATTATTATATTAGTCTAGATTTTAAGTTTTGACGCAAATTCCGAAACAAACTTGCGTAAACGTACTTCAGTACTCCCTAATTTTGGATTGCTCGAAGAGACTGATTTCCTATTACCATTTTCACATAAAATTATTGTATAGTATACTTATTGTAAGAAACAGTAGCGATATAGAGCATAATGCAGGCGACACACCCTTAAGGCGTGGTGGCGGTTGGGTGAAATATGTGCCATACGACAGGGGAACCGTGCCACGATCGGATACCGATTCTACTAAAACATTATAGCGTTTGCGCTAAGAACGTAGTCCTGTAGACCAATGATAGTCAGCGAATCAACAAGAATTTCTGCTAGAGATTGTAGTCCGATTCACCGGGTCCGGGAATCTTGTATTGTATAGAAACAGTAGCGATATAGAGCATAATGCAGGCGACACACCCTTAAGGCGTGGTAGCTTGGCGGAAATATGTGCCATACGACAGGGGAACCGTGCCACAATCGGATACCGATTCTACTAAAATAATCTACCGTTTATTTTAGATGCAAACAAACTTTTGGACCTACATATTGAAGAATAAATTCTATTTAGTAACCGTTCGCTTTATTCGAATTCGAAACCTACATTATTTCTATTAGGTACCTAAACCAAATCATAAAAAATAAATAAACGAGTTAATAAAAACAACAGTAATCTTATCAATAAAAAAAAGTTCGGGACGAATTGAGAACCTCCTCCTCTTTTGTTTTTTCGTCGGTTAATAATAATAATAAGATTGAAAAGGACAACATTTGGATATGACAGAAAACATATTTCATGCGAGTTGTCATATCTCGTATCTACATCAATTTCGCTACCTATTGAAATTTATGTAAGTAAATACATAGATTATGATGTGACACCCACCAACCATCGTGTCTTATTATCTTAATCTATCAAGGTGATTTTTTACCATGTATTCTGCGCCTTTTTTACCTATAATACAATATACGTTCAACTAGAAATAAATACCTACACACTATACGTGATTGATTCATGTCATATTTTATATGAAACTTTATAATTTTTAACAACTCATCCGGTGTTAGTAGAATGTAGAGCCAAGGTGCGGGTTAAAGAAGCTATCAAGCCACATTGTATACAGTGTTAGCTTGTGTTATTTAGAAAGATAAAAACGGTGCTTTGTTTCTGTTAAATACAATGTGAAGTATTAGGTACATTGTATTACAGCTACATAGAGTGTTTTTATAGTTTAAAGTCGGAACTCGCCCCAAAGTGTAATTATTTTAGATTGTTTGAGATATATTTCTCTCTCTCTCTATTTCTCTCTCTCCTCTTCGTGTGGGACACCGAGTCATCCAACGACCCGATGAACACGACGTTATAATAATATGACTGCCTTATTTATTGTAATGGTTGCAATTTTGAAATTCCGCAACTAATACGTCTACACCCATACAGAATGGAAGGGACAACTCCCAAAATAATACTGGTAGGGTGCATTTAGTTTAGACCATGAAACTGAAACAGTACAGAGATGAATTCCAAATGACTTTTAACTATCTACATAATTGTCTAGTTTCAAATAAAAAACAATCAATAAACTAAGTTCGTTAGCTTAGATAAAAATATAGGTACCTATGAATTAGTGTGGAAAGCTTTTAGACCGACCAATGATATCTTAAAGTTAATTAATTAAATCTTCCAATTAATCTTCAAAACTTAAGAATGTGCAAGAAATTAAAATAATCTAAAATCTAGATTCTTTCCCTGATTTCCCATAGATCTCAGATATGATTACAATGGAGAAGTGAAAACCGTTAATATAAAGAGTTTCCCATGATTGTTCCGTAATATATGTGTGAAATTCATACATAGTGGCAAATAATATTAGGTGGAGCCCACACGTACCTAACGTCAGCGATAACGCATGCATCTGTCAGACATGTGCATACAAAGGAATTCCCAATACTAAAAACTGACTTTGAAATAACACAACTCAGAAACTTGCGTCGAAACAGCGCAGCGTAGAAACTTGCGTTACGATTATTTCAACGTCGGTTTTAATAAAGTATAAGATTTTTGAAGTTAGTATGGAATTTACAATTGACATAATAATTTTAATTTTTACTCTTTTGTACCTAAATTTTATTTGACATTCTATTTTGTTGATGTACAGGGTGGGCCAAAAGAAGTCATCCGATGTGATTTGCCTCCCATTTTTTTATTAGTGATTAAAATTTACTTCTGTTTTCGGAAATCAATCTTTTGAAGATTCAAAATTTATGTGATTATGTTTTTAAAAAAGACATTGGTCAAATTGCCACCTCCTGAGTCAAATCAAAAATGGTCTCTGAAAAGCTCACTTATCGTGTTAAAAGGACCCCCATTTTTCAAAAACGATGTTAAAATAAATTTTGTCATCTTTGAATAATCCTTCGAAGATGTGGAGTCAATGCTATTAAATAAAAAATAAAGAAAGCAGTTAGATGTTAACTCCAGACTGGATGCAAGTTGGTGAAAACCAATCCACAGAATTTGGTTTTTGAACCGGTTGGTCAGATCTCTAGATCTGACAACGCCAGAATTCATCCAATGGTATTTTTGATAGCTCAAGATTACAAATTACAATTCATGAAACTTTCAAGTCCCTGAAGCTACCACAAACGAAAAAAAAAAATGGTCATGAATGTATGGAAATTAGCATGTTTAAAGTTAAAACGTATGGTAGAGATGGCAATACGACTAATTTCTTTTTAAAAACATAATCACATAAATTCTACATCATCGAAAGACTGATTTACGAAAACAGTCTTCGATTTTAGTGTGTAATAAAAAAATGGGAGGTGTTTCTCATAGGGTGATTACTTTTGGCCCACCTTGTATATTGATTGTATTTGACATTCTAAAAGTATTCTTTGTGAATCTATTTGAAAATAAATGTTTTGAATCTTTGAATCGTTTGAAGTCTTTGCATCTGACACACACATGCGTTAGTGTTGCGCTAAAAAAGTGCAGCATCGACGTTAGGTGTGTACCTCGCCTAATTGTCTGTTCATTGGTTTGATACACTATTGTAATAAGGTTTTGTCTTTCAATCAGTTTTATCGACAGCACAATGTAAAGGAAGGTGAATAAGGTGCTCCCACATTGCATGTAAGAAACAGTTGTCATTTTGTTGTCAACATGCATGCGGTGCTTTTATCTGCAACCAGTAAAAGTTTGATTTCACACAAAATGTCAAAACTACTGTGCTGTCACTCGAATAGGCCATATTTGACAGCTGTCAGAATCATGTTAATGCTATGACATAAGGTCTATTTTTCTTTGTTGACATGTCTCCTAGTATGGGTTTGACAGCTGTCAAATATGGCCTATTCGAATGACGGTACTATAAGCATATCAATCTCAAGCTCAACTGTGAGATCGACCCTGAGAGGCGTTTGTACTTTGTAGTGCTGACTAGTTCCACAAAATAGAGAGTTTACGGAAGGTTCACTCGACCCTATTTAGGTTTTTGCGATTGTCACTTGTTACATAGCCAGGGTTGCTACTGTCAAAAATCTCAAAGTAAGTATAAGAATATCAAACCAGCAAAATATGATCTCGTATCAGCGTAATATGATTCTGAGCAAATTTAATTCCAAGAAATATGACGTTCGTGCCAACCATCTTCGTAGTTATTTTGAGTTCCCCTAAGATTTCAGTTAAAGTCAGTAAGCGTCAAAATCGTCGCTAGAACTGAGTGAGACATCTGTATCTACCGCGCGCCGTTTAATTGTGCTGACTTGTCAAAATCGCTCACAAGTAGGTAAGACCTCAGGAATGAGTGCGATTTATAAATTGGGCCATAGAGGACCCTTAAGACTGTGCTAACTTAGTCGTGTGAATGAATGAATGAAATATAATTTTTATTCACTTATTCGAATGATATGATAAGATATCATACAAGATGACTATATTATCAATGGGTTCATCGGGTCCTTGAACGATTCGGTGGTCGACACGAAGAGAGAGAGAGCGAAGATGACAACTTGTCTAATAATTTGACACAAAAATGTTGGCAATAGCTTTCAAAACGCACTGTCTCACATAAATTATGTAAAAACCAGCTATTTGATGATTAATACCTCTGCATTGTCCTCTCTCCTTAAAATTTGGAATAAGGCCAAGTGGGACAAAGAACTGCCTAGGTATGAATAAAGATGAAAACCTGTTTACTTAGGGCTGATACCTTACATAGGCTCAACAAGCTTCACCGAGTAGACGTGCGTGATTCGTAAGACGTAAGATGGCATTATCAAACAAATGATACTCATGACGTGCGACATCGCGACACGCTTGAAACCCATCGATAACGGCTGACGATCACAAATTTTTTGTCAATTTTGCGTAGCTATGCTGTCTCGGAATTTTACATTAAAACTTGCGCGAAAACTCTGATCATACCAATTGAAATTAGCCGAAATGTTGCGACTGATCTAACTATACCTAATTTGTGCTACTATTATGTTATTCTTAGTCACTTTTAGCGAGTTACTCTACCAAATAAGTATTACAATAACCTATAACGCATGATTTGGCACTAAATGTTCTAAGGAAAACCATGCCAGAAATGTTAAATGATACGTTATATGGAGTTTTAGCTGGGAACATGCATATTCCCTTTTTGCCATATTAAAGGTAAAATATATGCGGAAACAAAACTACGCATAACCAGGAAACAAATAAGGAATATGTATGTATTATGTATAATGTAAAATACTAGAACGTATGTAAACAATTATTAATATACTTTATGTGATTTGATTTTATTACCCATCCAACCAACAAAGGTAGGTTTAACAAACCTACGTATCTGAGGTGAAGATTCAGAAAGGGGTGCTTTTTTATTGTATCTTTATTGTAAAGTTTTACATACGCAACATAACAAAATTAATACAACAGCAGATAAACATAAACAAAAGAAACAGTACGCCAAAGCGGCCTTAATGCTAGGTAGCATTCTCTACCAAGCAACCTTTGGGTAAAAAAAGGACTTGTACATTAAATTTCTTGTTTTCGTGATATTATGACAGCAACAGCTCAAAGATAATAGGAATATAATAAAACGCGCGGTAAAGCCCATAAGAAGGTCAAGGTACTTAATGAAACTGAACAACTTTCCTTATAGAACACAGGCCGAAATACGAAAAAACATTAGGACCTCCCATACAGGATTGACTCGATCTCCAAATTAACACGGTTGGCCTTATGACCTTTTGTTTGGGAAATCCATATTTTTTCTGCATATGTCAACTCTTGTTCTATGGGAAAAGTAGTTCAGTTTCATGAGTACCTTGATTCATGAGTGTCCTTTCGGCTTCATTTGTTGTTATCTAAGGAGCAAAGCAATGTCGTCAAAGAAACGACTCATGTAGGTAAATGTTTCTATAAATTGTGTCATTCCTTCAATGATTCACCGCCAGTTAGTCAGCTAAGTAAACATGATAGCCAGTGTTGTTTATATAAACAGGCTATCGACATTTTAGCTATGGGATAACTTGATCATCTTAACCCAAAATAACCAATAAGTAGGTAGGTACACCTATAATAAGTGCAAGGACAACAAGAAACAGTGTAGGTAGGTACCGAGACCTCGGCTCAGACCATGAAACTGAAAATTTTACACCAAGTAACGTTCTATGTATTTGTTATGAAATAAGTACGACAAACAAATATGGTGGATTCTTTAATATGTGTAATTTTAAAATCCGCACGTGATTTTGGACACAAAGTCGACAAAGTCGAAATGACTTTTAAGTTTGTAAGAAATTAAAATAGCCATCTTTGTCTAAAAAAAATCTAAGTAGATAAAATAAAGATGCGATAGCTTAAAATTGAAAACCAATGCTCGTTTGAAACACTTGTAGGTAAACATAATAACGGAGGTTTCTTTCTTGAACAATAACTTGGTTAAATACAACTTATTCACATTATTATTTGATCTGCTAAGCAAACAAATATGACAGACGGACTTATTGTTTTGGATAATATCCGTACAACTCAATGTCAAAGACATGTTTTAAGTAGGTATGTCTATTGTTATATTTCCGAAACACACCTGTGTATTTAATAGGTACAGACTGCTTTACTTTTACGTCAAAGATTTTTCGCGCAAGTTATTGATTGGAGGCTCTTCTTCTTTTGTGTAGGACAGCAAGTCGCCGAACGACCCGATGAGCCCTGGTGTCAGAGTTTTTCAAGCGCCTTCTATAAGTAGCAGTCCTCTGACAAGATTGTGTACGTACGGTAACGAGCGCCGCCGCGCCGTCTAAGCACAAATTAGGGAGTTTACAGATGGCTCACTCAGAATTAGCGACGATTTTGAATCTACTGACACTACTGGAATCACAGGGAAATTCAAGGTTACTAAGATGGTTGCCACGAACGCCGAACGTCATATTTCTTGGATTAAAATTGGCTCAAAATCATTATATGACGTTTTTGTATCAGATTGTGATTCTTATAATATTTTTGCCAGCCGCTACCCTGGCTATTTAATAAGCGACGATCGCAAAAATCCTAATTAGGGTCGAGTGACCCTTCTGTATGCCCTCTATTTTGTGGTCTTAGTAGGTACCTATAGCAGCAACAGCAACACCAACCGGGACCGACGGCTTAAACACGTGCCCTATTGGAGGTTTAGTTGGGTACGATTTTCTTCAACATTAAGTACCTAATGAAGCGAAAAAGTGATTATATGATGTTTTACCGTAACAACCTTAAGACGTAGAACTGAATTCTAGAAATTAGTGCTTGCGTTGATGTCTTTTGTTCAGAGTTTTGACCTAGCTATTTTCATTTTATTAGAATGACAGCAAATCCATCTTCCGTGAAAAAGGTTATAAATACAGTGAGCAATAAAAAAAGGGTATAACAAGCCGAAAGTAGGTCAAGGTCTAAATCTACTCATGAAACTGAACAACTTTCCCCATGCTACATGGGTCAAAATATGAAAAAAATTGTGCCTCCCATACAAAATCGCCGATCAGCTGATTGACACTATGGGTGTTCCAACATTTTTTCATAATTGTTCTATATTCTACAAGGAAAATTGTTCAGTTTTATGAGTATCTTGACCTCCTTTCGGCTTGTTATACCGGGAGTAACGGAAAGGGTATAACAATCTGAAAGGAGGTCAAGGTACTCATAAAACTGAACAACTTTTCCTATGGAACAAGGGTCGAAATATGTAAAAAAAAATTGGACCTCCCATAGTAAATCAATTACCTGATCGGCGATTTTGTATGGGAGGTCCAATTTTTTTTTCCATATTTTGAACCATGTTCCATTGGGAAAGTTGTTCAGTTTCATGAGTACCTTGACCTCCTTTCGGCTTGTTATACCCTTTCCGTTACTCCCGGTATAGATAAAATGACGGTAAAGTTCATTCTTAATTTTCTACTGAATTTGGCTTTCGCTATGGGGTTCTCGGTATGCGTGGGCCTTTAAAATGATTTTTCACTGTTTTTCATTATTTTAAATAAGAATCAGGTATGTGCTACATAATCTACCTAGTTATATAAAAGAATAAAATATTCCAATATCAATGAAAAGACTGCGTGCCTTATCATCGGTTAGTAAATATTGAATTGAATCGAATATGTGTTTAATCTACTTATAATAATTATACGCTCCTACTATACGTTCCATAAAGTTCCATTGTACCTGGGTACGTTCAGTTCATATGCTGTTAATTTCCTGTAATAATTATGTAAAATATACAGGAAAATGGCCTCTTACGACACCCATGAGAAAGATGATGCGGTGATGCTATTCTAAGCCAGCATCATCATAAGCAATTTAATACAATATTCAGTTCTGTGTGTCTCGTCAAAGTCATCAAGTTCAAATGTTTTTCGATAGGTTCATCAAATCTTGAACTTTCCGTCTAGCGTCTGGCTGATCAACTCTTGACAGGATGACTCATACATTATACATACATCTCATACAAATTATCATACACAAGTCGAGAACTGTGGCGATACAACGACCTCCTTATTTGTATATCGCAGGTCAGCATCTGAACGTGAGGCGTATCTTTGTATCAGTAGAAATGCGTTCTCGCACGCGTAATATTGCGACAAGTTTCTCGCCATTTTCCGAAAACGCGATAGAATGGAAAATAGTTTGCTAATGTTTTTGTATGGGAGGACCAATACTTCTTTATACTTTGAACTTTTCCTGCGGGAAAATTGTTCAGAGGGAGTAATCATTATTCAATAAACTTGATCAAATATCAAAACAATGCTAGACTACGTAAGTAAAATAAATACCTACTTAATTACCTTAATTCAAGTTGACCTGTTAGCTTTATGTTTTTGGGAAAGTCGTTAATTTTCCTGTTTAATACTAGTAACAATCGATGAATTCTTTTAGTATAACGTTTGATACGGTGGTTAGATCATTTGTAGCAGATTGACGCAAGTGAAATAAAATTTCTGCTGATTCAAAAATACGCTCCGTATGCGCGTTGGTAGATGGATAGGTTCAAAAGATTGTTATTATGATTACATACGATGTTTAAGAGTTGAAAGTAATTCGTTATTCTTTTATTATAATTAGTTGTATTTGTATCCCTTAATATAAAAGTTCTTAGTTGTATTAGCACTGCCGTGTGACGCGGAACTCGTGTATCTTAAAACTGCTCGACTTGAGAAAAACGCATTTGAGTCTAAAATCTGTTTTTTCCTTTCTAAATGCTATGCGCACATTAAAATCACATATTTTTTTAACTAATGGCTTATTCTTCTCGGTGATGGATCTGATGAGTGGCACAAGAAAACACACAGATGTGATCATGGTAAAAATATGTCGATTTTTTCTTAGGTAGTATAAACCATTGGTTATGTAGGCAAAGTTTCAAAATTAGCATTAATATTGTAGATAATTCAAAAATATTTTTCAAACCTTCATTCTCTAAATTCCGTAAATTCCCACTCCACCTTTGGCTGTTAAACGCTTCAAAATAGCTGCTGTTTCAGTAAAGTTGGCTTTCATTTTGAAAAATATAGATGAAAACTGAACCAAAGTATCATATTATGCCATCGTATATTTTATTAAAGCCATAGTTTAAAAATCAAGCTAACTTAAACAATGGTGTCCATTGTCCATATCAGTTCCGTAAGCACCCCTTTAAAACCATATATGTACTCAACTATTAAACCTAGATATAATTTTGTCCTGCCAGGATGTTACCTCATACTTATTAAAGAAGATTTATTGGTCAGATCTGCATAATATTTACAGAAATAGGCAAAATAAGCGTAGACATTTCAGATCCGTATTTTTGTTTCCCGATTTCATCATACCTATTAAGGCGATTTTCTCCTAATAGTGACACATTAAATTTTTTTGAACACTGGTATGCCATGTACCACTTTTTACTGAAATTAATCGTATGTAGCAATTCACCTTACGCGTAGTAAGTTTCTTGCAAATTGAAAAAATAAGCCTTGATCATCAGATCCGTCACCTCAGATCCGACATATTCCGTCATCCTTGTGGTGACGGATCTGATAAGGTGATGACGGAATAAAGAGAATCGATAAATGTGGACACAATTTGGTGTCCACAGTTGGCCACTTTTTATCCTAATACATACTAATCATAAAAGTGAAAGTAAATATTTTGATATTGCTAGCACATCAAAGGCGAACATAACTTATTTCTTTTATCGTTTTTGTTAGCACTGGAGAGTCCAATGCAAAGTATCTGATATAGACCACCAGGAGGCCATCTAAACTATAACACATAATTTTTTCAGCGTGGCGGTTTGCTTTTGCTGGCACATGGAGATCGAAGGTCTAGCGTACGTGATGTAGAACACCAAGAACTTGGCTAATTTATAAGATATACGAAAATGGCTTAAAAGCGAAAGTTGTTTGGTATGATAGGTTTATTCTGCTGGTACATGCAAATCGAAGATCGTAATCTATATCAGCCTATTGTAGTCCACTGCTGGACGTAGGCCTCTCCCAGGGAACGCCATAAAGCACGATCTCCTGTTTTTGCCATCCAGTCGTTACCAGCCGCCTTTCTTAAGTCGTCAGTCCATCCGGCCGGAGGGCGGCCACGTTTTGCTTGCCGAGAACCCACTTACTCCACCGTTTATCGCTTATACCACAAATTTGACCAGCCCACTGCCACTGCAGCTTGCTACACTTATGTCCGTCACTTTGGTCATTTGCGGATAGCCTCATTCCGGATTTTATCCAGAGATACCGATAGCCTGTGGGCCAGTTTTACTGTCAAGTTCCACGTCTCGGCTCCGTAAGTCATGACTGGTAGGACGCATTGACCAAACACCTTGGTCTTGAGGCATTGTGGCAAAGATTTTTCGAGGATGTGAGGTTGGCAGCTTCCCAAATGCTACCCAGCCAAGCTGCACTCTTCTGGTGATTTCAGCTTCAAAATTGTCTCTACCCATCTGCAAAGTTTGCACAAGGTACACATATTTCTGAACAACTTAAAGGGCTACACCTTCGACGGAGACCGGCTCGGGGATAATGAGTGATTATGATTGAACATGACCTTCGTCTTATCCAAGTTCATCCCCAGTCCAACATGTCTCGAGGCAGAGTTAAGACTAAATAGCATTTTTGTAGGTCCTGCAGCGATTCGGCCATTATGACTATGTCGTCGGCAAAGCGGAAATGCATGAAATTTTTGCCGTTGACGTTGATGCCCAGTCTATCCCACCGTAGAGTCTTAAAGACATCCTCCAGTGTGTTGGTGAAGAGTTTCGGGGATATAACGTCACCCTTTCTTACACCACGGAGCAGTTGGATGGACCTTGTATTGTGGTTTTGTACATGAACGGACATCGTAGCCATTTGATAGAGGCTTCTCAGCACCTCAACATACCGCCAGTTGACTTGGCACCACTGCAAAGATTCCAATACAGCTCAGGTTTCGATAGAGTCGAAGGCTTTTTCGTAGTCCACAAAAGCCACTCAGTGGTTGGTTTGGTTGTACTTTTTTGGCATCGGAATAACCTGCCTTAGAGTATGAACCTGTTTCGGTGGCTGAAAGGCATCGAATCTTGATGGTGACGACTCTCGAGAACAGCTTGTAGACGTGGCCTTAAGTAGCTCAAAAGCCATTCCGTCTTCCCCGGGAGCCTTCCCATTCTTAATCTGTCTGAGAGCCGCCCTGATTCCGTCTATATCTACGTCCGGAAGATCTTCTGTAAAGTTTTTAGGTTTTCACGGTTGTTCACAACACTTAAATTATTGTTTAAAACGGGATTATTACCGCGATTAGGTTTTTATTTACCTCGATATTTCGGAGCGGTTGCACGCTCCATGGTCACAAAAACCTAATCGCGGTAATAATCCCGTTTTAAACAATAATTTAAGTCTTCTGTAAAGTGGCGGTAAAGAGGAGCTCTAGGGTTTGGGGTCGCGTCAGGTGGAGGCTTTTGCGCAAGCGAGTCAGACTACAGATTTCCGTAGAAGTCCTCAATTTCAGCGAGAATATCTGGAACCGATATGACAGTTACACCATTCGCGGTAGTTTAGCTTTGCCAGATGACTCCTTCCCAGTGTCTTGGTAAAAACTTTCGATCCTCGGTCTTGTCAAACTTTCGACCCTCGGTTCTTGTCAGTCGCCTCCTTTACGAATCGAGTGTTATAGCTTCGGAGGTCGCGTTTTACCATACTTCGGATCTTTTTGTTAAGGGATCTGGCAATGCATCATCTGGCGTATCCAGACTAATTTGCGTCAGTACCAGACCAGGGCCTCGCTTGAAAGTTTGTACTTCTAATCTGTTCGCCTTTTACGAAAATGCTTCGTCTCCACTTCGCGAACAATCCTGACTATGCCCTCTAGGTCCTCGTCAACGTTTATCAGGGTCTCCAGTGCAGCGAAATGATTTTCCAGTTCAAGTTAGAACTCCTCATGTCCGGCTTGGGGCAGCTTGGGGCGGAGAACTGGTTTCTTTATAGCTTGAAGTTGATATTTAGGGTGCCTCTTACTAGTCGTTGATCGCTTTCGGTATTGAATCTACTGATCACGATCACTAAGACATCCCTAAATATATGCCGTTTATCCTTCATGATGAAGTTGATTTCGTTCTTCGTCCTGCCGTCAGGGCTCTTCCAGGTCCACTTCAGTTTGAGCTTTTTCTGATAAAAGGTGTTCATACAGATCAGCCCCTACCTGCTTAGGAAGTTGACTAGCATTTGGCCCCTTTGGTTTCTGCTCACGTCGCCATGTGATCCTAAGCTTGATTCGCCGTGCTCCTGTCCCACTATAGCGTTAAAGTCCCCCATGACGACAGTGAAGTGGGTCTCAGTGGTTTGGTGTATGGCCTTCAACACGTCATCGTATGAGGCTCCACCTCTTCATCTGATCTGCTTGAAGTCAGCGCATATACCTGTACGAACTTCAGAGAGCACTTCTCGGTCAACTTCAGTACGAGGTACGCTACCCTATTCGAGACGCTGCAGATCTCCTTCACGTTGTCACAGAGAGCTTTATTGACGAGAACCCCTACGCCACCCTGACACTGCGCGGACCCTTCCCTGGAGTAGAATAAGTAACCTGATTCTAGGGTTATTGACGTGTCCTCCTCCTCTCTTTGGACTTCTGACAACCCAATAACATGCTACCGTATCTTATCTTATTCTACTTCAAGGATTTGGAGGTTGTCATCCAGCCGCAGACTGCGTTCATTGTAAGTCGTCAGGGTCAGTTTATGGCACCCGTCGTCCATAGCTCGGGGATTCTTCGCACCCCCTGCCCTACCATTACCCGGGCCGCTACCGTAGCTCGGGGTAGTAGGGCGGCCGTGAACTAGGGGCTGTTTCTTTCTAGACCTATTCATGGGGGGTTTGCCCATAGTCACCACGCTGGGCACGCGGGTTGGTGACCGCAGTGTGTGTTTGTGGACTATGTTGTCAACACGGGAGGCGCTGCTGCCCACCTCCTGAAAGCCCTTTATCGCCTCTTACGATACCCACGGGCAGACTTGGGGTGGTGAATTTCTATTCTGCCGACACCACACGGCAAAGATCGTAATGCAAAACTCAGATCCGTCACTCAAATAGTGGACATTTTATCAGATCCGTCACATAAAATAGTGGGCTTTCATTTTCTTTATGAATAACTATTTAAATTCAAAACAGATTTGTAAATTTTCCTTGTAACACAATAATGTATGCACATGCTTATGAACATCTTGTCAATACTTGTAAACAAAGCCACGTGAATCATGTTTGTTAGATCCATCATACAACCCAATTCCGTTCTCTAGATTCCGTCACAGCAAATAGTGGCCTTGCTATAACTTCGCATTTACTCGATAAAAAAGTGGGCCTCTCACATCATTTTATTTACATTCCTACAAAGAATGACCCCATGCCTTCAAAATAACAATAAAATCAATTTGAAAAATGATGACGGAATTGTCAGGAGAACGCGTCCTGAGGAGAATAAGCCTAATCTTTTATTATTGTTATTAGTTTGAAGAACATACAAATATTTTTCATAATATTTGATACAGAATAAGTTATAGCTATTTGAAATTTGGAACAGTGAAAATCTCATACAAATCGTATTTCGCGAGGCCGTGTATCTCCGAGTTACATGCTTTCAGCGAGACAAGTTATGTTCAACGTTTATTTTGCGACGCGCCGCGCCCAGTAGCAGTTACTGAAGTTAAATCGTGTAAGTGAGTTACACGCGCAGCGCGTAACAGTAACCGACAAAGTTAAGTCTTGCCAAATTCGTGTAACTCTGATTTTGTTGTAAAAAAATTTGATACAAAATATTTTTTTATTCAAACTCCCCTTATAAAGTATACACCGAAAAAACAATTAAGACATGTTAAAGCGTAATTCGTGTAATTAGAGTTACACGAGTTCCGCGTCACACGGCAGAGCACTGGTAGCCCAAGCAATAAATGTCAGAAAACTTCGTATACCTATACATACATAATATAGGAGTTAGTGCCAGTGTCAGTCTTTTTTTAATGTTCTTGTAGTAGGTATTTAGAATACAGGATGGCAACAATTTTTTAAGATTTATATTAACAGTAGATATACAGTATCAGTAGGCACTTATGGTCTCTAAGTCGATAAGTACAAAATGCGTTTTATCTTCATGTATGTACATTGTACGGGGTATGATAAAACAATAACAGCTGCTTCTGTGTGAGGCGAGAAATACACGTAACGCCCGTTTCTGCGTAATTTTTACGCTGCGTAACGCATGCGTTACGACAATACAAATATCGCCTTTATTCTGATACAAATTACGGTTTATGTCAAACGATTTGACAGACGCATCTGTCGACACACAGCGTTGTGTGAAATTGCCGTATTATCATTCTATAGACACAAGTTTACTATAATAAATTCTTAATATTTTAAATATTGAAATATATAGGGTGATATTTTACCAGTGACCGATAGCGAAAATTCAGAATCGGCTGGTGATAAGGAACAACTTTCCCCAAGGAACATAGGTCGAAAAACGAAAAAAATTTTTGGTCCTTACAATAGTAACCGAAATCAGCTGATCGGCATGTTTTTATGGGAGGTCCAAAATTATTTCGAGAATGAACATCCTTGGGGAAAGTTGTTCCTTATCACTAGCCGGTTCTGAGTTTTCGCTATCGGTCACTAGTAAAATTACAACCTATAGATAAGTAGATTCTCTTAAGGTAGGACTATCGTTTGTACGTAGGTCAAAGGCCAAACTTTATAAATAGCTTTCGTTTAGAAAGGCAATATAAAGTTAGTTCTTCCTTTAATAATAAATAAATAAAAATTGTTTATTGCGTTATCAAAATTTTTACAATTTCAGTATTATGCTGGAAACTCCTTTTAAGCTTAGACAGCCTGTGCTAGGAGCTACCGCTCTTCCATATGTATTGTCTCTGGTACAGACGGTGTAAGTGGGTAGGTATACATACAGCAAATAAACATCGAACTTAATATAAAATAAAGTTAGAACATTGAAACTCAAAATAAAAGAACTTATATAAATAGTTAGAAAAGGTTACGTGTGTTTGTGTGTGTGTGTGTGTGTGTGTGTGTGTGTGTGTGTGTGTGTGTGTGTGTGTGTGTGTGTGTGTGTGTGTGTGTGTGAGCGCGTGGGCGCTTTTGTAAGCAAGTGTGTGTTTGTGTATAGACGTGTTTTTTTTTTTCTTGATGTCACGATAATTGTTATTTATTTATTGGTAATTATGTTATACGTTGTAATAGATTTTCAGTATTTAAGTAGTTAGTGGTAAGTAGCCAGTTTTTTAAAACTTTTTTACACTCGTGGGAATTCATTTCAAAAAGGTCAAGCTTTTCATTAAGTTTGTTGTACAGATAAGCTGATTGACAATTAAATTGTCTTCGAGCAAATTCGGTTTTTACGTTTTGGCATACGGCAGCTTTATTCTTCCTTCTTCTTAAGGTATTATAGAAGATTAATTATTGGACTTACTTTAGATCAATTATTTGTGTGTTTATAAAGTAGCTCAAAATCATTTGCTATTTGAAAGATATTCCTGACATGCATCTATTACTATTAATACATACTACTTATATACCTACCTATACGATTCGGAACGATCAAAGACTTTTAAATTAATGATGGCTGATAAAATCAAAATGATTCAATCGTGTGTAGGTAGGAGTAAGAGTAGGTAGTACCTACCTTGTTACAAAGAATCTTTTACAGATCAAAATTATAAACAAAGTGATAATTTTGACAATGTTTCTCAAACTTTTTTAACCGCATTGGTGTTGTAGGTACTATCTATGAAGAAGTACCTTATAAAGACTCCGGTGACAATCATGTGACAGTTATATTACTTTATCTACACTCAGTTCGTAATATTCGTTTTACAGAATCGAAAGTACGAACGTAATGAACTGCATTACGAATATACAGCCTTAAAAAAAACTTTCATACTACTGGCAGCTACATAAAGTAACTTGATTTCTAGTATTTGAAAAAAAAATTAACGAATTGACCCGCGTACCAAATTTTAATCTGTTCCAATTTGACACTGGCCATCAGTAAGTCGAATGAAAAAAAAAACAAGTGTCACCCGCGACGGGACGACATTTGAAATTATCAGGACTTATTTATTATTAAATCTTTGCTTCAAATCATTTTTTGAATTAAAATTCACCGATAAATGCTATTTAATTTTAAAAGTTGTTCAGTTTTTATAAGCCTCCATTTTAACGTTTAGTTAAAAAGTTACTTATTGTACAAAAGTCGTTCAGTTGGTGGTTCAGTAGATGGGCTTGCAATCGCCATAGTGCAGTGCGGAGGTTTGAATTATTTTTCATAGTTTTTCTTGTAGAGTGTAGATAAAATAGTGTATGCAACTGCAAATAATTAGGCTTTAGAATGCTCGTGTCAAACTATTATCACACTCGGCGGCGCCTCGTGTGATAAACCGACACTCTCATCCTAAAGCCTCTCATTATTAGGCAGTTGCATAAACTACTATTATAACATTAAGACGAATCTAATTTAATAGCAATAAATAGTTAGATTAAGCTGTTAGATACCAATTAGATAAACAATCTTTCTTTCTTTACTAAATAGCCTTTTACGGCCAATTTACTTTTTGTAACTTCTTTCTGAATCACGATTCTATGTTAGCCGCTAATTATTAATAAATAAATACATAAAGATAATTTTTTACAAGCGACCGATAGCGAAAATGCAGTATGGTCTGGTGATAAGGAATAACTTTCCCCAAGAAAAATAGGTCAGCATATGAAAAAGTTTGAACCTCCCATACAAAACTGCCGATCAGGGTATTTTGTAACTACGGAAAGTTTTTTTTTTTCAAATTTTGCCCTATAGTCCTTGTTGAATGAAGTTCTTAATCACCAGTCGGTTCTGAGTTTTCGCTATCGGTCACTATAGTACCGGCTTTCGAATAGGCTATATTTGACGTCTGTCAGACCCATATTATGTTATAATACATGTCAATAAAGAAAAATAGACCTTATGTCATAGCAATAAAATAATTTTGTCTGCTGTCAAATATAGCCTGTTCGAATGCTGGTAGTATAGTAAAATATCACCCAGTATAGAAATACATTTTGTAAACCACCGCACATGGTTATCAGCAAATAATCAATCAATTCGCTACTGCTATTAAAGTAACATTTTTATTAAATAGAAAAAAAGCATTCACTAATTGAAGTTGCCGCACGAGAAGTTAAGCAGTTATAATTTCAGACTTTGATGCATTTAAAAAACCGGCCAAGAGCGTGTCAGACACGTCCACGAATAGGGTTTCGTAGTGAATGTTTTATCAGGGTTTTATCAAAGTTAATTTTGTTGCTGGTTAGTTTGCAGCTGTATTTTTAGAAGACCCATTTACCTAACGATATTCTACGCAATATTGCAGGCAAAAATTTAAACAGACGCCTTTTACATGTATAGGAAATATAACCAAAATAATAATAATAATACTATACTAATATTTGTTAACACGATCTATCTGCACATCAAATTTAATTCCGATGGGTCTAAAACTGACGAAATTATGAGGACGCGGCATACAGACAGACAAACAGACTTGAAGAAATATTAAGGGTTAGTTGACTACGAAACCCTGAAAAGTATCCAATATCCAATGCATCTCAAATTCAAAAATCGAAGGCAACGACCGAGCCTGTACAAGTTCACAGTATAACAAAAAAAGGGGTTCCGAAACTCACCTGGTTCAAGACAAAACTCGATTAAAAGTGGACCCGGGACATTCCTCCCGTTGCATCACTGTCTCGATACCTGCACCCAATTTATTTCGCCCAAAACACGTGCAATCGATTTTTTCTTATCACTCTTTATCAGTCACTTCCAAACTTATCACAAAAATACTACACTCGAATTTCACTAACCTATTTTTCACTTCCACAATTTCTTCTTATTTATTTTTTATTCTTTTCGAATGTTATCGTTTTGAATTTGAAGTTCCGTTCGGAGTTCAAACGTGGAACGGCGGGACATGAACTCGTTTCGACCGTTGGCGGTAAACTGCCGAAGCAAGCGCGCTCGTATGATTGTGTCATCGTTGTCCTATACAAAACATAAGCTGCCAGTATGAAAATCTATCACATTTGTTTTATTTTATAATATAGAGAGTTTAATATTCAAAACTGGTACGAATAGATTGAGTTCAAATAATAAAATTGTAAACACTTTATTTGGGGTGCAAGATATTCTGTTTTTGAAAATAGCTCTTACTGCATTCTTATAAGAATCTTAAAAAGCGTTTCTTGGAAGAAGGGTAAAAACGCACGTGGCTGACGGTTGCTGGTTTTTATTGAGTTCGTTTGTTGGACGGTTAGTTATTATTATGCGAAACGAATTGGGCACTTTAAAATGGTATTGACTTATTGTTACTTACAAGTAAGTAATACTTACTTTTTGTTATAGGCTAACCAGGCAAGTGATGTTGGAGTATAACAGGTTGCGGTTGAAGTTGGTTCTTGGTTCGATTCCCTGGATGGGACATTGATTTACTTATTAAATCATAATCATATTTTATATAAAACCATATGATTTTAACTTTATTGAATGCAACAAAGCGGGTGTGGGAGTAGTTACTAAAAATAAGTATCCTGTTGTCACATTTTTTCTTATTGTTAGAGATGTGACAACTTGCACGCAAAGTCTTTACCTACTTCATCATAATTATTCATCTAGTCGTTCTTTATTCTCAAAAGTTCCAAAATTCTGCGACTTAAGTTAGGTAGGAATGTCCAAATGTTTTTATTTGTATATTTTTAATTTCAGTGGATATATTTCGAACTACTTAAATTTTGGATTGGAAATTCTTCATCTTTTGGAACCTTAATATCTTGTTTGCCGTCAAATGTAGGTACTATCGCCAGCAAATCCATCAATCGATTTGAGGGACCAACTTATTCTAGTTTTAGTAGACACTAGTACACCTAAGAACAACCAGTATAAATTGGTCCCTTAAATTGATAGGTGGATTTGCTAGCGGGAATACATTGAGGAACGCAATCGCATTCCCATTTTATAGGTTCACCATAAATTCATAAATGTGATGGGACATTATTATTCTTAAAGAGCGTATCCAATGCAGTGGCATAAATATTGCACATTGCGCTAGTTCAAATAGATGGAACTTCCATTATGGAAGATTTGGTTCTGTTCAATTGAAATCAATGAACCTCATTTAGTGGCGAAATTATTTACAATCTGTGTTTGTAGGCGTCGTTACAACACGGAAAAGGTAGCATAATAAATATAAATTTTTATTTTCTAATTTGATATTAAATTTCGACTGTCCCGATGGCGTAGCGAATAGTAGGTTACCCCTGCCTTCTACGCCGAGGGTCGTGGGTTCGATCTCCACAGACACAAATCATGTTAATTCATTTTCTAATATTTGCATATGTATTTAAAAAATATGTAAGTATAAGTATATAGTTCCCATAGTACAAGGTTTGATTAATTTGACTATATGGCGCGATGTAAAATTAAGTCGGGAAGAATTTTAAACTTTGGTGCCGTGACCAGGATGATAACTTTCTTGTAGACTTTCAAAACACTATTTGGTTGTTACTTAAAATCAGGGATGTGAAAAAATAATCTATTATTTTAATAATCGATTTTTCTTTGAAAAAAATCGGTTTTAATCGATTAATTAAAGGAGTAGGAATAATCGATTAATTAAAAATCGATTATATTTTCAAAATTTCCAAAATCATTGGAATCGATTTTTTTTTCGCCTTTATTCTTTTACCAAACGTCTTGATTATGCATGAATTATAACACACCATACCCGATTTTCTCGGTCTTCAATTTAAGTTTTCGGCTATTTATACACAATTTTCTCGGTCTTTAATTTAAGAGTTAGGCTTTTTTATAAAACTAACATATTTTGATAAAATTAAGGAGCAAAACGAAAAAATCGATTTTTAATAAAAATCGATGTTTTTTAAGTAAAAATCGATTTCTTTTTAATCGATATTTTTGCGAACAGAAATAATCGATTATAAAAAAAATCGATTTTTCATTACTCAAGTCACATCCCTACTTAAAATCCTCAAAAATTAGTAGGTACTATTAAAAATAACCGGATTATTATTCTAAATAATTAGTAGGTAGATTATTAAAAATATGTTATTTTTAACGTGACTAAACGCTCTGTAATGGAAACTGCGTTAACAAATAAATTGTACCCTATTGGGTAATAATCCAGGTCTGAGTAACTTATAGCGTATAGGATATTACTCTATTACGCAAACCGCTTTACCAATCTTCGTGAAATTTGGCACTGGTATTGCTATCATATTAGCCCTTGCTTGGGATTTGGAGTACCTGATGGAAGGCACCAGGAGCACACCTATGTAGGAGACTATAAGAGATACGGTAATGACATCTAAGTAATAGTTGTTCAGCATGACGGGACGCTTCTGCTGGCAAGTGGTTATCGAGGATCTGGATTAACTGATGCAGACCACCAGCATCCCATTTAAACTATACGAGACTAACGGCCCGCCCAGCGATTTCACCCTGATAGAAGGCACCAGGAGCACAGCTATATACTACATGAGATACGAAAATGGCTTCTTAGTAAATGTTGTTCAGCATGACAGGACGCTTCTGCTGGCACATGGTCATTGAGGATCTGAAGTACCTGATGCAGACCACCAGCATCCTATCTAAACTATGAGACTGTAGCGACCTCTGGGAGCCACAACACGAAGCTCACTCAAAGTGGTTCACAAGCAAGCAAGACGCAACAGAAGTTCTCAACCTTTCGCAAGATGGCACTACGTGACAGAACAATGGGCCTGAAACGCGGTATCGAAGTGTTTACCGCGCACCGCATATATACAACTTCCAAACTCATCCAGGTGGACCAGTCGGTCCCCTGGCCACAACACCCGGCCAGGCGGGTAGCTACCCTTTTCCCGATACCACCTGGATACCTACTTCTGCCTACTGGCAATACCTTCCTGTCACCCGCCATAAGACATACGCCTAATGGCTTCAAAGTAAAAGTTGTTCAGCATGACGTGCCGCTTTTGCTGACACTTGGTCTGGTCATCGAGGGTCTGGAGTCTTTGATGCAGACTTCCAGCATCCCATCTAAACTATTAGAGATACGGTAATGGCTTCAAATTAATAGTTGTTCAGTATGACGTGTCGCTTTTGCTGACACATGGTCATGATGAGTCTATTCTGCTAAAACGGAGTAATCGACATTTTACTACGGGAAAAAATCCAATTTCTACGGGAAATCAGGTAAGAAGCAGCGAGTGAAACCGCTGGGCGGGCCGCTAGTACCTGGTATGCACTAAAAAAACTTTTTCTAACAGACCACATAAAAGGCTAGTTGGAAAAATTGCACCCTTTGATGTCTATTAAAATATGAAAACTATTATTATGTTGTAAAAATACAATGTCATTTTATCGATATTTTATAATACACAATTATTCGATAAATTTATTATTTGTTAAGTACCTACTCAAATGATAAACCTCTTACGAACATGACGCTCAATAAAATGTGATCACACAAATAGATAGTGCATCGTCTATCGATAATTAATTGATAATTTATCGATTTAAATTGTGTTTCGAGGACTCATGATAAAGAGTTATGAGATCGTTGGAAATGTACCTACTATGTACCTCAAAATTAATTAAGGGAGTTCTGTTTATATGAAACCGTTTCAAATTTCAACCACTTCAGATTGTGACTCATAATATAGTTTAATAAGTACTTACTCTTTCTTCGCTGCTTCGGCATTGACGACTTGAAGACTTGAAACGGGTGCATCGACGACTTTGACGTCAGAAACCGGTGCATCAATGACTTTGATGTCAGTTACCGGAGCATCGATGACCTTGACGTCATTTACCGGAGCATCAATGACTTTTACGTCCGAAACCGGAGCATCAATGACCTTGACGTCAGTTAGATTGACGACTTTGACGTCGTCAGAAATGCCGTTCACTAAGATCACGGGTGCGTCTGGCACAGCTACGTCCGCCATTTTGTTTTCAGTCCAGTCCGGCACTACACAACAGGAGAATGGAAAATAATATGTATTTTCAGGCTCTTAGATTAAAAACTAATACACGTCCTAAAAATAAGTCTGGATCTATTAATTTAAGAAAGTATACGAAAAGAAAGATAGAGTGTAGAGCAAAGATTATGATTATTATTAAAATTTAAACTTTATAATTTAAAGATATATTAATGACGCTATGTTTCTATTAAGGCCTAAAAATACAGATTATTTTCCAAAAAGTCACTCGCAAGTATTAATTAACACTATTATATTTTCTCAAAAATTTAAATACAATATGGCGACTTCTTACAAGGATACGGACGCAAATGGACGATTATTAAGTAGTTATCATATCTCAGATATGTAATAATACACTTATCAATATTTAATTGGTTGATAGAGGTAATAATTTGATAGGTACAAGCTTTTGTGAGATTTCGACTGAATTGATTAGATAGGATTTTATATTGGATTAATAAATGAAATTTTTATTTAATTTGTCTACAATAGATTAAATAGGTAGGTACTTACGTTTTAATTAAAAATCTGAAATGGAATAGGTAAGTAGATATTTAAAAAATACGAGACAAGTAGGGAAGTTTACTAGAATTAGTGAAAATGTTTCTATAGCCTTGGTAAAAGAAGTGGACATAATTTATTTTTGATGTTAATTCAAATTACTTTTCCACATCATGTTCCAATTGCATGAACTCATATGATTTTATTCCCTTTATAGATGGAATAATGTATAATACTGAACGCCTGTTTAAAAAGTAATAGCAAAAGTTTGTCTACCGTAAACAGGCGCTACCTCCTCAGTATGCCGCGTCGAGTCGTTTCCCTAATTTGTGGCATGTATGTGTAAGTACTGCCGTATCTTGCAAATGGTGGAACTAGTTAGCCTATGAAACTGAACAACTTTTCTCATGGAACTTAGGTGCCATGCAAAGTATGTGGCCAACTTGCGTGGACTGCCTCACAAGGAGGGTTATGTTTATGGAGAGTATGATGTGGATAGTATGTAGACAAGAAATTCGTTTTTACGGGCTACAGCCAAAACAGCGGCTGGGCAGAGCTTGACATGTGAGGTGTCGTTAGTCGATAGCGTGAGTGACACTTTAAAAATTAATAAACTCATTATGGCAGATTTTTCTCGCAAAATACAACTTTGAAGTTACCGCAGTCGTGTTTTTGTTTCTTAACACAACTGCTTGTTAAGTTTATAGGTATTATAAAACAACTCGAACAGATAAGTTAGAGATAGAAATAATTTAATTCGTTCATCTAAAATACCTTTAATTTATCAAGATTTACTTATTCTAAGACATCAAAACGTACAATTGAGGGAAAAATCAACTTAAGTTTTATAAGAGTGTTACTAAACTAATCATCTTAATCTTAAATGTATTGAATCCAGACCTCATCTGGATAAATGTAGTATTTTCCTCAACTGTACACAAAGTACAAAAATATACATAAAATTCGCACCAATATTCTTAAACTAATGTACTAATGGTCTCCGACCGAGGCAAGCTTTTGCGGAAAATATTGCCATGATATTTTTATTTGCGTGATTATGACATGAAAATTTTACTTCCTAAGAGAAGCTGTCATTTTTCATACACATTATCACACATAATATCCAATTTCTGCACGTTATTTTCCGTAGTTTTGTTCTGCAGAAAGTTTGAGTATGACACCAAAGATTTTCCCACCATTACGTGCACTCTTTATCCGGTCGTGTGTGATGGATGGATGACTGATGACAGTTTGTCAAATCAGTGTTAACAGGCGTCCGATAACATCCACGATCGGATAAGCAAACTTTCCACGGGATCTAGTAGTGTCTCCTAATTCTACGAGGCGAGAGTGGTCTCCTCAGGCTTGGTGACCAGCTGCTCATCCCGCTGGTACAGGTAGCTGGTCTGCTGGGTGGTGGAGCTGGACGTGGTCTGGCCGAAGGTACTGCCGTAGGAGGCAGCTGGAGGCTGTCGGTTGCCGGGGTAACGGTCTCGGGAGGGGTAGCGGTCGTGGTTCTGGTCGAGGCTGTCTGGTCGGTCTCGGTCGCGGTCGCGGTCGCGGTTGTCTATTTGGTTGACGCCGCTGGAAAAATAACAGACGAAAAGTGAATTAAGTATAACGCCGATATTTGTTGATCAATGTAGAACAGAAAAGCCATTTAATCATTATATATAATAAAACTAAGTTGATAAAATGTACGTGCTGAAAAAACTTTAAAAGGATTCCCGGTACGATAAAGGGACTTAAATAGTGCAATAGCCCTTTATCTCCCCTCGAACAAGAAAGTTCCCGTTTTAACTTAAAGGGCGTATTTTTAAAGATATAAGGGCGTAATAATCTCTCAAGTAGTGGCGCCATCTATTGTCGAGTAGTCGAACTCCACCATTCGTGATCTTTAATGCAATCTGTTTAAAAAATTTGGATTTCAATTGCAATGTAATTAAAACTTTTTTATTAGACCAAATAGATAATACTGCGAGTCAAACCGCGGGCGGAAAGCTAGTCCTTTAATAAATGTGGTTTCCTAAACGTTTGTAGCGCAAGTCTAAACCTAATGATATATCAAACCTATGAGTGGTTTACAGGTTATAATGCTCTTCGCAACACTATGCTAACTAACCATTGCGAGTCTGCCAGTGTCCAGCGTACAGCATTTTTGACCCTGGACTTATGAATCTTCCTTGAACTACACTGTAGCACCTACTCACCTCTGATCTCTGTACGGCCTGATCCTCTCTCCCACACTATGCCAGCCACTTGGAGTCTGCCTATATCCGCTTTGCTCATAGGCTCCTTGAGCGGGAGCGTACCCTCCTTGACCGTACGCCGCTGTATTCTGCCCGTAAGGACCCTGGGCGTACGCTGCTTGCCCGTATCCTGCTGAGTAACCGCCCTGAGTAGCGGCTTGACCGTAGCCAGCGCTGATGTCTTGGCGGTATCCTCCTGGAAAAAATACAGTGGTATTTTATTTACTGATTATTTTTCTGGATTGCAAGTGTTCCCATAGAAGTCTGACGCCAAACGTGTTGCTTTATGTCATGGTGTGTAGGACGAAAGATGAGACAGGAGTACTATCCGGTACGCCATCGAGACAATCAACAAGAATGACAGTTATCCCGAATTCTGGATGACCTCGTTCTATCGTCGACTATGTTTGGGGCAAAAATTCATCAGTAAATTACTAGAACTTTCGTAAAATGTGGTTCAAAGTTTGTACCCTCTTATACAATTCCACCTCCGCATAGGTTACACATACCTTCCTGCTGGCCGTATCCCAAAGAACCCCGGTAGTCAACAGGGTCTCTATAATCCCGGTAACCACCAGCATAGCCTGCCCCTGCGCCAGCGTAGCCTGCGCCAGCGCTCTGCCAACCAGATTCTGCTACTGCTGGCCTGCAAGTTGAAAAAAAAAGGTTTAGTTGACATACACACAAGGCTCAATAATCATAACGCGCGTTGATATAAAGTTGACGTTCCGGTTGGGTGGAATGACACAAGCGAAAGCTGAGGCACTTTAGATCGGGATATAGACTTTAGATCAGCCAGCCTGACCGCGGTGCCTCTCGCCCCACAGATTGGAGTGACTTATATCAAAGGATGTTGTACCTGGCTCCGTATTCAGGGCGACCCCAAGCGGGGGCTACAGGGGCTGCTGCTGCTGCAGGCGCTGGCTCAGGGCGACCTGATGCGAAGTAGTATCCTCGGCCGCCGGCGTCCCAGCCTGCCTGGCCACGGTATGTCTCGTCCCACGGTCTGAAACTGGCAAGTAACCCACTTATTGAGATACTTATTTGACTTGTGTTCAGTTCAGTGTTCAGTTGCAGAATTGGGTGAATGGAAGGAAATAAGTATGAATGGTGGGTGGGAATATGTCATCAATTTTTTTTGCCCAAGTTGTTCACTA